>WAAB01024177.1:0-25005 GCA_013389865.1 Piaya cayana | reverse complement strand
AATAATAATTATTAATATTATTGAAAAAAATTTACTCATTTTAGAATTTTTTATCCTGAATGTATCAAAGTGCTTTGATATTTAGGAAGTTATCTACATCCAGGAAGCCAGCACATATTACAGACTGCTTGGCATGAAGCCCTCAAGCTTGCTACAGTAACCCAAACTCACTCCCAAACCTGCAGCACTGCCTACGTTTTCCACAACTCTCATCCTTAAAACTGACCATCTCTGTGACTATGTCATAACCTATGTTGAGGTGTACTTACCAGCACACCTTAACCTGACTATGTATTTGGATCTCAAAAGCTAGTTCCATGAATAATTTCCTTATATCTGACCTCTGTGATTGCCCAGAATATATACATGCTGCAGCAACTACACATCTCTCTATTTCTGAGCATAATTACGTTATACTGTTGTTGATGTTTTTAGGCATCCTCAGATATTTAAAACCTAGAGCAAACCATGCTGTTCTTGTCTTTACATCAATGCTAAGCACACATATGCAACTCACATTAATGGAATGTAGGTGATAGGTAAACAGAGATATTAATTCTTGAGTTTACTATAATAAATCATTTCATAGAGATATAAAACCAGGGTTAATGTGTTTTCTTGAGGTAGAAATTTACTTTAAAATTATTTTCTCTTCTGTAAGTGTGCTAAATATAAAATATTTGGATTCCAGCCACAGTTTATGTAACCATCCTTAACTTTGGTGAACTTCGACCAGTACAATCTTCATGTTAATCTACAGCACTGTGTACTCCATCTTTTGATTTATTCATATCTTTTCTTCAATCCCAAACTTTGTTTAAAAGATTAAGATTGACTTGTGGTAAGCTCTTCAAAAGGAAAACCTAAAAAGCAGAGACATACCTTGTCACAGAAATTCTTTTCCAAAATGAATACCCTGTTTGCCAATTTGGCATGTCTAGCTAGAAGTCTAGCTATTACCTCAAACTCAACAAAGTTAAAATAGAGTTCTTGATCTTTGTTTTCAAGCTCTGAAAAATATCTCTCTCTCTCTCTCTCTCTTTCTTTCTTTCTTTCTTTCTTTCTAATTTTCTTTCTAATTTTCTTTCTAATTTTCTTTCTAATTTTCTTTCTAATTTTCTTTCTTTCTTTCTTTCTTTCTTTCTTTCTTTCTTTCTTTCTTTCTTTCTAATTTTCTTTCTTTCTAATTTTCTTTCTTTCTAATTTTCTTTCTTTCTAATTTTCTTTCTTTCTAATTTTCTTTCTTTCTAATTTTCTTTCTTTCTAATTTTCTTTCTTTCTTTTTAATTTTCTTTCTTCTTTTTTCTTGCTATGGGCTTTTCCATCACTTGTCTGTCACCCATTATTAACATCTGAATACAATAGTTAACACAGATAGTTCCCTAGATCCTCACTCCTCTGAAGTCTAATACCTTTCTGTAGAAGAATAGCACAGGAACCACAGCTCGTCTTACCTCTCTGCAAAAATTAAAGTATTATGCTGTCCACAGAGAGGGCACAGAACCTGACCTTTTCTTTTCCCTGCTTATTAGTCAAATGCTTCAAAGAAAAATATGTATTAAACATTTATCTTCCAACTTTCACTCTGTTTTCCTGATGTAGTTTTGATTCCTGTAGTTAGCAGAGTATGTAATGTGAATATATGAGTGGACAGTACATCATACACACACTCTCATACTGGGGACTGGAAAGGATCCCTTTAGCACATTTAAAACACAATGCAAATTGGTTTTGCAGATTCTTACAGTATATGACTCCAAGTATAAGAAAATCCTGGTTTTTTCTTTGCATAAAATGAAATAGAACTTTCAAATTTTCCTGCAAAAGAAGTATTAGAATTCTCACATTCTTTAGCATTTCAAATTTCTTTTAGTTAAAAAAAAACTTTATAATTTAGAAAATCTCTTAAACAATAATTAGCTCAAAAAAATATTTGTTTCACTCAAGTTACAACATTGAAAATTGATTTCCAAGAAGTACTTTATGGAAGTTAATAAAAGTGGTTTTTCTTTAATCATTAAACAGTTGGCAATTGTTTAATAAGCAAATTTAATTTCACTACAAGGCTGTAGATTAATTTAGATTCTCTTCACAGTCTGCTGGAAAAAGTTGTATTTAATTAAAAAGGAACAATTAAACAAATGGTATTCTAAAGTAAGTGCCAAACTAACAGACTGTAACATAAGTACTTTTCACTGAGTGTGGAAGAAGATGTACTATCATCCACAAGATACTCTTCCTTTCAGGTAAATCCTACATACAGAAGTTAACTATTTAGTACTATACTGGAATATGCTGCACATAGATTGGTAATGCAGATACATCTCCACATGGAATATTTTCATCATGGAGACTGGTGACAAGTAGTGTCCTTCAAGGGTCTGCACTCGGACCAGTAATGTTTAATATCTTGATATTATGATATAGACAGAGGGTTCAAGGACAGTGGGTTTGCAGATAACACCATGGGAGTCACACAGCTTGAGAACTGGACCTGTGTGAACTTGATGAGTTTCATGCAGTCAAGACAAACCTCTGGTATTGATACAGGCTGGAGGAGGAAGGGATTGAAAGTATCCCTGTAGAGAAGGACTTTGAACATGAGATAGCAGTGCACACTCAGAGCCCAGAAATCCAGTTGTTTCTTGGACTACATCAAAAGTAGTGTGGCCAGCAGGTCAAAAAGGGTAATTCCACCCTGTGTCCAGCTCTCAAGCCCTTGGGACAGAAAAGACATGGAGCTGTTGGAGCGACTCCAGAGAAGGGCCACAAAACTTATCAGAGCTATGGAACATCTCTGCTATCTATAAAGGCTGAGAGTTAGGGTTATTCAGCCTGAAGAAGAGGGTAGACCTTATTGCTACCTTTCAGTATTTAAAGAGGGCTCATAAGAAAGACAAAGACAAATGTTTTAGCAGGGCCTGTAGCAACAGTTACAGTAGTAATGGTTCTAAGCTAAAAAAGTGTAGATTTAGACCAGATATAAGGAAGAAATATTTTACAGAGAGTGATGAACACTGACACAGGTTGCCCAGAGAGGCGGTAGATGCCCCATCCTTAGAAACATTCAAGGTCAGATTGGATGTGGCTGTGAGCAACCTCATCTAGTTGAAGATTTCCCTAGTCATTACAGAGGGATGGATTAGGTGGCCTCTAAGGGTTCCTTCCAAACCAAACCATTGTATAAGTCTATGGAAACAGCAGATTTTGCCACATCTTGAATACTGAAATAATATATAACTGGACAGGACGTTGTCTAAAGGTCAAATCTTCATCCAAGCCACCTGCAGACTTTAATTGGACCAGGATATTTAACTTTGAATCTAAGAATAATTTGCCTGTTAAATTTCACTATTTATTGGATTTTTCATATAGACTTAATTTCATAGGCAAGGTCATGTGGTGACATCCAGGGTTATTTGGGGTAAAATAGCATTAGAAGTTCGTTGCACAGGGAAATCAGAGCACAAGTTTACAGAACACTCTCCCTCAGCCATGAATACAACACTTCTGCCACTTTAAAGGCCTGAAGAAAACAGATATGGGAAGGTAAGGTGAGATCTATCCAAACATCAGCCATTCTTATGAGTTTCCTTACGTTCTACAGCAATACCTAAACTTCCTATTTTAAAGAGGGCTTGTATACAGGATTATCAGGTGCACCTACTACAAGTAACAGTATGCAGTATCCTTGCCCCGGGAACCTCCAGTGGCTTTAAACTGAAAGAGATTAGGTATAGATTGGATATAAGGAAGGAATTCAGTGCTGTGAGGGGAATGAGGCACTGGAGCAAGTTGCCTGGAGAAGTCAAAGATATTTCCTCCCTGGAAGTGTTCAAGGCCAAGGTGACTGGGGCTTTGAGCAACCTCGTCTAGTGGAAGGTATCTTTATCCATGGCAAGGGGTTTTAGACTAGAACAACACTCTGTGATTGTTTCATGATGCTACTAGTATTGATGATAATTCATCATCCTGACAATTAATTCAGCAGAATAAAAAAGGAGAAAATAATTGTTACATAATTGTAATGAGCCTTGGAAATTGTAAAATTATTAATTCAGTATAAAATTAACCTATTTTATTAACCTGCTTAAAGGTTCCATTAACTAGAATACGGTCTTCTACAGTGTGAACATCACTGAACAGATGAGATTTGCTGATCCAGCATGTAATTCACACTATACTAGCAATATATCCAGAAAAATGAGTAAAATATTTTCTCTCTTCTTTCTGTCTCTTGTTGGAGTCTTTGCAACTAGGGCACATCTTGTAGATGTAACATCTTAGTATGGTCTTACAGTTCAAAAACCAGAATTCAATGAATTTGAAGTCAGATTCACTCAATTTGTCCCATAATTATTTCTTCAGTTTCAACATTATCCCATATCAGAAATAGGATAACACTATCATTGATTCTTAAGAAATAGGAGGCAAAATCACCTCCTCCCCTTTTTAATTAATTAAATTATATTGCATGATAGTTAAATCCTACCTTTAAATATCAAAACATTGACACTGATCACCTTGAAAGTGTTTAATAGATGCATTTTTCTTTCAACATGTCTATTTTAATTATATCAGCTTTCATAAGGTTAGAATCAATTTGTATCAGTATCAAGTTCCTAATTTTAATAGAGCAACAGTGGCAGATATTTAGTTTAGAATATTCATAACAGTGCTAAAAGAAGATCTCACTAATTAAATATAAGTTGTGATTAGTAAAAAATGATATTTTTCTGACAAAATTAGGTACTTAAAATAACCAAGATTTTATTTCTCTTTTTCAACATGCTGGGATGGTAGACATTGAGAAAATTAAAATGTCAGTTATAGGTCTGCTTATAGTCCTATATAAACACAGTTTCTTTTCACAAAGATTTCTACTTTTACTTACAGATGTAACCAGGTAATCCTACCACAAATGTCTGTCTGTTGCTCAGATCAGTTTCCTAAAGTACAATTCATTAAAAGAAGAAACCTTATTTTCTGAAAACTACTTTTAAACTAGTTGCAATTCAAAACTCGTAAGAAGGCATATGGGGAAAGAATTGTGCTTCATCTTCAGATGCTTGGAAGAAACGGTGTTGAACCTCTAACTCCCAGTAACCCACCCTGGCAAGAGAGGTCCAGTACATGTCCTTCTTTTCACAGATTCTTCTGTTGTGAAAGGTGGTGACTGGGGTCACACAAACTAGTAATTTTCTTCTGATTTATCTCACCACCATATACATTAGTTACACTACAAGGAGGCATGGAAATGCATTTAAAAGTCCATGTCATGCGATTCATCTCTCAGATGCTCCTTCACACAACGAGCTTAGACTTTAACGTAAATATGTTTCCATTTTCTTGCTGTTAACACCTGTTTTTTAGAGGTAATCGACTGAGAAACTTGAACATCAAAGTAAAATCTATGACACAAAACTTACCCAACCACAAAATATGTGTCTTCACCAGATTTAAGTTTCAGAATTTTCAATGCCAAGAGTAGCAGAGGTGTTTATGAATGAAGTAATTTTACTTATTCAAACATTGTTATGAAATGTAACCCTTCAGAGCATTATGTAAACAATGCTACAAAATAATCTGTTAGACTATCATTAAGATTATAAACTTTTTTTCCCCATTTATTTCCATGGTAATATGTCAGGAAGTTTATAGAAGTAAAAGATGCCTATCAGTTGTAAAGGAACAGAAAAAAAGCTTAATGTATTTCTGTATATAGAAATATACAGAAGTCTGTCTCAAGATCTGTGGGTTCAGAGAAAGACTGCAGTTCTTGGAGATAAGCAATATGCATTTTGAAATGCTGTTCTGTGGTAAGTCAGATTATCTAGGGTTACTTATAAGTATGAATGCCAGTGAATTTGAAGTAGCCTAGAAGTATTACTGAGCCAGGAGACCAGCTTAATAATGTGCTCAAATATTCATGCTAATCCCACTTACTTAAGATTTATAAGTCTAATTACACACTAAAGTCAGCTTTGCTGGACACAGAATTATCAGCATTTGGATATCTGTCAGAAGTGTTTGTTATACAGAGGTAAATAATCATTTGTCATTTCCCAAAGGAAGCTACACCATAAGAGACTTCTTAATTTTCCCTTACCTTTTTTTGACACTGAGGAAAGTTCAACATTGAACCAACACTCCAAGAAATTGGTAGTGAAATATGAGCTAAAGCAGACCTTAAAGCCTACTCTACTAAATTGCCTCTGAGCTTGTGAAAATCAAATAATTCTGTTTATAGATTTTTAATATAGAAACAAATGAGAGCATTGCTATTGAGATACGTCAGAGCTGTTTCATGTCAGTATAGGTACGGCATTTTTATATCTATTGTTTGTTTTCTTCTGTTCATTTATCATAGAGAGGTATTGACATTATTTTACTACAAATGCATAGAAACTAGATTTTACTTCATTCTGCTAAATACATAAGATATTTCATTATTGAGGATATTCTATGAAAAAGTATGTAAAAATCTTTATAGTTTTATTATTTGAAGGTAAGTAAATAAGCTTATTTATCTACTTTTCTTCAAGTTGATTGTACAGCAAGTACAGTAGCAGTAATTATTAATTTTATGTATTTCTCAATAGCTTGAAAGTCTTTTAAGGGGCAACTTTACAAAGTCTATCTTATAACTTATATCTTACATGTTTATTAATTCCATTCCCATTCCCATCCTCAGGTACTCATCAGTCTTTTCTGCTTCCTTTAGAATACAAAACCATTATAATTGATGTATTTATATATTGGTTTTCTATATTTCATTCTTACTTTCGGTTAATCGTTCCTTAATTTAACCTTAAAATCTGCCAGCCATTTATACAAGAATGTCTCAATGAAAACAACAGCCTTTCGCCCTGACAGCACACAGTATATAAAACTGCATTATTTTATTTAGAAAGAGATAACATTTGAAATGAATGCAAACCTGTTAAGAAATAAATCTATTTTCTGTAATATGTATGCCTTAAATTTTAGTTGGAATATATGATGTATACACCCATTCTTACTAGAACAGCAAAAGTTAAAATTAAGGCATGAAAATAATATTTGGGCACTCAACAACTGCTGTTGAAGTTTCTAAGAAATTCTGATAACATATTCTGCCATCAGTTGCATTGTGCATGTACAAGTTTAAAAAGGAAAAAGTTATAACATCTTTTATAGTATTTATAACAAAAGAAGTTCAGACTGTATGTGGAGAGAATTGTTTTTTCCTTTGAGGCAGTCAGGCAGAAAATTGTATTGTCCACAGAGGCCTTTCGGGCTCTGTACTTCAAGGTTTTCAAGCTCAGCTGGATGAAGCCCTGAGCAATCTGGTGTGAGATCATGGCTGAACCTTCTGTGAGCAAGAAGTTGTACCACAGACTTCTAAAACCCCTTCCAAATCTGACTAATAAAATTATATTCTTCCTGTAGACGAAAATTAGATAAAAATGTAAACAAAATTATTTTTTCTAAAAGCCCAAAGGACGGGTCCAGAATTCAGTATCTGCAGGGACTACATCCATTGGTTAATGGACTAGGTGGCCAAATAGTTTCTGAATATTTTCCCCTTTTTCTTGTAAATCTACTTAATTACATAGATGTATTTAATTATAGTTGTCTATCAATCTCCCAAGTACTGATGTCCCATTCATTTATTACTACAACAAACTCACAAAAATTAAAATACATCCAAAGAGCTACAGAGGTGTTTTTCTGGGTTTTTTTAAATTTAAATTTAAATTTCATTTTCTGTGATACTTTTTAAAATGCCTATTATGTGGCTTCTAGTATTTCCTAATATTTACTTTATATGTTGTCCTGCTGCATCAAAAAGAAATGCTAAATGCAGTACAAATACTAATTTAGTCACCTGTCATCCTACTCTCAATTTTTACTAATCAATAATTTCCAAATTTTTTTAGAAATGGACTAATGTGTATGAATATATAATAAGACAAAAATAAATTCTTTAATTGCAGGCTTCTTTCTTGCTGATTTAAGTAATGAACAAATTTGGTGATTTAAGTCCATATGTTTAAACATGCTCGCAAGGGCTACAAGACACAGGACAATGATATCAGTATTGACATCTTCAACTTCAATTTGAAAATGTTGTCATAGAGTAAGATAGGTGGGCAAGGTTCACTAACATGTTAAAACATACATGCAGTTTCATGAGAAAAACTGCAAAATTTATGCAGGAGAGGTAATAGTAATCTCAAATAAGTTCTTATTGCAATGGGATTACAGAAATGTAATAATTTTATTTTCATGATCATGTTACTACTTTTTTTCTTCTGTTAAGCTACATTTTCCAACTTCATATGAGAATATATTTCAAAAACAGGTACTGAAATACATTACTGACATAAAAAACACAGGCTGACGGCAGTGTTCAAAAGATTCAGGTATTATAAAAAATTGTTAAAACTGATTTTAACTTGAAGTTCAAAAAATATCTTATAGGACTGCAAACCACATATTTTTTTTCTAAGTGTAAATCTCATTTCATATGATTTATTTTTCTTCACTTGCAAACTATGAAAGCTGATATGTACCTTCTCCCAGTTTTACTGGCTATGCTGATTAACAAAAGGCATTTCTTATGGACCACAGCATTATCAACTCTCAAGCTAATATGTCAAGTTAAGTGGAAAGAGAGTTTACCATGCCATGAATTGGTTGTGTGAAATATGCAGCGGAGGTGGAACAGGTCACATCACAGGTGTCCCCTGAAAGTCAGCTAGTTCACTGAAACTACACTTATAAAAGGTTAGCTGAGGCTAAAATTTGTGAGAAGTAAACATTTGTAAATAAAATGCAAAATATTCACATAGATGACATCAAACGTTATGTGTTGGCACAGAAGAGAATATAAAAAAGTAAAAAAGTAATTCTATTTCATTTCCTCTCACCCTTCTTAAAAGCGAACAGACTTGAAGACTGATACTGTGGAAAGCATTTGGATTTAGTTCTCCCTTTCTTCCTCTCTCCCCATCTCCAGCACTTGATGTTCAGTAACCCAATTTTAAACCTTCCTCTTGCCAAATCCATGGCTGATACACAATCTTGAAGTTATTAAGTACACCGAGAGAGCCCAAATAATTGTCATATACTTCATCCAAAGGCAGAATGGGAGTCATGTATTCCAATTTACATCTGGGCTAATTCTCTATGCTTCTTTTATGGTCAATAAAGGATAGAGATGCTGAGAGGCTGCAATTAATCATATCTTAAAATAGAGGTCTAAAACAGGTTACACAAAACACTCTGCAATAGTACATTTTTCTTAATGGTAACTATAAAGATAAATCAGATAAGTAGCTCAGATATATATACTACATTACAGATATCTACATTATAGATATCTAAAAGTAGATGAGAGATTTCCATATTGACTTAACTAAAACCCTTACCTCCTCTGAAGAACACGTAATATTACTCACAGAATAATGCAACTAGGATTTATTCATACATTTTCATTTCTCATCTTAGGAATGTTTTGAAGTAATTAGACTAAATTATAACATGTGAGGTTCAGGTTTGACATTGTGGTACTTACTTAATATTAACAGTATTCAAGTACTGCAAATATGTTGCAGGGTTTAACTGCAGTTTGTGTAAAAGAGACACCACATTTTTGTCAGCTACACTAACAACTGACTGTATCAACACATGCAATCACAGAAGTAAAGAAGGGGGTATTTAATGTATTTACATGAACTTCATGCCATTTTTCCCATATAGAGTATGTATGTTTTTCTGTTTATGTGTTTTCTTGACATAGAACAATTCTTATGATTATTCACTATCAAAAAAGTAGTTTTAATCCAGAGAATAAAATTATATTGAAATACTGACACAGATTTAAGTACAGAGAACTGAACACTCTGCTATGATGGTAATTTTAAAAAGTCAAGAGGATTTTCAGTAGTGATGCCAACTATTCATTATTTACAGTGGCAGAAGACACAGTTAAAACCGCAATATACTGGGGGGGACCTAATTTCTCTATTTTGTATTACATTTACTAGTAGATTTTATTAGTGTCATGTAGATATTACGTAGTAGAAAGAACTTGCTTCACCTTTAGTAGAACTTACATGCACTTGAACACCAGTGAAGAATTTTATGTTATAAGTAATGCATATATGTATATGAACAGTCAGCTAGGCATGTTCTTTTTACAAGAAAAATCTGAGAGTAATCAGACTGCAAAATAGAGTCAATATGTTTAATTGTAAATAGAATCAATTAAAGTGCATAAATAAGTCAAACTGAAAAAATATTTATCTTCATAACTACTGGATGACTGCTCTTTTTCGCACTTGCATCAAATTCAGGAAAGGAAACAATGAATGTTTTATATTCAAAGCTTAAAGAGCTGCCTGATGGAACAAACTCTTGGATATTTAAATTAAGAAGCATGTCCAATGACCTGCAAAGTTTTTATGAGGCTTTCTACTGACAAAATACTTATATTCAAAATAACAAATTTGTACAATAGCTGAGATGAATATTTAGGGACATTGCTATGGACTGTGAAAATTTCTTCGATATATAGGTCAAATTAGTGAAGAATTGGAGAAACTCAAGGAATGTAGTTGTTACAGGGGACATTAAGAGACTGAGACCCTTTCCCATAAGCGTATAATGTATGTCACTGATATATGTATATGTTATCTGTATATGTTTTACTTTCCTAGTCCCCTGTCTTCCACTGTACAGACCTGAAAATATTTGTCCCATTTTAGTGACCTGGTATCTTTGTTGAGAAGCTTGCTCTTCACTGTCTCCTCAACCCCTAATTCTGTTGTGCAAGAAATTTAAGAATGTCTATTGACCAAGATAAGGAGCATCTCCTTTGAACTAGAGAAGTATAACAGTCTTATTTTAACTCTGTCCTCACTGAATCAGGATCAATATTTGGCTTATTTTGCATAAATGGACTCCTAGGAAGAAAATTTCTGTACCTCATTTTTTTTGTTGTTGTTTCTTATCAACCTAAAGTTATAGCATTTTTTATCAAAGCAGTTATAAAGTATTACAGGTTGTTCAGCAGTGGTATAGCTTCAAAGAAGTTACGTAACTTCATAGAAATGATGGTCTAGCTAGTGCTGTTTCCAGCCACTATGATTTTTTAATAGTTATGGAACAGCAAAACTTAAGATGGCAGTAATCCTTTTTTTTTTGCCTTTATCTCTACTACACTCATGAACTGTCTTAAACTGCCTCCTTTTAGGTGAAAACAGGAAACTACATTATAAACTGTTTATTTAGATTGCCTTTTCCAAGTTACTGCTTTACAGTTTTCTGCCTTTCCTTCTCCTCAGGACTCATTTTTCTAATAGGTGATATTTTCCAACTTGAACAAAAGTTATCTTTGGAACAAAGGATATTTAAACTTGCTTTTAGGAAGACGAAGGATGAGGAATTGTCAGTGTAATAAAATGATCCATTCTTTGCTTCTTAATAGGTGTGGTTACCAGTGAGATTCTGATTCAAGCACACATGATGTTAGATTTACATCACTTCACCAGGACAAAAGCCTTTTCAATGCAGATTAAACAAAATCCATTCCCTATTTTCAGTGTTTAAAAATGTATTCTATCTTGCAAGCTTCACTGCAGAATGACTGCAGAGAATGTCTGCTTAATTTTAATTCTCGGTGTGTCTACTGCACAAAAATCATAGACAGGTTTCCACCTTTTATGCATTCAACTGCTATTAAATGAAGTTCTAAGGAGTTGTTTATAATCCAGTTTCTTCTAACATATTTCACCAATGGCACCCAATCCCCATAACTTTAAACCTCTTTGTAATAATTATTTTCTTCAAAGTGCTAGCAGAAATCTGTCCTCTTTATTGCATGCTTAGGAGAGCATTACATTATCTTTCACAACGCTGAATCCCCACTGCTTGCAGTAATCCATACATATGTGGTAGTTTCTGAAAAAGCTCTTCAGTGCTAGAAAAATGCTGATTCACTGGCATTAAAATGGCATTTATAAAAACAATGGTCTCAAAGACATTAACTAATGCTCTTTTCTTTGCCTTCTTTTACTTCATGCAGTCTACACGAAGGATACTGTGTAGCAAGAAGCAGCATAAATGCAGCTATGAGTTTATCAAGCTGGATTGCAAAAGAAATGTGGTTAATTTTTAAAAAGGAAAACAATAAAACAAGCACAGCAAAGTAACAATGTAAAGCCAATTAATGAATCTGAAATTAATCTTTTTTTCTGATAATGGACCGTTTACCCACCTACCAAATAAGAGTGTACATTTTTTTATATATTATTCATAATTTAACAATGGTGTAAACATTCCCAGTCAAAACCACTTGGCAGAAGGTGGACTTACAGAGGATAATGATTCTCAGCTAACCAAGAACTGTGACACATGTATTTTACCATGTTTAAAGTGATTTGTGAATTACTGTGTGAAAAAGCATTTTTAAATCCCATAATGTAGAAAAGAAGGGTCACACATTTCTATGAATTTTTAGTGTGAGATGATACAAATGAAAAAAAGCAGCATTTCTCAGCTAGCAGAAACCTCTTGAAGTACCAGAAAAACTCAATTACGAAAAAAATTCAGCCTGAGAAGTTATGTCTGATTTTGTAAATGTTTTCTACCATTTCTGTTAAAAAAGTGTATATATATATTTGCTTATAATTCTCAGTTCATTTTTTCAAGAAGAGTCTATACTGCTCCTGAAATAAATGAAAAAAAACCATCTTGCTGTCCACCTTGTCACCAAAGTTACGTCATTGTTTTCAGTCTTCTGTATTTTAGAGGAAGCTGATCTTGCATAAAAATAAATTGAATTCTGTCTAGTCCTGGTTAAGAAATGTCAGTCATAGTTTTCCTAGTAATATTATATTTTCCTAGTAATAAATTTTCTCTTTTCAGTGTCACTGTTGTCCAATTTAGCCACTGTCAGCCTGCATACAGTGCCATATTTTTTAATCATTGCAATTTCACATTCTGTGAAATCTGTTGAGTTTAGTCTAAGTATCCCCACAGCAAACAAGGCCTGCTAAAGGCTAGAGTGGGTCTTTATCCACCCCAATTTAAAGTTCACAGAATTTTAAACTTGTGATTGACATAGATAGCAAATTTTCCAAGCCATAACCCCCTACTTAGAATAGAAATAAGCAAATTATCTTTTTCCTGATTAGAGCTTTAGGTTAAGTAGCTTATTCAATTTCCTTCATCCTTTGTAACAAGATGAAAATGGCAGATTATGCAATGGTTCACAGAAACATTAAGTTACTCCACTATCTAGAAACTCAAATATCAATTTTTTTTCTCCCTTCCAAACATGTGTACTAAACTATCTGTCATTTGTTCCCACACTATAAAACAATTCTTCTTCAATAACAGTGAGAAAAAGTACAGGTAATTGTCAGACACTTTACTTCTTTAGCAATAGAGTAAGAAAAACATCTGGTATCATCCAAGCTCTAGACTATAATATAGTCTACAATTTACAGTAATGATGGATTTCTAATACTTATGCTGTTGCACTGCAGCACATGAGAAATTCATTGTCCGTAATATCATGGTAAGTGTCCATGTAAACTTACATATTTTATTAATCAATCTTATGCAAGAACCATTTCAACCAAACCTTATATTTCTATCTTTTATCACATTCTTATACTTATATCAAATAGGCACAACAGAATAGGCAGCTAGTATTCATTACTCATAGTACAAAGAGTAAATAACTCTGAAGGAAAATATACCTTCTGTTCTTGATTTTGATATTTTTATTGAAAGTGGCAAAAAAACAGGAGAGGAAGAGGTATTTCCAGAGGAAGAGGTATTTCTACTTTTATGCATTTCTTCACATTCCTTAGGAGTTGGTTGTAAAAGCTTTTGGTTTAATTTTCAGTTAAATCATTATGGTATCTGTACCTATTTGTAGGAGTGCCAAAACTGACCAACATCTTATGCAGCTCTTATACAGATATTTTCTTTTTCTTGTGACTACACCCTGGTATATCCATTGTCAACAGCCCCACCCCTGTTTAGTTCATCAGGCAGTGCTAAACTCAGCCCAAACACTGGAAAAAATCTAACTGGATGAACCAGGAATGAAAGTTTTGTCTCAGTCTCTGATAGACTGAGAGAGTTCCTACAAATAAAGACAATCAAGAACAAACTCATCATTAATCACATGTCTTAAATCAATATTATCAATTTCAATTAATTTATTTAGTAAGTTCATTCTAGATATTTAGATAAAGTGTCAAGGTATCAGATTGCAGTAGTATTTAAAGTGAAAGTTTTAAATCATAATCTACTAGCAAATCACTGGAAATGAATTTCTGGAGCAGCACTGAAATGACCTCTTTTGTTAAGTATCATTTAACAAGCAGGCAGGTTCCTTTCTGTCTCTTAAATTAAGAATGTATCAGGTCTTAATATGTGGAGAATCATTTTGGACAGAAATCACAAAGTTGTAGGTAACCATATCCAAAAGAAAAAGCTACAGATTTATCATAGAGCAGATGCAAATTTACAGATTAAGAGATATTTTAATTATCACAGCAGTCAGTTTCATGAGGATAAAATAAAATATTCTGGAGGGAAAAAAAAACCAGCAATATAAAGCCAATAAGTTTATGTATAATCATTTCTGTTGAAAATTTGTTGTTTTTTCAAGAAAGTTTTAATCACTATATCTTCTTCTATATCTGAAGTTTTATGGATCTACTTCCTGAGAATGCTCTATTTATCACTATAATTATGTATATTCATTTAGCTGTTATATGAATGGAAAGAATAAAACAGTCTTGATTAGTATCTTTGAGTTTCATAGGGAAAAAAATACATCATTTCTAACCTGTGAAAGTGTTAAATTTATAATAAAATGTCTGCTTCTAAGTTCTTCAACTGTTCAATTGTATTTGCTTCCTGAAGCCTTTACTTACCTCATATCAACTCATCTAAGAAAAAAATATGAATTAAGGCCTCTGATTCATCTATGTAAGTAAAACAAAAAACAAGAATTTGCATGTCTTAAAATTTTAGTACTTAGAATCATACAATAATAGAATGGTTTGGGTTGGACCTTTACAGGTTGTCTAGTCCAACCCTCCTGTAGTAAGCAGGGGCACCCTTATCAGGTTGCTCAGAAGCCCACCCAACCTGATCTTGAATGTGTCCGGGGATGGGGTATCTACCATCTCTCTGGGCAACATGTTTCAGTGTTTCAACACCCTCAGCATGGAAAATTCCTTCATGATGCCTAGTATAAACTTCTCTTCTTTTGATTTAAAACCATTGTGCTTCATCCTGTTGCTACAGATCCTGCTCAAAAGTTTCCCCCATCTTTCTTATAAGCCCCCTATAAGAAAGGCTGCAGTAATGTCTCCAGAGTCTTCTCTTCTCCAGGCTGAACAAACCCAACTCCCTCAGCCTTTCTCCATAGTAGAGGCATTCCCAGCTTCCNCTTTACAGGTTGTCTAGTCCAACCCTCCTGTAGTAAGCAGGGGCACCCTTATCAGGTTGCTCAGAAGCCCACCCAACCTGATCTTGAATGTGTCCGGGGATGGGGTATCTACCATCTCTCTGGGCAACATGTTTCAGTGTTTCAACACCCTCAGCATGGAAAATTCCTTCATGATGCCTAGTATAAACTTCTCTTCTTTTGATTTAAAACCATTGTGCTTCATCCTGTTGCTACAGATCCTGCTCAAAAGTTTCCCCCATCTTTCTTATAAGCCCCCTATAAGAAAGGCTGCAGTAATGTCTCCAGAGTCTTCTCTTCTCCAGGCTGAACAAACCCAACTCCCTCAGCCTTTCTCCATAGTAGAGGCATTCCCAGCTTCCGATAATTTTTGTGGCCCTCCTCTGA
Organism: Piaya cayana; assembly: GCA_013389865.1. NCBI lineage: Eukaryota > Metazoa > Chordata > Aves > Cuculiformes > Coccyzidae > Piaya > Piaya cayana. The sequence continues at coordinate 9,134 of WAAB01024177.1, read as the reverse complement.
ATCTGATGGGTGGTTACAAGCCAGAGGCCATTTAGTGAGCATCTCCAAGCACTGCAGAGCTTATGCTATATGAAATAAAGGCATCTTAGCATAAAGTTTCTCAGCTTTGCACACACAGCCCTGCAACATTGTATACATAGTTCCGCACATACACGCCACAAATACAAAGGCTTATACAGGCTCAGTTTCTTTTACAACATTAAGTGATTGTTCAGGTGTAATGCTTCTCTTGTTTCTCACTGGGAACTTTTCTTTGGTAGACCTTGAGTTGTTACTTTGTAGTCTATCGAGCTGTGACCTAGAATACTCATGTAGCTGTTTCTCAGGGAAAAGGGTAAGAATCATGTAACAAATTGATCGCTTGTTGCTAAAGGAGAATTGTCGAATCAGCTTGCTAAACAATAGCCTATTTTAATCGCGTAAGGCATAAAAATCTGTTGTGAACGTCAATAAACTGGCTCACTTGGATCATAATGGTCTCTGCGTGATGTTGCATTTCTTCCGTCATGAACCCACTGCAACAGGTTCATGTCTTTCTCTGCTGAGGACTCCAGAGCTGGACAAAGTATTCCAAGTATGGCCTTACTAGAGCAGCATAGGGGGGTGAAGTAACCTGCCTCCACCACTGACCACATTTCCTTTGATGCAGCCCAGGATACATTTAGTTTTCTGTGATACGAACACACATTCCTGGTTCATGGCCAGCTTCTCATCCACTAGAACTCTCAAGTCCTTTTCCATAGAGCTGCTTGCAATCTCTTCATCCCTTAGCCTTATTGATACGGACCCAGGTGCAGGTACAGGTTGCCCTGAGCCAGGTGCATGACCTTGTGCTTTGCCTTGTTGAATTTCATGAGGTTTTCACAAGCCCACTCCTCCAGCTGGGTATAGTCCCTCTTTATGGAATCCTGTCCCTAAGGGGTATCAAGCTCACTGCTCAGCTTTGTGTCATCTGCAGACTTGCTGAAGGCGTGCTCAATTCCATTGTCTGTGCCAGTAATGAAGATATTAATCACTACATCCTAGGCAGACTCTAACCTGGATGTCCCTGATTAGCTCACTCACATTGATGATCTTCAAGTGTTGTATCTGCCCTGGTAGGGGTGTCTATTACTTGGCTTAAAAAGTTGTCATCAAGGCACTCTAGGAGTCTCCTGGATAGCCTACATTTTGCTGAGCTACTTTTCCAGCAGATAACTGGGTGAATGAAGTCCCCCATCGGGGTGAGAACCTGTGAGCAGAATGCTTCCTGTAGCTGGAGGTTAAGAAACCTTAAAGAGAAAATTCTCATTTCTCCTTCCCCTGAAGAAATAAATAATATTTTTGAAAGACAGAACAGAGTTCAGACATGTTCCCCATCTTTCACTGCAGACTGTTATGCATTTTCTGCTTCTCTGTTTCTTAGAAACTGTTAAAAATTAGGATTCACATGAACACGAACAATATGAAAAGTTGTTACCTTAGCAACAGAAGCAATGTGAAAATTCTTCGTAGTCAAGATTCAGCCAATATTTCAAAAACAAATATTTTGGACAGTGTACATTAGTTAATAATGGATCTGGAAGATGTTTCTCTACAGTAAAATGCCACCTTAACAAATACCTGTGGCCAATTCACACTAGCAGTAGAAATTTTGAGGCTCTGTGGAAAGTGTCAAGTACAGGACACTTAAACTCTTTCACAAGTGTGGGATATAAACATTTTAAAAGGTTTATTTGGGTAACTTAGTGAGAAAAATCTCTATTAAGAAAGTTGTCACCTTTATGGGGTTTTTTTTCATTTTATTTCATGGAAGGGGAAATAACCTGGGGTGAAAATGTAGAAAGTGAATAATTTTCTTGGCATACCTACATCATATATATCTTTCAGTTGATAATTCTTCTGCAGGTATAACTAGGATGCATTGTATAGAGAAGGTGATTAGAATAAGTCAAGGCAATATATAATATGAATATTGATTTCAAGTCTTCTTTTTTTAACTTTGGAAACAAAAGAGTATGCTTTTGTTACTCAAGTGCACAATGACAGAATTACTGCAGACGTCTTGCTTTCAGTTTGATGTGGCCTCATAGCATTTCCCACAAATACATGGCAGTCTCTGCATTTAGTTCCAACAGGCTGACAATTTAGTTTTCAGCTGTAATCCTTGGATCATGGTTTCTTTCCCTGCTAGTAGCCTGTTACCATTTATCCCCTTCAAAGGAGCCATTCGGATTCAGTGGAGACAGCTGTCAGTGCACTGAACTAGCATATGTGGTCTTCTCTAAGCAACATGTAAACTTTACTCTGACTTTCTGCTTACATGGATAACAAGAGTATTTACATTTTTATTCTTCTGTTTTTCTTTTATTAGTCATACACATTCTGTATCTTATACCTATATTTTGAATAGTAGGAATTTCACTCATGAATTTAATTTTCCCTCTAGGCTGGAGATTTATTTTTCATTACTTGAGAATTGCTTATGCCACTCATCTCAGCTGCAGCTGCTTACATATCTTCCCTCCAAAGTCACTGTTATTTTCAATTTATCATGTCTGCAGAGCTTCTTAGCTCTCAGGATGTGCTGGTTTGCTTTGATCCCAGTAAGAAAGGCACTCAGGCTTTGTAAAGTATCAATCCAAAGACTGTTTTTTAAAAGTAACCTTGCATAGGAAGACAGGATAGTATAGGTAATCTTATTATCTCAGATATTGGGAATCTCAATTTGTGCCACATCAAATGTGTCTCTGATTAGGACACAGCACACAAGTGAGCTGGCCAGATCCTGTGTGTGTTACAGTAACTCCTCTTGATCATTTATTTAAAAAAAAATTAAAAACCTAAACGATTTTCTTCATCATTTTCACTGCCAACCATAGAGGATTCTCACGCATAATTGGATAAAGACAAGGTAGCATAGTTGCTGGTACCAAGTGGGATAACTGCTTGTAGGCCTGTCCGTTGCCAGCGGCTGGATGGACTTTCCTTGCAACCATAAGATCTGTGCAGTACAATACATCCTGAAGACCATGCTGGATATGCAAGATAGCACAGTTCAGACATGCATATGCTTATGTTAGTGTTGTGTGGGTCACTAGCTCTTCCCTGTACAGTGGCCTTCTGCTCAGAAACACCGTGGTATCTTCCTGTTCTTCATTTGGTTATAATCTCATATGTCACAAAAAAAAGACAAGTTTGTTTTGGTCATTAAGCATCTGAGGTAGAAATTTTTTCTTAGAAAATTACTATATATTGAAAACTGAAGTTCCTATTTTTTTAGGTCAAAGATGGAATTGTGTGTCAAAACAGTAGTAGAAACAGAAGCATTATTAGTTCTAAGTGGAATTAATGACTATAGTTTAGAGGGGAAGACTTAAGATTCTGGCGAGATTGTTGCAAAAATTTACAAAATTATTTCCTTTTCAACCCCAATGGCTAGGGTAATTTTCTACATGCACACAGATAACTACTGTATAATATATATATCCACAAGAAGGAGAAACATTATTTGTAGTGTACTTTTTTAACATCATAGAATTATGGAATAGTTTGAGTTGGAGTTCCAAATCCCCTAAAATGGACAGGTACTCCTCCCACTAGATCAGGCTGCTCAAGGCCCCATTCAACCTGACCTGGAACACTTCCAGGGAGGAGGCAGCCACCACTTTCCTGGGCAACCTGTTCCACTTCCTCACCACCCTCATTGGGAAGAAATTTCTGCTTATGTCTAGTCTAAACCATCCTCTCTCCAATTCATAGCCATTCTCCGTAGTCCTATCAGAACAAGCCTTTGCAAAAAGTCCCTCCCTAGCTTTCTTATAGGCCCTTCAGGTACTGGAAAGTTGCTACAAGGTCTCCTCAGAGCCTTCTCTTCTCCAGGCTGAACCTCAACTCTATCAGCCTGTCCTCATATGGGAGGTGTTCCATTCTTCTGATCATCTTTGTAACCCTCCTCTGGACCCATTCCTACAGCTCCATATCCTTCTTAGGTTAAGGATTCCAGAACTGGACACAGTACCCCAGGTGGGCTCTCACAAGAGCAGAACAGAGGGGCAGAATCATCTCCCTTGACATGCTGGCCAGGTTACTTTTGATGCAGTCCAGGATATTGTTGGTCTTCTGGGCTGCAAGTGCACATTGCTGGCTCACATCAAGCTTCTCATCATTCTGCACTCCCAGGTCTTTCTCTGCAGGGCTGTTCTCAATCACATCATACCACATCCTGTATTGAAACCATAGGTTACCCCAGACCAGGTGTAGGACCTCACACTTGGCCTTGTTGAATCCCATGATGTTCTCACAGGCACACTTCTGAAGCTTGTCCCAGTCCCTCTGGATTACATCCCATCCTTCCCATGTGGCAACTACACCAGTCAGCTTGGTGTCATCAGCAAACATGCTGAGAGTGCGCTTGGTTTCACTGTCTCTATCATTTGTGAAGATACTAAACAGCACTCATCCCTGTACAGACCCCTTAGGGACACCACTTGTCACAGATCCCCATCTGGACAGCAAGACATTGACCACTACTCTTTGAATATGACCATCCAACCAATTTCTTATCCACTGAACAGTCTACCCATCAAATCCATATCACTACAATTTAGAGGGAAGGATGTTGATGGGGACCCTGTGAAAGGCTTTACAGAAATCCAGATAGATTACATTGACTGGGCTTCCTGTGTCCAGTGATGTGGTTACTCCATCATAAAAAGCCACTAGTTTGGTCAGGCAGGATTTGCTGCTGATGAAGCCATGCTGACCACTACTAATTAGATCCATGTACTCCATATGCTGCATAATTTCTAGGAGGATCTGTTCTATGATTTTTGCAGGCACAGATATGAGCCTGATAAATTGGTAGGATCATCTTTTCTATCCTTTCTAAAAATGAGCACACTGTTACCATTCTTCCAGTCATCAGAGACTTCTCCTGACTGCCATGACTTTTCAAATATCATGGAGAGTGCCTTGGCCACTACATCAGCCAATTCCCTCAGGACTCTGGGATGCACTTCATCAGGTGCCAAGAGAATTATATATGTTCAGGTTTCTCAGGTGGTCATGAACCTTATCCTCCCCTACAGTGAGAGGGACCCCCAGGTCCCCTTCTTGTTGTCCATTGACCCAGGAGGGGTGAGGAGAGTGATTGTTGGTGAAGACTGAGGCAAAAAACTGTTGAGTACCCCAGTCTGTCTGTTGATATCAGGTCACCATTTTCATTCATCAGTTGGGGTATGCTTTCTTTAACCTTTGTTTTCTGATTGATGTACCTGTAGAAGCCCTTCTTAGCCTCCACTTCCCTTGCAAAGTTCAGCTCCAGCTGTGCCTTAGCCTTCTATACACAGCCAAGCAGCATCCCTATACTTTTTACCAGTTCTCTGTCCCTGCTTGTATAGTCTGTAGTGTTTCCTCTTGCATATTACAAATTACACAATTTGTAGCTCAATGTTTTAACTGTCTGGAAGAAGAAACAGAATGCTGCTGTCAGAAGAAAGGGTGTTGTATAAAATTATGATATTATCTAAGTTATTTGTTGTTTTTCTCTTCATAAAATCACACCAGACTTCATGATGTATTACAATCAACACAAGAAGCTAAGTACTCTAGTAAACAATGTACTTTAACTGTAATTATATTTAATATTCATATAAGGCTTTACAAAATTTTATCTTTCATGCTATTAAATGGGAGTATTAGAGAAAGAAGTAAACATGAGTGGTCTGAAAATGCAGAATAAGATAAGGAGAAATGGGACTAGTGCTCAGGAGTTTCAGGCTCTCTAAACTGTTTTGTTTGCATAGAGACAGGATTGTTAGAAATAAAAATCCTGAATTCAAGAAACGTGATATCTTACCTGGTGCAGATGTTTAGAGTTCTAACTTTTCTTTTACACTGTGAGTTCTTCAAGATAATCTCAGTTACTGCAAATGGGAAAGACAGTTTTTTTTCATTTCTTTCTCAGTGCCAGTCAGCTTACCTTTGAAATTATTTAAATGCAAGAAGATGATTAGATATTTGAGGGACAAAAATTATCAAAGGATGACTTGATAGAAGGGTTTACTTCTGAAGAATAAATAAATCTCAGAATAGGTTATAAAAATAAAAAGGAGAGAGAGGATATTTCATTGGCTAATGGGATGAATTCATCTCCATTTTGACTGATTAAAAACTAGCAAAATGATTGTCTTTTTTTTTACTAAGAGGATACATAACTCCTTTTATCATGTGCATAGAAATAATTGGTGATTAGGAACTTGTTCAAGATCCATTTTAGGAAATTAACAGCCTTGTTGATTATGCTCGTATGAATTTCTTAGTTTTCTATAAGTACTCTTATGAGTGTTTTTGATACAGGAGTCTTTACCAATGGCATGTCAGCCTGGAGGTGTTAGTAATGTCTCTTCCTATTTAATCATGTATCAGTGTTTTCTTTTTAAAGAATCCTATTGCAGAAATTGAGGAAGAGTCTTGTTAATTTTCTTATATGTTATCCTGCTAAAACCACCCTCTAAATATTCTCTTCTGATCAAAGTGTATAAAGAAATAATTCAATTCTCTCTTCATATAAGTCCTTTCTATTGAAAGGTGGTTAGTTATGTGCAATGTTCAGTGCAAAGTGAATTGTCTAATGAACAGAGACCACTAACTAAAAAGATGAGATCTCCTGAGTGCCTTACAGAACATATCTTAGCTTGTCAAAAGTATCAGATATTTGTTGAAGTCAATGCACAGAAAAGTGAGCAAAAGCAGGGTCTATTAGCCATTCCTGTCAGACTTCAGCACACTCAGTTTAGGGAATATTTGACTTAGTCAATATAAAAAGTCCCAGACCATTGCTTGGTAATGAAAAGAAATGAGTGGCATATATCATAAAAGACAAAAGAATATATCATATAATTGTATCATTCCAAAAAGAAACAAGCTTTATGACTTATTGTACAGGGTCATTAAACAAATATTTGTAGCATGTTGACCTTGCCTGGCTGCTAGAACTCCATCCAGCTGCTTTCTCTCTTCTCTTCTCAAGTAGAATAGTCAGAAATAAAAAGATGCAAAAGCTTATGGGTCAAGATAAAAACAGGGAAATCACTTTCCAGTTACTGTGACAGGTAAAACAGACTCAAGTTGAGCAAATTATTTTAATGCATTGCCGATTTAAAACCAGAATTAAGTGGTGAGAAAAAAAAGACAACTGCTCTAACATTGGTCTTTTCCAAGCTACAGTCCTCCAGGAACATACTGCTTCTGCCAGAAAACCTATTTCTTCCCACAAACCACAGGTCTTGCCAGGTGATGGCTCCTGTGTGGGTTTTCCACGGACTGTGTCTTCAACAGGGCATGCCCACCTGCTGCAGTATGGGGTTCTCCATGGGCTGAAGTGTGGATATCTACTCTGGTATGGTTTTCTTCACAGGCCTTAAAGGTTACCTTTTTCACTGTGATCCTCTCCACAGGCTGNTTTTTTTAAATGACAACTGCTTGTCTTTAAACTTACCAAAAATATCTGTGGCTTAAATGACAGTTTCATTGAGTTCAGCAGCAAACTCTAATTTATCTTGTTTTATGTGATGAAAATATTTCATTTTCTGACTATACTTTAAGAATAGTATATCTCATCATACTTCTCACTAACTACTAGAGTAAGTTTCATTTTACTTTTGGCATTGCATAGTGACGTGCCAATCGGTCAGAAGGGAGAAACTGTACCTAAGATGCCTGATAGATAGAGTTAAAATTTATTTAACTTGTGATACCCTCCCTGTTTGTCTCTTCATTTGAATTTCTGGAAATATTTTTACATAATTTTTTTTTTTTTTACTGATGAGCCTACATAAGCAAAAGGAAGTAACCAGAGTTGGAAGATACACAAAACAAAAGTGGAACCAATTCCAGATAGCCTTCCATTGCAATAGAACAGTTTTCAAGACAGAATCACAGAACAGCTTATGTTAAAATTGATCTCTGAAGTTGATCTGGTCCAGTATGCTCACTCAACTTGAGTGCAGAAATGGTGGGATATAACCTCTTCAGGTGGGACAGGAAGTGTAGGAGAAGTGGTGGGGTAGCCTTCTATGTTAGAGAGAGTTTTGATACCCTCAAGCTCGATTATGGTGATGACAGGATCGAGTGCCTGTGGGTTAAAATCAGAGGAGTCCACAAGAAGGTAGATAATGTGATGGGAGTCTGTTATAGGCCACCAAGTCAAGAAGAAGCCGCTGATGAGCTCTTATATAAACAACTGGGAGTTGTTTATATAAGATCACTACCTCTTGTCCTTGTGGGAGACTTCAGACTTCCAGATATCTTCTGGAAATACAATACAGCAGAAAGGAAGCAGTCTAGGAGGTTCCTGGAGTGCATGGAATACAACTTCTTCACACAACTGGTGAGTCAGCTGACAAGGGAAGGCACCCTCCTAGACTTGCTGTTTGTCAACAGAGAAGGCCTTGAGTGGGATGTGATGGCTGGAGAATGCTTGAGACAAAGTGGCCATGAGATGATAGGTGTTTCAGTTCTAGGCGAGGTGAAGAGGGAGATTAGCAGAACAGTCACATTAAACTTCCAGAGGGCAGACTTTGGACTGTTCAGAAGGCTGATTGGCAAAGTCCCTTGGGACACAGTCCTTAAGGGCAAGGGANTCTTCATTTGAATTTCTGGAAATATTTTTACATAATTTTTTTTTTTTTTACTGATGAGCCTACATAAGCAAAAGGAAGTAACCAGAGTTGGAAGATACACAAAACAAAAGTGGAACCAATTCCAGATAGCCTTCCATTGCAATAGAACAGTTTTCAAGACAGAATCACAGAACAGCTTATGTTAAAATTGATCTCTGAAGTTGATCTGGTCCAGTATGCTCACTCAACTTGAGTGCAGAAATGGTGGGATATAACCTCTTCAGGTGGGACAGGAAGTGTAGGAGAAGTGGTGGGGTAGCCTTCTATGTTAGAGAGAGTTTTGATACCCTCAAGCTCGATTATGGTGATGACAGGATCGAGTGCCTGTGGGTTAAAATCAGAGGAGTCCACAAGAAGGTAGATAAGGAATGGGAGTCTGTTATAGGCCACCAAGTCAAGAAGAAGCCGCTGATGAGCTCTTATATAAACAACTGGGAGTTGTTTATATAAGATCACTACCTCTTGTCCTTG
>WAAB01024176.1:15236-28789 GCA_013389865.1 Piaya cayana | reverse complement strand
AGGACATGGTTCCTGAATTTCTCATTGTTGTGGTGCATTAAAAGGGTTCCCTGTGAAAAAGATGAACAGACTCATCATAAAAAACCAAAATCGGGTACTTTATCCACCGTAGCAAAATCCTGTGCCAGATAGATCTCTATCTACCTCCCATCAAGTGCTTATCAGTGTTGTTGTAGAGATATAACAACTCTGACAACTGGCCTAATAGTGGGAGGGAAGGAAATAGCTGTAAAACCCAGTGGAGAAGTGCTGGAGTGGGAAAAGGATTTCAAAGTGGATTTTCCTTGACCACTTGTTTGTGCTAAACAGAATGGAGACTGCCCCACAATAGCAGTTTTCTGGAAAATCCTATTTAAAATACAAGAGGGAGGGATTGCAAGGGGGAATCCAAAGCAAACCCCCGAATCTCACAGCCAATAGACGATTTGAGAATTTGAACAAAATTGCGNTTATTTTATAGAGAGAAACAGAAGACAGACAGAGTGTTGCTGTTAAAAGGAACATTTCTACTGAGCTGGTGCTTCAAAAACGTGAGTAGAAGAAACTACTCTTCTGATAGAGTCCTGAGTTTGTGCTGCTTACAAGGTCTATAGGATCTCACCCGCTGTCAGATGCCGTCATCAAGCCAGGTAGGAAAGGAAGGAAAATGTTAACATTCCTCTTTCTGGACAGATTTTATTCCTGACAGTGGTGGATGAAAATTGAAGACTTTTCCAAAAGTACTGGAAAGGGTGGGACACTGAGAATAAAATCTTTTTTTTTTTCCCCTCTGTTTTTTGAAAGAAAAATAAGATAAACAGGGAGTGTTTATCCATCTGCATTTCCCTCTCGTTCATAGGAAAGTTAATAAAATCATAAAAGCTTAAAAATGGAGGGCAGCTCTTTAAATTTATCCTTCTCCAGTGGCTCCTTACTTCTAATTTCCATGTTCTGAACTTGCTTAATTAAATCCTGCGAAGGTTCCATCATTGCGTGTAGCCATCAAAGATTGTTAGCTAAATGAGGCTGTAATTTATATATCCAAGGCTGGTTAGGGATGGGTGTGGGAAATTAGAACAAAATATGACTTCAGCTTTTATTTGTATGCAAATTCCTGCTACTCCGCATGTACATACTAGAAGATGTAACCAGACCAACAATAAAAAATTAAAGTAATTAACGTCACAGTTATTGAAAGGAGCACGAAATGATCTTGGCTTGACAGAGCTTTGTGTAGAAGTTGATAGAATGAGGCCCTTTATAAATCGCTCCTTTTACAAATAAGAACATCTTTTACCATGTTTATATATTCAGATGTGTTTGTGTGCACTGTTAGTCCCTCAATACACATAAAAATCAGCTTTATTTTCTATTCTTTCAGCATTGCTTTTTTACATGTAACTCCTCCAATCTAGACCCAAAGTAAAAATACAGATTAAACTATGGATTTAGTACAAATTATGAATTTAACACACATTTTTTTTCCATTCTAATACACCCCAGATAATACGTCTTTGTACTATTAAAGAAAAAGATCTAAACAGCCTCTAAAGGCTGTATCTGTCCTTTCAGAAGTCCAAAGAACTTTAAAGATGTTCTTTAGAATCCAAATTAAAACCGTGCGCCAGTCTGAAATATTCCTCACAGCTCCTAGCAGAAATATCTAGTGGGTATCACAGAAATATCAAAAACTGAGTTATCAAGCGCATATTAAATTAGTTTGAGCGATTCCAAACGAGCTGTTGCAGCTGCATGGAAATCTGGACCATTAGATTAATACAGGTAGGGATGTTAAATAAAACCACGAGTTAAGGTCTGTTTCTGAGTGTTAAGAACTTGGCTAGCTTAGTATAAGAAAGATGCATTAGATAAGCTTGAAAAAAGTCTTTATAAATTCTTCTTTTAACCCAGGAATTTAAATGACTCTAACTTTTCAAACATCTTTCTCTTTACTGATATAGCCTTAAAATAAAAGCAGCCTGGGTTGGGTTTGATTTCGCAAAGTCATTCAAGGGAAAAAAGCTGCTTCTGCCGGTGTCTGTGGTTCCTAAATCCAGTCGGGAGCTCTGGGGAGGCTGCACCTTTCAGTGCAGGGAATCTAAATGCTCTGTTAGCTCTAGCTGCACCGCAGGGATATAAGGAAGATGCCTGTCAAACAATTCATAATCCTACTTGGAAGCGGAGTTTGGGAGTCCTTTGGGGTTTGATTGCAGCCACAGAACATTCTATATTCTCTGCGGAAGCCCAGGAAAACTTGTGCTGCGTGGACTTGGGTGAACTGCAAAGCATCCAGGAATTTTTCCCAAGCAGTAGGGAGGTTTTGACACCAGCAATTACAAATTGTTTCTAGAATTTCCAGATCTTCCTTAATATTCACTCAAATCCATGAAAAAAAATGGTCATTTGTATGGTACTGGGTTAATTCCACACCATGTACAAGTGCTCTGTAAGTAGAAAATGGATATAAGAACGGGATTTATGGTCGAATGCCAGCAGAGAAATGACTTTAATCAAACAGGGTTTGAGTCTAGATGCACAATATTATCTGTACAAATAAAGTTTATTCCCTTGGTGATTCTATGTGACATATAAACTACACAAATATCCTTAATATTTTATAAGAAAATTCAACAGGCAGCTCTGTTGCTGTGTAGGCATGAAAAACTTCACAATCAATATATATACGGATTCTTGATTTATCTGTGCGTGTCGAAGGGTCTTATTTTAAACCTTCACCCACTTTTTTACCATCAAGCTGAAATAGTGATTAAATTACAATATCTAATTGCTGCCTTAGTTATTTGCAAACTCTTTTTTAATTAATTAAAATAAGATCCAGACATTGATTTAGTTCTAAGATTCCAAGTCTCTTTTTAAAAGAAGCAATATATGACTTAATGCAATTATTGTATTTATTTGCGTTCAAGCATTTCATTCCAAAGTAATCTTTAACTCTGATGGTTATCATTTCCCCCGTTGCTTCAGAAAGCCAGAAAAATATGTTTTAGTCTATTTTATTGACTATTTTGTTATGCTGACTGGCTTTCAAGCTCCCTGAAGCACTAAGAAAGGTCAAGGGGTTTAGAGTGGAATGCGATCTCTTCACCTGGAGTACAATGCCTGCTAGTACAATAATAAGAGAAAATACCAGTTTTTAGTGAATATTAAATTGCTTCATAACTGAAGATCAGAGCGAGGGTGCAGGAAAGTAGAAACATTTCTTTGAGTGGGTCCCAGCACTTGAGATTCTAGTGGCTGGTACCTGATGCCTAAACCCTATTGTTATCTCACTCATTAGGTTGGAGCAACAGTTAAATGTTTCCTGGGAGAGTGAAAATAGTTCTGATGTGGTCTGACTCCAGCACAAGGAGCTAAGAGCTACCTGTAATAAAAAACATACATAGAATGAACAAAAAATGAGTATTTATGCATAGCCTGGACTTGTAGAGTAAGCATTCAGTAAGGTGGCTCAGGTCTCTGAAGAGATGAACGGCTTTGCTTTAGTGCTTTCCTGCATTTAAAAAAGGAAATTTCCCTTGAATATCTCTACTTACTCAGTTGTCTCTCAGATTTATAGTTTAAAAATGATTTCTATTTCTTTTTAAAGAAAACTTGCAGTGGCGATTAATGTTCTTTAAAGCAGATGGGTTTTAGTTATTTGTTTTCCGTTTTCATTGGATTGGGCTGGTCTTGAAGACACTCTAGAATTTAGAATGTTGCTGCATCAGGGTCCATAGATTCCCTGTTTATTTGGTTTGCTCCTTCTCCCAGGAAGAAAACTTCCTCACTCAACTGGTGGTGAGCAAAATTTGCAATCTGTTCATTAAAGGTTGGTATTGTGGGTTCCCTAAGTTACCCAGAAATATATGATTATTGTAAGTCTATTTATATCACACCAAGTGACTGTTCTATCATGTTCACTTACTAAAAAAAACCCTCTAAAACCCAAAAGACAGGATATTTTTTTGAAGATTATTCTTTTCTTCTGACCTTCTTGTGTGCTCTTGCTCTTTGCAGCATCTCCTATGTACATACCGTGACGATTGCATCTTGTCAGATTGAAGATCCATTTAGCTTCAAATCCTGTTTCTATCAGTCTCTGGTAAGGGATGCTGGAGGAAAGAGATGAGCTTCTGTCAGAGGCACCTCTGTCCCTGAGCTTACAGCACAGCGTGGCTCAAGGGTTTCCTGTGCTAATGGAGGTCTCTTTAAAATTTAATAGCAATTAGTAGCAGGTACACACCTATTTTGTGTTTCCCAGTGCTCACTGGGTTATGATAAGCAGCTTCCCCTCTTGTGCGATGCTGTGCGGGATAATTTGAGGTGCACTAGGGTTTATCTCGGGCCTTTCAGGGGCTGTAAACTAAACTGCACCACTTGGCAGCAAGTGGAATTTGCATCATTTGCTGCCTTTTGTTGATTCTCACCATCTTGCAGTGTCCTGTTCCTCCTCCCCACCCTTACTGACTTCCTTTGCTTTCTCTGTTCTTTGAAATTAGTGCAGTATTTTAGGAAGCATCCATATCTTTGGATGTTTATCACTGCATCTTCTAACTTTAAGCTGTGAAATGGTTCCCTCCTGTCCTAGGAAAGAGGGCCAGGGGAGGGCTGTGAGAAATGAAGCCCTTCTAGTAACAATATATAATCAAATCTGTTTTAGACGACAAGATGAGCATCCTGCTGTCCTCACTCCATGTGCTCCGAGGAGCTGACCTGCCATTGAGGAAAGCGGCGTTAGAGACCTTGAGGCTCTGTCAATGCCAGAAGAAAGGTAAACAAAGCTTTCACCACAGATAACTTTTATTTTGTTTCAAATTCAGTGTTTGTTTTTGTTTGTTTTCCATTTTTTAAGAAGGTTTATGGTTCAACAGAACCAAACCACCAATAAGTTGTGATCTGTTAATTTTTTTCAGTATCACTTTCCCAAAGCAAAATTTAAATGCCGGGTGCTGTGTGCTCCTTAAGCACAACTTCTAGAGCAGAAATTGCATCTGTAAAAGAACTTCAGCTTTGTAGAAGCTACTGGAATGGTCCGTGGCGTTGCCAATAAAAACCCTTCTACCTTCCTTTTCCCTAGACAAAGACAACTGTATCCTCAGCTGCCTTAGTGCATCAACAGTAAAATACTAACAGCAGCTTTTAATACCTTTAGTAGTTTTCCAAGGGATAAATGAAATGCTTAATTGCTGTGGCGTAACTCGGCAGAGTGAGAAAATGATGCAGAACTCCTTAATTCCTTCATTATCTTGATATGTTTGATACTAGAGGACTTTGTTTTAAGAATCTATTTTTATTAACACGTAGATTCAAACAACTTGGAAACAGAAACATTATTTTCCCTCTGAGAATATTCTCGCTGTCATTATTCTCATACTGTAAGAATGATAATAGGAAATATTTTTAGTAAAAGAAAAAAAGCAGAAAAAACCCACCATACATAACAGACAGTGCTTTGAAAAAGGCTGCTGCTTTTTCAGATATATTTAATGCTCTAGTAGTGATATCAACTCTATACCCTGAGTTTATCCATCTCTACCTCATCCTGGACCACTTGGTTTCAGTCAGTGAACAGGACAGACATTTCCAAGGCTGATGTAGTTTTCACTCTTAATAACGTCAGTTTGTACATAGAATCATGTCTAACTTCTGTAATTATGTGTGGAAAGTGGGTTTTAATATTTAAAATTTTAAAAATACACAAATCAACATTACTGCTTAAAAAAAAGAACAACTGAGGAAATAATGAATCACACAATAGCTGTAGCAGAGTGTCCAAAAAGGCAGAGGTGCCGGGGTTAAACTCTGGGGTGCCTTTCATCCCCCTGCAGTCATGCGTGGGAACCTTGTGCAGAGGTATTTAAAGCAGCTAGAGAGAGTTCTCTGTTGTGGAATCAGATAATGCAATTAAAGTGCTTTTATATGTAGGAAACCATCTGTAAAAGCGTTTTTCCCGCAGCGCTTATTTTTTATAAGGTTTAAAATTTTATGAAATAACAGTATGGGACGTTTGGGCTACACCTGCCCAGGATGTGTTGATGTATCCAGCAGCCAGTTCTATCTCCATGGAGAAACAGGAGCAGATTTAAAAGGAAATTCTGAATTTCCTTATTTTTTATCACTTAAAATGCAGAAAACTAACACTGAGCTTGTGGCTCATGCCTTTGCCTTTCTCGATTCTTTGGAGGTGGCACTTGGAGGATGGAGGGAACAGAAGCAGCCTCCCTCCTCATAAAGATGTCAAGGGAAAGATTAGCCTAAAATGATATTTTATAATCGTAACAATCTGCAATAACCACAAATAAAGTCAAATCTCTCACTGCAAATGACAGAGAAAGATTATCCTGAAATAACTGGCTGGTAGATTACAATTGGCATTTGATAGTATAATGAAGGGAAAGAAAACTGCATCCTTCAAAGTGCAGCATCCTCCATCTTATGCTTGTTGGTCGGGACTGGAGGAAAAGGATTGATTTCCAGGTTCTCTGTTGACACCTGGTTGTGGTGTCCTGTGACTGGGGTGTCCTCCAGGAGCCACGGGTTCAGTAGGAAGCTGCAGTGACAGGCTGGGTGTTCCTCCTCTGTCTCAGTGGAGCTCTATTCCCCTTACACCAAGGGCTTGTGACTGTGCTTCGTGGGCTCCGTATCTCATGGATGCTCCTAGGATGATATCTGGAAATGCTGCCCTGACTTGTCACTAGATTTGGGGCTCCTTTTAAGAATACTGGATCATTCCAGGCTGAACAGCCTTGAGAAGAATGTAATCCAAAATCTCCCTTCATCATATTTATAACAAGATGTTTGGATGCTACCCTAGTGATTGTGCAGAATGGAAGCTTCTTGGGATTACCAGCTAGGAATGAATTAGCCTGTTGTAGTCGTTGCTTGCTCACCTTAAGGAACTACAGAATAGGTGCCCTGTGGTACTGCCTTTCATTGGAGGCTGTGTGAGGGTTGTGTGAAATCTAGAAAAGCGTTTAAAGGAAGCATCTGCTTCTAAATGCTCCTGCTGATGATTGCACCTCCTGATGAATAGGGCCAAGATGTCATCTGCAATGTAGAATTGTGTCTAAGCCTGTACTGAGCCAGAATCAACTCCCATAAAGCACTGGAATTCTGAGCTAGGTTGTTTAGCATCTCCAGTCTCATAGGATCATGAATCATAGATCTCCAAGCCCATCCATTCCCACCCCTGCCAGGGGCAGGGACACCTCCCACTGGATCAGGGGCTCCAAGCCCCATCCAACCTGGCCTTGAACCCCTCCAGGGATGGGGCAGCCACCCCTGCTCTGGGCAGCCTGGGCCAGGGTCTCCCCACCCTCACAGTCTTACGTGAGTACAAATTGCCATGAAGTTTTGGTAATGGGTGTTCTCTCTCAGTTGTACCTGAGAGGACAGGGCAGTTCTTTGCTCGAAGACATTAATTTTCTAAAAAGCCTCTGTTTGAGTATAAATATTTTAATAATAAAATATTTCTTGTCACAGAGAAGAGATGATTAACGACTCCTTCCCCTGTTTGGGCTGTTTGGCTTTTCCTTGCAGTGATGCTCATTAGCTTTCTGGCCATATGGTAGCAGCATATAGATTTCCGATTTGCTCCGTCTATTTTTTTTCAGCTGCAGACGCGCTCGGAAGCTCGTGGTGACAGTGCTGGGCTGAGCAGGCGGCTGCCCTCCTGTTTGAGTGAGACCCCTAGGAAAAAAGGAGAGACGGGGGAGTGAGCTAAAGCCCAGGGTGTGTTCTCTGCAGGTGGGGGTTACAGCTGGTTTGGCTTTTGATAAGAGAGTCTTTGAGAAGAATAAGGAAGGACCAACCAGCTATTGCAGCAGTGAATTTTCAGATGAGGAGGCTAAGTAGGTCTCTCTTGAGTCAAGGTGGTGCAGCAGTGCTCTCCTCTGACTGCCACTTGTGGAGGACCCGTGCGATTCGAACCGAAATCTGATTCTTAAACCTCGATCTAATGGGTTTAATGGAGCTGGGAAGCACTGATTTAAGTAGGGGTCACATTTATGTCTCCAAAGAGCAGAGCAAAGCCAAAACTACTAGGGAGAATCGGTAAGGAAAGCCCAGGAGAAAGGCAGGTGTAGTGTGGGAAGCTGTGCAGGGAGAGCCCTGTGACACTGCTGATCGCAGGTGACCGAGCAGCGGGTTCATGGGCACTGCGGGTCAGGAGAGAAGAGGAGCCGTGATCCTCCTGTGTGGGGTTAAGGGCTCAACTTGGGTTTGTTGTGGCTTCTGCTGCCAATCATCGTTAAAGCTCCCCTGGCAAAGTATCCGAGCACCCTTAAAATCCAGAGTTGTCTCACCTGCTTGGGAAGAAGCCAAGGCGGAGGCAAAGCTTTTGAAGTACTTGGCAGTCTGAAGTCTCCAAAATTTATAAGAAATCTCACAAGGACGGGCCTTGCAGCATCTCCTGCTGCAGGTGGGTTCATAAGTGCCTCCAGCTGTCCCCCCAAGGGACGTTTTGCTTCCCGGAGCTCCAGTCCCATCAGAGCTGGGATGCAGGAGTGTGTGTTGATGCATGGAAATTCAATGTATGTATTCAACAGACGGCGCAGCCTTTTCAAAAGTCTTTTATATTAAAGACTATAAAATCAATTTTAAATATAAAGACGACTTCTAGATATTATTTTTCTTTTTTCACAGATGAACCCATAGTGCAAATTCATGTTTTTCAATATATGAGCTAAAACCTGGTGAGTTTATTCAGTCATCTAAATGAAATGTTTGCCTCTTTAATGATATGTGTCTTTTGTCCTCTTATAAAGTAACTTCTTCTAATTACTATTTATAACGTTATTAAAGAAAGCAAAACGCCAAATTATTTCTGGACTGCATTTCTCACATTGGGGAAATTAAAGTGGTTTCTAATTTTGCGTTTGAAAATTTGCCAATATTTTGCACATTTCTAATCCAGCAAATTGTTTACTGGGAGCATATGTTGCACGAAAATACGATGAGCAAAAATGTTAAAGGAAAATGTCATTGGGACACAATGCGAGGTGGTGGTTGATGTTAAAATGAAGTAATTTGTGGTGAACAAGTGCTTCGTTTAATAAAATAAAGTAGCTTTATTTTGTCAGTTCTCTAATGTTAAATCATTCGGTGATTCCTGCTCTTATTGCAGCAGTCTGAGTTGGATTACGGGGAGTAGGAAGGTTTTAGAGAGGGCAGCTCATAAAGAGAAAAGCAGTATTTTAATTTTCTTTAAAAAGTTTATTATTCACTTAAGTAAAAGGACTTTTTTATTTTTCCTTGATTTTTCAAGCCACAATACCTTTGATTTAGTGCATAACAGCAAATTGTGTTCGGTCTGGGTTTTTTTTTAACGTATGAATTGAACTTAATTTTGCTGTAGCATATTGCAATTTATTGTGATGTGCTTTTATCAGATAACTCCTTAAAAGCGAGTCTAGAATATTTACAGTCCTTCCTCTCGCAGGCTAACGGGTGTTTTTAAAAGCTTCGCACATTATTATTTCCTGCAAAGCCAAAAGTAAGTCCGATAATCCTCACTTATCGGCACGAGAGTTGCACGAGAGCACCAGTTGATCTTTCATCTCTGGGTTTTCTCACAGGGGCTTCAAAAGGAAGTCAATGCAAATACGACAGCAAGATTAAAAGGCTGCAAAAATCTCTTTTGCTTGCTTAGTGAGATTTGAAGATTTAATATGCGCGGGTATATAATTTCTCCCCCCTTGCTGCGATAACATAAGTTGGCGCCGACTTTGCTTTTGTGTTTGTACGTGCTTGTCGGTTGTGCTGCTGTTTTTTCTTTGGGTTTTGGTTTTTTTATGGTAATGCTTTAGCTAAAAATCTGATATAAAGGAAATCAAACTGCTAATAATGAGTATTAGATTTTTTTTCTTAATCTTGGGAAAGGATCCTAACCTGCTCATTCAGATTATTGCTTCTGTCAGGAAGAGCAACGCAATTTATTTTTTTATTTTTTTCTGTGGCTAAGGCTATTTGATTTCTAAACATTGCTCTGTGTGTGATTTCCATAAGAAATATCGTATGATAGAAGTGCTTCTATTTTACTTTCACACTTCGAGGCGCCACAGCTCTTGTATTTTAAGGAAATTTCTATTGTCAGGCAAAATCCTCGTTAAGCAGATAGGGAATATTCCTTCTCTCAGGTGTTCATCCTCCACTGGCACGTCTGAGCGCCTCCAGGGAGGGCTATAAATTCTGTGACTCGTTTGCTTGGTTTTATCCTTTCCCACTGGTGGGACTTGCTCAACGTGTCACTGCATAGCACTGGTACCCAAGAGAAACGGGGATGGCTTCCAGAGTGTGCCTGCCGTTTGAAATGGGGTCTAGGGGATGAGAATCCCTGTGGGGGTTTGGTGGTCCCTGTTTCTCATGTTGTGTTTCCTTTCCCTGAAGCAGGTCCAGGTTGTCCCATTGTGGCTACCCCGTCCCTGGAGGGGTTCAAGGCCAGGCTGGATGGGGCTTGGAGCCCCTGATCCAGTGGGAGGTGTCCCTGCTCATGGGACTGGATGGGCTTTGAGGTCCCTTCTGACTCAAACCATTCTATGATGCTATGTTGCTTCTACTGCATTGACTGTATCAGTTGCAATGTTTGACTAGGTCACAGCTGCCCTTACGAACCAGAGTTGAGCACAGAGACATCAACTCTAGCCTGGAGAAGAGGAGGCTGAGAGGAGACCTCATTGCTCTCTACAACTACCTGAAGGGAGGTTGTGGAGAGGAGGGAGCTGGGCTCTTCTGCCAAGGGACAGGGGACAGGACGAGAGGGAATGGCCTCAAGCTCCACCAGGGGAGATTTAGGCTAGAGATTAGGAGGAAGTTTTTTACGGAAAGGGTCATTAGGCATTGGAATATGCTGCCCAGGGAGGTGGTTGATTCGCCTTCCCTGGAGGGGTTTAAGGCACAAGTAGACGAGGTCCTGAGGGACACGGTTTAGTGTTTGATAGGAATGGTTGGACTCGATGATCCGATGGGTCTCTTCCAACCCGGTGATTCTGTGATTCTGTGTAACTGTTGGGCACAAAGAAACTGTTCACTGAGCCCTGAATGGTAGATCCACCCTCAGCTCGCATAGACACGATTTGCTGAGTGATTATGGAACAGTTTTGGATGCGTGACATTATACGAGGTGCTGAGGGCCACGGTTTAATGTTTGATAGGAATGGTTGGACTCAATGATCCGGTGGGTCTCCTCCAACCTGGTTGTTCCATGATTCTATGATTATTCCTAGAGGTGAGGGGTGCAGCAGCAGTAACTCCTGCAGTACCAAGGAGGATGGGCTGCACAGAGAGACCAGCATCTAAAAGCCTGCCTGCTTTTATGCATAAATTTAGACCAAGCAGCAAACAGAACAAAAATCCATAAAGTGAGTGATTTATCACTGTGAAGAGAGGTGCCCTTGAAAATATGGCAGTTGATACATTTTTTGCAGTCTATTTGTCTTCTCGCTAAGGCTGCTTTTCTTGACTTTTCCGTGAGTTTAGCCAGCTGCTTTTCTTTTTGGCACTAATTTTGGCTGGATGTTCAGCTGCCTAGAAACTTTGCCATTTCAAATATTCGTCCAGGTACCACTTATGTTTCATCGCATGCTGTGAAAAAAAGCTTTCAGAGCAGCTTCCTACAGGTGCTGAATAATTTAGTTGAAAAATGAAACTTGCTGAATGCCACAATCAGTTTTAAGTATAGAGAAGAGCTGCTGATAAGAGTGACCTTTTTGGAGGAGGACTTTTCAGGGAGTTTCTCTTCATCCATGCAGCTTGTAAGAGACTTCATTATCCCTTTAAAATGAATAATAAAGATTAAGAATGTCTTATTGATACAGGGATAATAAGCCTTGATAAAGATTGATAATGTTATTAACAGCAAGATTAAAAAAAAAATGACAAGCGCTTGATCATCGAACTGAAAAAATCTTTAAAAATTGTTACTTTGCACACCAGCACAACTGAGTTTCTAAAGTTGTCCTGAAGCCTTTCTTCTCAGGAATCGGCAACTCAGGTAAATAAAACTGGTTTATACGCTCTAGGGAATTCTCTTATATTGGTGCCACCTTTCTCCTCACACTTTAAGACCCGAGGGAATGGCAGGAAGATTCCAGGGGAGGGTCAGGTTGAACGTCAGGTGAAGGTTTCTCCCCCAGAGGGTGGTGGAGCCCTGNATCTAGTTTTTACCTGTGTTCTATTTTGGTTTTTAAGGGTTATAAATGTTTTTTTTTTTAAACACAACTTATAAAGTGTGATACAGCCATTATATTATTATAATATTTTAAATTATTTGGCTTGGTTTTGATTTTAAACCAGCCTTCATTACAAAAAATATCCAAGAATATGAATATAAGTCCAAAACTTGACATAAATGCTTCCATTATTTGTGTTTGGAAAGGAATGACTGGCCTCTCCTATTTAGCTACGTATAGTACTTATCCTTCATAAATGGTCTTGATACATTGCATACGATTTTGTTTTCTAAATCCCAGCCATCTATATTTAGAAAGCAGACTTGCAATTCCTCCGGAGCTGTGCAAGACAACAATCCTCATTTAAAAAACATCTACTTGTACCTCACTTGTGTGTAAAGCTTGCGGCTGTGGGCTCCACTTAGAGAACAAAACCAAAATTAATCTGAAGGAGAAGCTATTCATCGTGAGCGTGTCACCTTTCAGGGTATCTTATGGATTTTAAAAAGGTATTTTGAGCTGCGTTATAAAACAAATAATGCCCTTCTTCTGAAAGTAAGCACAGAAGGAAATGTTCTTTAAATAGCACCTTGTTGTCATGAAATATGTGCTCACTCCAGACAAATCCACTTACTTTTAATAACAGCCGTGTTTGTATAATATACTGCCTTCATGAAATGTCCCTGCAGCTGCTGACGCTCCGCTGAGGGGAAAAGGTCTGTGCTGATGGATGTGGCCATCAGCCCAGAGCCACTTTCACAACCATTATCTGTCAGACCCCCGCTGAATCCAGAGCGATGAAAGGGGCACCTGGAAAATCCCCTGCTCCCGTTTCTCCTCTTGTGAGGTGTGGAGAAAGCATCCATCTCCTGGAGATCCCAGTCATGTTTCCAGCTCAACGTTTAAACTGTTAAATAGGTCACTTTTCTCTCTGGGTGGCAGCTTTTCTGGTGGGTAGAATAGGGAAAAAATGTCACTGCTGGTGTCCCTCGTAGGTGCTTGTGAGGTGTGGGAATGAGAGTCAGGATGGGAGACGGTAGGGGTCAAGACATAGAATCATAAAATCATAGAATAACTAGATTGGAAGAGACCCACCGGATCATCGAGTCCAACCATTCCTATCAGTCACTAACCCATGTCCCTCAGCACCTCGTTCACCCGCACCTTAAACTCCTCCAGGGAAGGTGACTCAACCCCCTCCCTGGGCAGCCTCTGCCAGTGCCCAGTGACTCTTTCTGTGAAAAAATTCTTTCTGATATCTAATCTGACCCTCCCCTGGTGGAGCTTAAGGCCATTCCCTCTTGTCCTGTCCCCTGTCCCTTAGGAGAAGAGCCCAGCTCCCTCCTCTCCACAACCTCCCCTCAGGTAGTTGCAGAGAGCAATGAGGTCTCCCCTCAGCCTCCTCTT
>WAAB01024176.1:828-13270 GCA_013389865.1 Piaya cayana | reverse complement strand
TCAGGTAGTTGCAGAGAGCAATGAGGTCTCCCCTCAGCCTCCTCTTCTCCAGGATAAACACCCCCAGCTCTCTCAGCTGTTCCTCTTGTTCTCCAGCCCCTTCCCCAGCTTCGTTGCTCTTCTCTGCACTCACTCCAGAGCCTCAACATCCTTCTTGTGCTGAGGGGCCCAGAACTGACCCCAGGATTTGAGGAGTGGCCTCATCCTTCTGTGTGTACAGGTACAGCAACAACATCTTGTGTGGGGAAATAGTGATGTTGGCATTCACCGGCATGTATGGAAAATGAACATAGTTAATGAGAAAACCGAGCATACTCTTTCAATCTGGGGTAGCCACCTGTGTGGAGGCCGAGGGAATTGAGAGCGTGTGCACGGCCATGTTGTGGCTTCAGCAAACAGCTTTGCCCCTCACGGTGCTGAAATAGAGCAGGGGATTGTATAGAGAAAGCAGAGGGCATCGGTGCAGGGAAATGAGGAGCTTTCAAAGGGACATAATGTTAAAGGTGTTATGAAACCAGTAAACTGAGTCAGGAAAAGGGAACAGGAAAGTGGAAGTGAAGTCAGGAAGCAAATTACTGTGACTGTAACTGCCCAAAGGTTTTCTCTCTGTGTTTTGGGTTTTTTTTTTCATTTCTTGAAGGTCTTATTGTATTGCCTTTTGAGGTAGGATTGTGTGAGTAAATTGTAATGCCTGGAGTCGAGCGTTTAGGGTTAGGTGTTGGATCCGAAGGGGGCTGAGGACACTGTGGGAGCAGCAGGCCCTGTGAGGCAGGTGCTTCTGCTCTCTTGTCTGCCTAAGCGGCCATAAGGCAAAACTCAGCCTGGTGTTACAGAAATGAAGCCAAAATATCCAGGCAAATATTGAGAGATAGTGGGTTTATCCACACACCTACTGTTTTTATTGTTTCCTTTCCTAGAAGAGACAAAGCAAGCAACTAAAGAATCTACTCCTTGTGTTTTACCTCTGAGGCTTCAGCTGTGAGAGGTCTGAGAGAAATGTAATGTTTTTGGAAAAAAAGCCTCAATTCTCTTAAAATTCTTGTTAGAGACAGTTGCATCTCTAATTTGTCTGTCTTTCAACTTCTACTCCATATCGCATACATCAAGTAGCATGATGGCAGTGACAGTAACATCACGGGAGGGACTGTGGGCCCCAGTTAGCGTACAGGGCTGGAAATCAGCTAATCTGATTAAATTTTAATAGAAAATAAATTGCATTTGCAAATTTATTAAGATTCTGTTCCTGGGCTGATAGACTGTTTATCCGTAGCACCTTTCATAACTGATCTGTATGCACAGCTTTGTTTAATCAACAATGTGGCCAACTGGGAATAAAAGGAGCAGTAATGGAGAAGTGTCTGTGACCGTAACTGTATATCTCTGAATACTATTTTCATAGATTTATTTAGTTGTTTTGTCTGCTTAGATCTCATGCCCTTGACCTCAAGAATACTCAGTTTTCACAACACATCTGATCTTGGAGTCATCAATGCCAGTAACAAAGCATCACCTTGAGCTAGGAAAATGCAAATGGAGAAGAAAAGCATCATCTGGTCCTGATCTGTCCATGCTGCGATACACGTTGTCCCACATAAATGTGATTTTTTTAGAGATGATGCTTTTAGAAACAGCTTTTCCACTAAAGCCACTGCAACTCCACAGATGTAGCAGTGATAACTGCACTAAAAAGAAGTTCTCAAGTAATTCTTTAAACTCGTAACCTAAAAGACAGATCAAGTTATTTCTAATCTGTGATCACTCTGACTGAGATTCCTGCAATCTTTACAAATTATAATTTTATGGAAGCTTGGTAGAATAAAAGACAGGCAAAATCCAGAAATTATACCATGTCCGCCTTGCAGGCTGGTAAAAGTGAACCAAGCACGGCTTCTTCTGCTAGTTCCATTTAGTGAGACTTTGGTGATGGTTTAGGAGGAAGCCAAGTTAAGGCCTCGTCTGTGATGAGCTTTTCCAAGCAATTTGGAGTGTTTGGTTAGTGTATTTTTGGCTTTTAGTTATCTTCTGTACAGAGGAAAGGTTGGTAGGAGTGGCTGGATTTAAAAAGTACCAGTCACAGCTAAAACTCATTTATAGAGTCATAGCATTGGTTGGTTGGAAAAGACCATTGAGATCATTAAGTCCAACCATACCTGTCTGCTCTTAAACCAGATCCCTGAGCACCTCATCTGCCCGGCTTCTAAACCCCTCCAGGGATGGGGACTCGACAGCTGCTCTGGGTGGCCTCTGCCGGGGCCTGAGAACCCTTTGGGTGAAGAAATTTGTCCTGATGTGGAACCTGAACCTGCCCTGGCACCGATGAAGCCATTAAATATAAATAAACAATTAAAATAAATAAATAATTTAAAAATTCAATTAATTAAATATATTACATTAAAATTATATATTGTTACATAGTATGTATAATACATTATATATCATTAAATTATCTTTTATATTAAAATAATGTATTATGTTAAAATTCAGTTTATATAATGCATAAATTAAATATAAATAGTTTAACTCTGTTTCAATGCCAGTAGATCAGTTTAGCCAGTAAAACAAAAATATATTGATATATGGTTATTTTTTATTTGTTTTTGAACAACAGAATTCTTTGTGAAGGTTTCTGTTGAATAACGTCCTCTTTTTATCATGATCTTATTGTTTTTTTCTAGCGGTGTGTTTTGTCAGCTCCATCACACCCTGTTTATTTTAACTTCTCATATCTCAGGTTCAATCCCCCCCCCAGCATCAGCGATCAAGCTCTCAGTGCCCGGAGCCTCTTTGATGACACGGTGGCAGAGCCGTCGCCGTCGTTTATTGGGGCTCAGGGGGGGGAACGCTGACCTGAGCTCGTAATTCGTTTTATTTGCTTTGGCCCAGGTGGTGTGTTTTTTTTAGCTTTGAACTATTTAATTTTGCATAATAACAAAACAGAGCAGGCAGCAGCTCATATTTAAGTAGAAAAAGCCACGCTGAGTGTATTTATTTTCATTCCACTGAATCAAAAGTGTCTAATATCAGTGGTGACAACCTGTGCTCAAGACAAAACAAAAGCCCGTGGCTGCTTTTATTAACCATTCACGCTTAAATTTCTAATCTGCAGTATCCTTCAAGTCTTCTACAGAAATTTATATAAAATACATAATATTAATTTCTTTATTATGAGGGTGGGGAGGCCCTGGCGCAGGTTGCCCAGAGCAGGGGTGGCTACCCCATCCCTGGAGGGGTTCCAGGCCAGGTTGGATGGGGCTGGGAGCCCCTGATGCAGTGGGAGGTGTCCCTGCCCGTGGCAGGGGTGGAACAGGGTGGGATTTAAGGTCCCTTCCCACCCAAACCATTCCATGATTCTATGATTCTAATACTAATTTTATAACAGCTTCTAAACCTGCCTTCTTCATGTGACTGGAAAAGTCACTGTTTATCTGCCACCTGTGTCTAAGTCAAAAATAGCTTATGCCTGTAAAATTTCCTGTGAATATTCAGTATTTCTTTTTTAAAAATGCATTTCATGTGGAGTGGCAAGGGCAGCAGCAGTTCACACTCTGGCAGCCACAGCTTTTGCTTTGCTCAAATTGGAAAATAAAGCAAGCCACCTCCCAGATGTGGAATGAGTTGGGGGAACCTCAATCTTGTCTTTGAATAAAATTTGGGCTGATGGCTTCACATCTTCCTGCTTTCCTTCTGCTTTTTTTCTTGGTAGGAAATAATCTCTTAGAATGAAAGTTGATTGGTGTAAAAATACGTGCCCTGTTTTGATACCATGAACACAGGGATTTGTTGGGTGCTTAACACTATAGTTAAATAAATAAAATAATAAATAAATAAAATACTCCTCTAAGAAAGGAAAAAAATAAAAAAACCCTTTATACCCAAGTTTTCTTTGCAATTTACAGAACAGCCTGCCTTAATATCTGACTTTCTTCCTAAAAATGGTGTTTAGTATCTTGTGTACAGCTAAAAGCTGCTCCAACACCCCAAAGTCATCAGTGGAACAGACGTACAAATCGTCTGGATACTGCTTCTCTTCCCATCTGAATACAAGTGCTTACATTTTTGGTTTCCACCATTGAAACTATCCATGATTTTGATCATTTGTTAAAAAATCTCACTACTGGATCTGTAATTTTGTGCCTAGATTCATAGATTTGTGATGCTCTGCATTTTTTTTCATCATCTAGTTATAAAACTAATCTTTTCTGTTTGTCCTGTATTTCCATTATCTCACCTTCTTTTCTTTTATTATTTTTTTGATCCTATTGAAAAGTGAAGCAAATTACTTGCGTTATTTTCACAATGTGATTTATCCTGAGCTTAACAGGCAGAAAAGTTTCCTTTTTCCTTGGTGCCCATCTTGCAGAAATATTCAGCTGAGGAACCTTTTCTCCCACTCCCTTTTTTAGTTCCTCACACCATCCATCTCAGTGTGACTCTGCGCATTTGTCTGTTATCCCTGCAGGGCATGACTTACACGACTTGCATTTCAGCTCTGGTGACTAATGTTTTCTATTACTAGCAGCTTCTTATTTATCCCTTATTTTCTTCTTGACATACTTACTCATTCGCTTCTGTCTGTGACGTCTTCCCATCCAATAAACTTAAGCCATTTTCAGAAGCAGAGGGATGGGAACTCCAGACAGGACCTTCAAGTTCACTTCTTCCATTTGAATGTTGAAGTATGGATACCTTTGCAGACTAATCTAACTAGTTAATGAGCTTTTAGTAGACTTTCCTTATAGTAGAACATCCTAAGCCTTAGTTATATTTAAACTGTGTGCCACACAACTGATTGATAAGTGAGGTGTCTTTGAACTGGTAGATGATGCTGCCTCCTACCCCAGCTCTTTTCTCATCAGCTCAAGTCTCGAAGCTCTCTGGTTTCGGTTGCAATGTGCCAAATTAAATTGGTTTCAGGAGATCTAATTAGTTTATGTGAGATACTGTGCTCTGTGGTTGTATTTTTCTTGGTCTCAGAACGATAAGTCCACATGTGGATCTTATTTTGATAGGAACGGTTGGACTCGATGATCCAGTTGGTCTCTAACAACCTGGTTGTTCTACGATTATTGGCTCAGAGTTCAGGGCACTCTCTGCAGCACTTTTTAATAACCAGAACTATGTAAAGCTGAAGTGCAGCTGTTTAAATTCCTGATGGTTTTTCATTTTTATCGTGTGTCTGTTTGACAAAGCCATGCGTGACTTCTGTTGGTGGAAACGCTGTGGATGTGTCTGAGGGATCAGCCTGTAGCCGTAGCCAAAGAGCAGCATCGGCAAAGAGATCTGAATGCTTGAATAAGAATAGGAGCTCTGGGGGAACGATCAGTCAAACATTGATTTTAATTAGTTTCACTCATTTCTTAAGCACTGTGCAGCTTTTTGGACTGCTCTTGATATCATCTGAACAAGCCCAGGCTGCTGCGATCATTCCAAGCCTCTAATTTATCCTCAGGACACGTGAACCAATGGTTGCAAAGCAAACAAGAATTCTAAAGGTGAGCTTTGCAAAATCATAGAAACGTCAAGAATTTTTCTGAAGTCAATTAATTATAAGTTGTGAAGTGTGTTTCCAAGAAACGCTCTTGCTGTAGAGGTGCTAGTGGTGCCCTAGGAATGAAATCAGGCAGCCAAGGAGGCACTGAAAGCAAACAATCACGTTAAAAACCAGAATAAACAGCCCACATGGTTTCTCAGTGCGGTGTATTTGAAAGGCTTTTCTCTGTGGATGATGATGGTGGTGAACAAATGTGGATCATTGCTGGAGAGCTAATGGTTCAGCTTTAAATTTACAGATATTCTAGTTAAACCACTAACAACATTCAACCCCCACTGAAACCAAGAGTATAAGATGGAATTCGGACAGGGATTCAGTAGGAATGTAGGGAGGTTGGTAGGCAGGTTTATAGAATCATAGAACAACCAGGTTGGAAGAGACCCACCGGATCATCGAGTCCAACCATTCCTATCAAATTATCCTATCAAATTTAGCTTGGTCCTGCTCTGAAAGCACTGGTTTGTTGGTTTAGATTGTTCATATATTATTGTTAAACGTAATATTTGAAGTTCATCAGCCAGCTTGTGTTCCAAATCAATATATGCTTTTTGAGGGCTGATTAAAACATCACCCCCCAAAATTAACGTAGGAAGTAAATATGACTCAGAAGAAATTTATGTTTGAGTTTAAATGAATACCATCCTCCCTTCCCCTTGACTTTTAAATTGGTTTTGGTCCATTCCTCAGCTACATTCCTGCGTTAATCAGGGTTTCTAAAGATTTCATTGTTGTGCCAGACCAGGCAGTGAAAAATGTAACCGACCAGGACTTTTTCTGTTGTGTTACACGCATGCACCCCAGCTGCTGTCAGAAGGCTTTGTTTGTGTTCTCGCCTTTCTGATGTCTGGAGGACAGGCTGAGAGAGCTGGGGTTGTTCAGCCTGGAGAAGAGATGGCCCAGAGCAGACCTTATAACAGCCTTCCAGTACCTGAAGGGGCTACAAGAAAGCTGGGGAGGGACTGTTCACAAAGGCTTGGAGTGATAGGATGAAGAGCAGTGGGCATAAACTGGAGAGGGGTGGATTTACACTGGACACAAGGAGGAATTTCTTCACCATGAGGGTGGGGAGGCCCCTGGCCCAGGTTGCCCAGAGCAGGGGTGGCTGCCCCATCCCTGGAGGGGTTCAAGCCCAGGTTGGATGGGGCTTGGAGCCCCTGATCCAGTGGGAGGTGTTCCCTGCTCATGGGACTGGATGGGCTTTGAGGTCCCTTCCAACCCAAACCATTCTATGATTCTATGTCTGTGTGATTTTTGTGGCTGGGAAAAGGAAAAAAATTACTTTCATTGTGTTTCTTTCCAGTCCACTGCATTAGACAAAATGCTTTCCATCCAAAAGTGGCCCAAGGTAATTAGGAACTGAGAAAGTTTTATTTTTTTCCCCAGGAAATAATTGTTTGCCTTTTTTTAGTGCTTTGCCTTGAAAACAAATCTGTTCTATCTGCATAGCTGTGTTCTTCTGTTTAGGTACAATTTATGTGTTGTCATTTATTTTTCAAAGTTTGCAAATATCAAACGCTCTCCTTGAAGTATTTGGCTTCTTTTCTGACTTAGCAGAGATAAAAAGAGATATTTATTGCCTGACATGAGACATTAAAAACCCCTTGGAAGTACATTGCCTGAGATTGCTTCGCAAAATAGCTTGATGGCTCTTCTTTGAAAGCATGGGAAGAAGCTGATATTATCATATTGTTCAGTGAAATAACTCAATTAATAAAATCAGTTTAAATGGAATGAGGTGTCTTTTTAAAGGAAGAATTGTAATTCTTTGGGAAACATGCATGAGAATTTTATTGTTGCTTGTAAGGTAAGGAAAGATCAGAACATTGTTTCTGTTGAACCTCATTTCTGCCAGGATGTTGATAATTTCAATTTATTTCTGTACTCTGGAGCACATTCCTTCAGCCCCCACGTCAGGCAAGTGAAGCCGACTCCTGCAGGAAGAACTATTACTTTAAAACATTGTGATTCTTTGTCACTTGTCACCCACAGATCGCGTTCTGCTGATGTGTGTGAATGTATTGGGGAGGAATTAGGCAATCTTTCATCATTTACAAGCAGCGCGACGCTACTCTGCTGTGAGTAAGTGCTGGCAGGTAACTGACAGCTCTGGGTTGGAGCGTTACCTGGGGACGCCCCGCGCCCTCGTCAGGGTTATTGAAACAAGATTATCATACAGGCTCAGTATCACAGGATGGTTGGTGTTGGGAGGGACCTCACAGCCCCTCCAGCCCCACACCTGCCCTGGGCAGGGACACCTCCCACTGGATCAGGGGCTCCAAGCCCCATCCAACCTGGCCTTGAACCCCTCCAGGGATGGGGCAGCCCCCCCTGCTCTGGGCAGCCTGGGCCAGGGCCTCCCCACCCTCACAGCAAAACATTTCTGCCTAAAATCTCATCTCAATCTCCCCTCTTTTAGTTTCAAACCATTCCTCTCCTCCTGTCCCTGCCCTCCCTGATGAAGAGCCCCTTTCAGTGCTGGAAGCTGCTCTCAGGTCTTCTTGTGCCTTCTCTTTCCAGGGTGAAGAACCCCAACTCCCTCAGCCTGTCCTCACACAGGAGGTGCTCCAGCCTTTGAATAATCTCTGTGGCCTCCTCGGGACTCGGTCTAACAGATCCCTGCTCTTCCCATCCTGCAGACTCCAGAATTGAATGTGGGACTCTAGGTAATGTCAACTGTAATGTCCTGTTTCCTGGCTTTGTGGGTTTTGGGGATGCTGAACTTAGACCAGTAGTGGTGGGACAGCAGTTTGTGATCTTCCATACTGCTCGAGAAGTGATGCTGCAGAGGTTTGGTGCTCAGGACCAGGTACAGCTGGAATATCTTGCTCATTTACCTGTCCTGATGGTGTCACTTATTCTGGAATGCAGAAATGGCTCTTCTACAAGAAAAACTTGTAAGAAGACGTTGTCCTTGCCGCAGCCGTTTTGAAGTGACTGCTCTCTTATCAAAATGGTGGTTGCCTTCCTTATTTTACCATTTTCCTCCTCTATTATTTTTTTTCCCCTTGCTCTTCTTAGTCCATGGGGAAGCTGGGGCATAAAGGCAGCTCTTATATATTGAGGAGGGGTCTTTCCATTCACCATCACCATCATTTCCTTCTTACAAAGCCAACAGCAAGTCCCTGGAGTCATTCCCGTGCTTCACACCTTCCCCATGTGCCTTCCTACCACCGAGATCTTCTCCACAGGAAAGAAAGACAACAACCTGTGTTCCTCTTCACAATGTTTTACTGTCGGTTTTCATTCTGGTTTCTTTCTTTTACTGCTTTTATTTAAACCTTTATTGGCTGAATGGTACGACCTTAGTTTTTCAGAGAATTGAAGCAACGTGATCCCATTAGATTTTGTGGCAGTAATTTGAATTTTTATTTTACGATGTAGATAATCTAAATGTTAAAGGTGGTTTTTTAATAAGTAGCAATGTAAAAGAAGTCAGACCGAAGCTTTCTCCTTAATAAGGTCTGCAGAAATGCAAACCCAGATAAATATATAAATGCAAGAAATCTGAAGTCTAATATAGAGGATGTCAGAGTGATTAAAGTAATCTTGGAAGTCATTAGCAAAATCATCGTTACAAATAAGATATTTTAATACTAATTTGACCTACTTAAGTATTACATTAAGAAAAATGCTACACAATGCAGAAACAGGCAAGCCAGTCTGTCTGTAGTGTGCGCCTGTTATCTTCTGCCTTCAAGCTGCTGTTGTTGCCCAGAGTGCTCACAGGCATAAGCCAGTGCAGAGGTTCACTCCCAGATTTGCTGATTTTTCTGAGTTCAGAGGATAGAACCCCTTCTCTGTTGGTCTCAGAGACTGTTGTGTGCATTTGGTGCAGAAAAGGAAGCGTTTAAATCAGAGTAGGATGCTGAAAAACATTACAAACTGTAGCCCCACAGATAACGTCATTCTTTTAGCTTCATCTCATATGTAACATTAGAATTGTTACCTCAAAAAGTATTTTTCCCTGTTTCTGCTCACATTTTCTTTTCTAAATTCCTGATTATGAAGGGGCCTGGAGACATAGAATAAGAAAATGATAGAATGGTTTGGGTGGGAAGGGACCTCAGAGCCCACCCAGTCCCACCCCTGCCATGGGCAGGGACACCTCCCACTGCATCAGGGGCTCCAAGCCCCATCCAGCCTGACCCGGAACCCCTCCAGGGATGGGGCAGCCACCCCTGCTCTGGGCAGCCTGGGCCAGGGCCTCCCCACCCTCACAGCAAAACATTTCTGCCGACGATCCCATCTCAATCTCTATTTTTTCAGTTTCAAACCATTGCCCCCATCCTGTCCCTTCCTTCCCTGATCCAGAGCCCCTCCACACCTTTCCTGGAGCCCCTTTCAGCCCTGGAAGCTGCTCTAAGGTCTCTCCACAGCCTTCTCTTCTCCAGGCTGAACAACCCCAACTCTCTCAGCCTTTCCTCATAGCAGAGATGCTCCAGCAATCACATCATCTCTGTAGCTTCCTCTGGACCTGTTCCAACAGCTCCAGATCCTTACGTGGGCAATTCCAGAAGTGAACACTCTCTTCCAGGTGGAGTCTCAGGAGAGCATGATGCACACCCTTAGGGAAAACTATGGGAAACAAAAAAGTTAAAGTATTGAAGGAAAAGAGGCCTCTGACAGTGATTTTGTATTCATGTGTAGGAAAAAAGAGTGTGGGCATGTGAATATGGAAAAAAATCTAATATATCTTGTGTTGCTGCAACCCTTCTGCAGTCTGTTCTGTTATCAATTCACCCTGATTGTTAGCAGAGGCAGAGCAGTTGTAGAGAAACCCTCTCACAGATTTACTGCTCAGAAAACAATTGCTTCCCACGGTGAGAGTATAATTCTGGATGGATGATGCGTGTAACACTCCCCGCTGCCAACAGAAACAGCTGGAGGAGCCGCAGAGTGTGCAGAGCTGGCTTGTCAGTATGGCAAAGAGAGGAGGAATCCAGGGAGATGTTAGCAGCTGGGAAGGAGCTGGGTCAGAGAAACGGCGTCATAGTTTAAAATCTGAAGTAATTATATTCCTAATGAAGGGCAACATTTAGATAGAAATAAGAAACTTTTCCTGGTATAAAACAAAATATTAATTTCATAAGATGCTGGGATACTAGAAACGAGACCTTTCTGATGGGGAAATGTGATGACTTTTAACTCTGCAGGGGACGGGAAAGGCAGACAAATAAGTCCTCCGTATGTTTCGGGGAGTGGGGAATGGATATCTTTGTAATTGGATGATTGCTATTCTGAGTGGTTTTAGGATAAAACCAATTTGGTCAGGTTTTCATCAAGAGTGTGGAATTGCACAAAGTTATTGCACGGAACATTCCACATTAAGGAATTGCTTCCTTTTCTTGATGATGTGATGTGCTCTGGCCTGTGTATTAATATAAAACCATCCCAGGGATGCTGCTCGCTGCTGGAACTGCTCCCATTATCCCTGTAACAATAGAGCATAATGATACTCTTGCTTTATATCAGGATTCAAAACACTGAATAAGCTGCAAGAAAAGAACTCCAATATCGTTTCTTTTAGTCCGGGAGAAAAGGATACCCAGGAAATAATGCGAGGAAGATGATACCTATTACTACAAGTGCAATTGAATTTGCATCAGTGTAGGTTGATGGCAGGTTTTTTTCCACCCCTGTACCTGACAGAGGAAGGAACTGGGAATTGCTGAGTGCTGCACCAAAGCTACCCAGCAAACCAGAAAAGCGTACTGGGTAGAAAGCTGCTTTAACCACAGTAGCTGCTTTGGCTCTTAGCAGTCTGTCCTGAGTAGGAGAGGAGGCTGAGGGGAGACCTTATCGCTCTCTGCAGCTCCCTGAAATGAAAAGGGGTTGCGGTGAGGTGGGTGCTGGGCTCTTCTCCCAAGTAGCAAGAGGTAGGATGGGAGGAGACGGCCTCCAGTTGTGCTGGAGGAGGTTTAGGTTGGATATTAGGAAAAATTATTTCACAGAAAGGGTTTTTAAGCACTGGCAGAGGCTGCCCACAGCAGAGGTGGAGTCTCCATCCCTGGAGCTGTTCAAAAAGCATGTGAATGTGGCACTTTGGTTTAGCAGGCACGGTGGGGTTGGGCTGATAGGTTGACTGGATAAGCTTAGAGGTCTTTTGTAACCTTAATGATTCCATGCTTGTCCTTTCTGAAGTGGAAGAGAGGAAAACTGTTCACTAAAATTGTCGTGTCCTCAGTACCACCACTACAGCTGCAGAGGACCTAAAGTGTTTTTTGGGGGAAAAAACCCAAACCCTGTGCCCCAGGGGTGACCCAGAAGTGTTCTATGGAATAGTCTGACTGTGTTGCTAGAACCAAAGCTATTAATAGTGGGGGGAAAACAGTCTTAAGTATTATTAATCATAAAACTCTTACTTTGAGGGGAGCAACACGCCCATAACATGATATTTAACTGCAGGTAAGTGTCAGCAGAAAATGTTTCCCTGAATCTTTTTCCTTTATGCCCATAATTACACCTACCTTACCTCTCAAGGAGTGCATCAGGCTTAGTGGCATTAAGGCGTTACAGGAAGGAGCAAAGATTATTGGAAAGGTTCACTCAATAAAGCAAGAGCCATCTTCCAATTCCTTTTCTGTCTCTGTCAGCCACAAAAAAATCTCTCATATGTGTATTATATTACATAAATATACACACCTGCATATTATAGTCCAAGATACATGTATATAGGTTACTTATATTTTGGCCTAAAATGATCTTCGGGCTTTTCTTAACACTTGTGTGTTTAGAATTTTTGATTTTGTGAATTCAAAACTGCTTTCTCTCGACCAAAAGAACGACCTGTTATACAAAGAGACAAAAGCAGTACCCAAAGACAAGGAGCACTGAAATTTTTATGATCTTTCCCGCGTGTGTATTTGCTAAAGTACTAAAATTTTTGAAGTA
>WAAB01024175.1:51318-66835 GCA_013389865.1 Piaya cayana | reverse complement strand
AAAAAAATAACATATAAAAATCTAATCTAAAATACCAGCTGTGGAAATCATCAGCATTTATATGTGACCCACCTGGCAGCAGATGGAGTAGAATCTGTACAGGAGCCAATTAACTTTGGGACCATATCTGGGAAGAGAGATTTGGCTCTACAGGGCTCCCTGCAGCATTAAAACCAGCAGGTTTGACATGATGTGGAAAGTTTGCAACTGTGCAAGAGCCCAAGGTATCCTGATGCTGCAAAGACATACAGGAGCAGCTGAAGTCAGAAGCAATTTTTTCAAGCCTGTCCCTCAGCATTGGGAGAGAACATATTATAGTGCAGATTTTCTTTATTTCCTTCTGAGATTTATATAGGTCAGGTCCCTTGCTCAGCGTCATGCAGGGAATTGTACATTTCCACAATTGTATTTCAGAATGTATAATCAGCCAATTTAAGTATTATCATTATGGAAATGACGGCAAAACGTAGATTGATCAGCTGTCAGCTTACTCACACACACTTGTACTTTAATGCTTGTAAGTTATTCCAATATTCAGCTCTTTGCTTTATATCACTGCATTTTAAACATACACAGTAAAAATTGGACTAAATAATGTGCTGCGGAGAATTCAGTGCTTTGCCACCACACGGTCTGTGCAGCATACAGGATGCACGTGCCTAGATGAATTACTAAGGCTTGGGACTTAAAGTATTCAGGCATGATGGGGGAAAATACAACACACTGATGGCTTTCTGATGCCTCTAATAAAAACAAAGCAATTCCAGCAAAGTACAAAGTAGCAGTGTGTTCCCGTAACAAAAATAATGAGTTTGAGAAGTGGAAGAAGTATATGCTAGAAAGAGAAGCCAAAATATATCCACAAGTCGCTTGGTCTAGGACTATAACACACTTCTTAAATTTTGTATCTATACCATCCATCCAAATAAGTTGCTAATACACAAGTCTGTCACAGACTGTAAGTCTGGTAGAAAAGATTGAAAAATTATGTTAATGCAACTCGAGCTGAGAATACTAAACCGAACCAAAGAAACCCAAAGACAGAACATTATCACCACAGAGGCTGCCGTGTACCAAAATAGCAATATACTGCCAAATCAAAGGAAAGACACTTTCACTACTGAAGTGTGTGGGAAATAGCCCATAGACATGCGAAGGCAGGAAATCACCCCCTTGGGCTGCTCAGGAGCATCCCCCCAGGAAACCTCACAATGCTTTCTGTCTCTAGAATGAAGGTGAGATTAGTAGGTGTCTCTATCTGCTTACATAAACTGCCACTGACAAAAGACATTATGAATTAAAATGTCTGTTCAGGTGAAGTCATCTGTCTGAGTCAGGTTTCAGTGTCATACAATATATCTCTTACAAAGTCAAAAACACCACTCACTCTTTAGACTCCAGTTAACACTCCCCTGATTCAGGACAACGCATTGTACACACGTGGATATATGGAATAACGTTTGCTTTCTTTTGAGACTTTATAAACAAATAAAAAAAAATACTGAAAGCCAACCAACAAACAAAACAAACAAACAAAACAAAAACCCCACAAACAGCCTCTGTCCCCAGAAAACCATTGAGCAAGACACTGACCCAACCCAAGCACTGCTGAGCCCCCTCAATCAAACAAACCTGAAAGAGCCATTTCACTGTTTGGACATTACAGGAAGTTCAGTTTTGCCCTTCAGAAAGCTGTGCTGTAATCCCCATTGCAGGGGTCAGGAGCAAGGCCTTGCACCAATTTCCTTCCCCAGCCACCCATGCACAGTACAGGGTGTGAACACCCACTGCCTTGGCACCCCTGCCAAGGACACAGGCTGTCCTGGAGCATCTTACTGAAAAATTACAGCAGTCACCCAAAACATATGTTATTTGACTTCAAAAGGTCATCTAAAAGAATAAAATAAGCTGAAGAGGATAAGCGGGGTAACAAAACCAATCTGCATTGTGATCCACTCTCATGGACCTAGGATTGATACCTAGATAAAACGTTGGTCCTGAAAGGACCAAGGTCAATATGCAATGTCCAGCCCCACGGCAAGCAGAGAAAACATCAGACCAGGGGAGAGCTGAGTTCAGAGCCTGCTGTGCCCTCTCCAGGCAGGAGGATGAAAACATGTCTTCTTTCATACTTCTGGGACCTAGTACGTGATGTTGCCATGTGAAAGCTTTGGTACAGAAAGCACATTCCAGAAGCATGAGTCAATATGAGGAATACTTCAGCATGCTTTTCCTTCAGGCACTGGACCCAAATCCAGAGGGCTGCAGTCACTGCACTGCCAAACCTTCACTCTTATCAATTGTAATGGAAGCCAGACAAAGCCACACGGAATTTGAACCAACAGGGCTGGCCAGGGTGGGCAATTCCTACACAGCGAGTTCCCATTCCGGGACCCCCGGCCACATAACATCTACCATTAACACAGTGCAACTGAAGTACATTTTCTTTTCATAAGTATTTTCTCCCGAGGTTCATCGTATGCTTACAGTTTATCCTGTACTCGGCAGAATCACAAGTGCTGTCCTCCTCTACCACTTTTGCCTTCTTGGTGCCTAACAGATGTACATAAAATTTCAGTAAACTGTGAAATGAACTGTCATTCAACAAAGCCAGGCTTTGAATAATGTGTGCCTACTAATACAAATTGCCAACAGCTTCTAAAATACCAAAATTCTTGTCACGTCTCTCTGAAAATTTAATTGTAGAACAGATTTTTAAACCTACGTATTTAATTTTGCCACTCCTTGCCAAAGAAGGGTATCCATTAGCGCAGAAGTCAAATCCTTTCCACTGATCCTAATGGCAAATGCTAAGAAGAAAATGAGAACATTAAACCCTACTAAAAGGATCCAGATGATTTACCATGCTACAGTTTTTATTATTAAATTCTGGTTTTTTGTGACTGAATAAAATCAGGATGCTTAAATGCTGCATACCAGTGATCCTGATTAGTTGTATGTCTTGAGGGATATCTGAAGGATTCAGATAACCAGCACTTGGGATTACATTTAATTTCTATATGAATTTTGGATTCAGGGAAAACACATGAATTTCAGATTATCCAAAACTTTGATAGCGAGGTCTCATGCATTCAAATCTTGTCTGTATTAAGGAATCGCCTAAGAGCTATTCTGAATTTCATGTGTAATACATCAACAAATGAAAGAAAGATTTAAAAATACGTTAATAATATCGGAAGGTAAGCAAAAGAGTACCTATAATGAATTGCATTTTGCATGTAATTCACAAATAAGAAAAGCGCATTAACCTGCTGGGTGAAAATGCTTCATGATTCCTATCCAATCGGATCCAGACTGGAGACATTCCAGGCCTTTTTAACATCAGTAGGGATTTTAATCCACAGGTAAACCAGCTCACTTGGAAGAAGTGGCAGGGATGAGACTTTATGGGGAAGATGCTGCAGCTGTATTTTATTTCTTGAACCTTCACATGAGTGGTGAGGCTTTCAGAAGGGTCCAAAGGGCCCTAAAGTCTCAGCTGCATTGAGTGTTTCGGGAACGCTGCCTTTGATAAACACGTATGGCTGGTGCAACCTAATAACAAGTTTTCGTGGCAAAATGCCCTGAAATCTTTTACAAGGGCTACTAGTCTGTGGGGAACTTCAAGCAGCAGCTACTGAAAACAGATGTTTTATGATTTCTAAATCATAAATTTAAAATAACATCTGGCAGATCACAGAGGAACTTAAAAATATAAAACAGTTAATAATTAAGCCACAAGACAAACGCTAGATCAGCAGGAGCTGATGGATTCACACCAACCTTACAGTTGTATCCCAAAGGTGAGACTGGTGTTGCCACCAGCAGTATGTATATATGAACCAGACAGGATGTCTATCCTTTCAACAGGGGCAGAGCCACTCACGAGGGTTTCCAAAACTCAGCGTGGTAGCCTTTGTAGCAGTTTGTTTGGTTGAGACAAAACCAGTCCAGATCCAAATGAAGACAGCTGTCATTTGAGCTGGCCAAATGCCCTGTGAACTGCTATATTTTTCTTTTAAGAGCAGGAAAACACAACCCAAGAACACAAGCCAGCCCTGACTTCAGACCAATACTAGTAAGAAGCGTTGGTTTTCAATTCACTTGGAAGATTTCCTCCCTCCCACCTAAAGTTTGTCAAATTTTAGGTACAGTTTCCAAGGTATATTAAGCATATGAACCTTCATGCCTTTAAAATACATATTTAAAGGCCAACAATACTATTTAACCACATTTATTCACTCCAAGTGATCCCAGCTTTTGATATTTTCTCCCTATATTAGATGGCTTCTCCTTTCACCATCGAGAAAATGCATCATCTTCAATATAGAATCATAGAATAACCAGGTTGGAAGAGACCCACCAGATCATTGAGTCTGACCATTCCTATCAAACACAAAACCATGCCCCTTAGCACCCTGTCCACCCGTTCCTTAAACACCTGCAGGGAAGGTGATTCAACCACCTCCCTGGGCAGCCTCTTCCAGTGCCCAATGACCCTTTCTGTGATTTTTTTTTTTTCTAATGTCCAGCCTAAACCTCATAGTCATCTCTTCTCACTATCACAATAGCAAAGATCCCACAGGCCAAATAAAATACCGCTTTAAATTGTTAAACCACCTTGGTCCCCAGGCGGTGCTGAAACATGTGCCTGATTTTCAATGGCCACCCCAGAGAGCCCGAACTGCCCACACTTCCTTAACCAGCAGAAAAAGGAAGAGGTGATTTTAAACAGGATGAAATTAATTTGTCATTAAGAAAATAGATGGGGTGTTTAATACCTGGAGTAATTGCAGTTACACATCACAGAGGCTGAGCTCGACTAACTGAAAAATTGACCATCAGTAAGAACTGAAGCCCCGAATACCCGTTTGCTCTGTTAACAGCTGTGCTGCTCAAGGATCAGCAAGCCAGATGGGAAGACACAGATGCCGAAAAGCCAATGTAACCTTGCAAGTAGGCAACAGGGAACACACAAAGGGAAAAATGGTTGTCAATATTAATGGAACATCAAAACATCCAGGAACATCGACATCAGGTGATCAAAACAAAACAACCAAGTAAAATCCCCTGCCAGTGAAGAAGGCACAATGAATGTGAGATAGCAGCAGGAATTATTGACTTCAGCCCTGGCTGCCTTGGGAGGCAGATTGGAACAGCACAGGCTATAGCAGCATTTGAAGCTGTAGAAGTAGCTCACCGCATGCTCTTCTGAGACCCAACCAACCACAGAGGTACCCATGCATGGTTGCTCTCCAACATCACGTCTCAATGACAATCTGCCCACTTCTTCATCAAAACAGTGACAGCTTGCTGCACTGACTCTGTGACTTCATTTCTTTCTTTCTTTTTAAATATTTCACCACTTATTCTTATTTCCATTTTTTTTTAGTGAAAGTGTGGCAGTACAAAAGAAAAATCAAACATGGAAATTACCTGAAATTATTGTTAAACAAATAAACTCCCCAAATTTGCTTGCAAGCAGCCAAGAAAAAAAAATGAAGCTATAACAACAAGTTGAATTCAGTTAGGCTGATGGACAATACAAGGAGTCTGCACATATCAACCTTAGCTCCACAGCCCAAGAGTGTGGGATGGAGATGGGAGTGGAATCACACCACATGAGCCCCAGTCCACCATCCTTTTCTGCAGCTTAAAACACAGTTCCTCTTGCTGTCAAGGTGCCTAAATAAAAAAAAAAAATCATTCTAGACTGGATTATCTGAGCATGACTTATTTGTTAAGTCCAGTCTGAGATTTTATGAAACAAAAATACTATTTTTACCCCTCAGAGTTGCTGCGGTTGGGTGATACAGCTTCAACATCAACAGCATTTCACTGTTGACCCAAAGACTTCAGTCTAGGTGGACAAAATTACCAGCAAGATTAGACCTAAGAAGGAGAGGGACCATATTTTTTGCCTCCCCTGCCCTACTTGGGGAGGATGTGGGGCAATGCTACATGGAATGTGGGAGCCAGAGAAACAAGAACACGAGAGTGGTCTGCAAGCCAGTACAAGCAGGTAAACATAATCCAGGGCAAAAACAAGATGGGGTTTTCTTCCACTGTGTTCTGGGGCTCTTGGTTAAAAATTGAAGTGAGATAATTGCCTAAGCAAGAATAGATCATTGAAATAAGTAAAAGTGACCACACTATTGCAATATCATGTAATCAGCTGTATTGTGAAGGCACAGCCCAGGTGTCAGAAGGAGCTCTTACATTATTTGGTGCTGTATTTTAATGTTTTATTTTGATGTTCTCATTTTAATAGATCAAGCCTCTTTTTCATTCATTTAAGATGACATTAAGGTAAAAGTACACATAAACTATCAAACATGAGGTGAGAAAAGAAGTTATATATATATATATAATATTAGTGCTGCACCACCCTGAAGTTATGGGTCTGACAAAATAAATAAAAGCAAATGCCTACAAGGGAAGTTAAAACCCTGTCTCATAGAACCATAAGACTACAAGCTGTTATTACCCACCAAGTTATTTAACACTGCAAAAAATAAACTTAACCAAAGCCTGTTAGTCAAGAAGCACAGTTCTGATGAAGAGGCATGTGGCCTCAGTTTCCCAAGTTGTACAATACCAAAATATGGGCTTGAGCCAAGAAAGTCCTCTGGTATGCATCACAAGTTTCTGTAGTCTCAGACAATGGAAGCCTCCACAATAAAAGGTAATTTAGGTCAGTCAGATGAAAGTATTTTAAAAACAGAGATGGGTTTCAGAAGTCTACATTCAAAAGCCACAGTATAAATGAAACGCTTGAGGAAGTATTATTTACACATTGTGTTTTCAGAGAGCAGCAAAAGATTGTTCTAAAATGATGTTTCTAACCTCTTTTGATAAACTGTGTACACAAAGAATAAATTTAAAGTTATATCCATGAAGGCTGTCAAAAGCTACAGCATTTATTTACAGGAAAGAAGAACAATATTTTGACTGTTCTTCAGCAACCTTTCAGGAAAGGGAGCTTTTTGTGACTTAAACGTACACAGAAATGCCACATTAGTCAAAGGTCTATTTCCCCACTACAACAGGAACGTTACTCCGCAATGACCTCCAAAAGGCCTCTATTTTTCAGCGAGTGTTGGATAGAGCATAAAGTTAAAGCCACTGCCTGCCTCCACTGGTCACATCTAAGCAGCATTTCAAAAGGTGTCGGGTTTCTTTAGAAAAGTTGTATGAGCTACTTTCTGGTATCGGCAATTAAAGATTTACCTATTTCAGCATAGCACAAACACGCATCCTTTAAATTGGAGCGATTTTCTTTCATGAAAATCAATTAGGAAAATGACAAAGCAGAGCAAGATGCATTCACTGTAATCAATGGCACTATTATGCGAACAATTTAAAGAACAAAGTCTTCAAAGACCACAAGGACCACTCCCTTTAAACAGGAGGACAAACCCACACATAAGGGAGCACCCGCCATGCAGCAGTTGAAATTATTGGAGGTACTTTTACTACCTTAATGTTTTAGTCTTCCTTAAGCAGACTTTGCTCTAGAAATCACATGCCAATAAGACAAATAAAAAAACCAAAGAACACCTACCTGGGAAGAGATACAGTATTCAGACACCTCCTGACCAGGTCTGCTTTCCCTGCTGAAAGGACTGAGCAGTTTTATTCTGATGATCCCTAGAAGTACCTCCATGAAAAGCCATTAACTTCCCACATAACCAAAGCAACCACAAAGATGAGAGGTAACAGCTCCATAAGAAGCTGGGCAGCACCTGAAACCTTTCAAACCTGCCCCAGCTTGCAGCTCATTCCAGGAACACAACACAGCTGGAGAGACACAATTTTGAAAGATTACTGAAGCTACCATCACTACTTTTCAGGGATATTGATGTATTTGTTCATAATAAAGCTGACTTTTTTTTCAGTACTTCCTAAGGGATTCATTTGGTGGGAAGTTATCTTGTTTGTTATATTTTATTTTCTAGAAAAGACCTGAGATGACTCAGTTTTATTTTGTGTCTCTTCTGTGCTGACTAGGCTTCACCTGGGTGCACAGCAGGACTAAAAACAACATTTATTTCCATCCCCAGTCCATCACTGCCACAATCTTTCAAGCCCTTTTCTCCACCTCCTTCTAACAACTGTAATCATGTGATAACTATACGGTGTATTGTTGCTGTATTTCAGTAAGAGATTGCAGGCCTATTTCTTACTTGAAGCACACATCCACACGTAAGCATAACTTGCTTGGTTTTCTCTTCCAGAAGAATAAATCGTATCTTACCTGAAAAGCATGACCCACTTTTTTTTCTTCTTTTCTCATTTTTTACTCAAACAATTATCTCAATCATCCAGCTGAATTTAATCTAGCTCAAATAGGGGTGACCATGCTGCAAAACCACTGTCCCAGAGTGATGCAATCAGCAGTACGGAATGGTTGAATTAGCATCTGATGAGCTGTGTTAACGTGAATTACAGCCTGTATCTGTATCCCAGTGCATCCTTATTTCAGACTCAGTAGGGCTCCAACTTCAGCCTCTGTCCCCTGTAGGGTAGGTTGACTCAAGTTTCAAGCACGGCTTAGCTCAAGTTTTTCATCCATAGGCAGGAGTCCAGCAGCCCCAACACTAACACTATGTTTAGATTCAAAGCTTCTATGAAAACATGCTTCCCCCCTTTCTTCTTACCCCAAATTTAATGTTTATTTCTTAGACTGACAAAGTTTAACCAC
This sequence comes from Piaya cayana, assembly GCA_013389865.1. NCBI lineage: Eukaryota > Metazoa > Chordata > Aves > Cuculiformes > Coccyzidae > Piaya > Piaya cayana. The sequence continues at coordinate 58,131 of WAAB01024175.1, read as the reverse complement.
AATTACTTGGGCCCATTGGCCAAAAGTTGAATATGATTTTAAATTCAGAGTTCCAGCACACAGAAATGTAGTAACCAAGGAAAGAGTGATGATGAAGAGCTGATTTGGGGACGGCTCCTGCTGTAAATTCTAAAAATGTAATTTAGGAAAAAAAAAAAAAACAAAGGATGGTTAGAGTTATATTCTTTATGATGTAAAAGTTATAAATTTGGTCAGGATTTGAAAGGACTTTAATTTTACCTTTCAAATGCTTACTGAGAAAATAGCCTTGTGATTCAGAAGCCTTAGCATCTACCAGTGGTGCTTGATAATTTATCTTCAGTAATGGTCCACCCCACTGTTCTAGTTTCTGCTTGGGTAATATTTTTATTGCAGCTTGTGGAGTGCTAGGATTTATTTATGTTATGACCCTACTATTAATAGATATGAATGAACAGGAACCAGAGTAGCACTCTGGTGTAAGCTTCTAAGCAGCACTGTCTACAGCCACCCTTCATATTCAGATGCTGTAGAGAGTTCAAGAGGTGAAGTGCCATTATTTTGTAAATAATGCTTCTCTGAGTTCTTCTGCCCTTCAGAATTTACTATAAAGTGAATTTTTAATTCACTCCTGCAAGTTCAACTTCCAACAACATCTTCCTAGGTCCTAATGCTGAAGACAAAAGAGCCCTTAAGGGATACTGGCAGACATAGTGTGTTTGGAAGAAACAGGTGTGAAGGGAGCCCATACTAATTTCCTCTCCAATATCTGTTAGGATTTAGAAAATCTGTTGGGTGAGAAATTAAAGCTATTAAACAAGACTGGCAGAGCTGCTCATCTCACTCTCCTCAACAACAGCAAGAAGAAAAGGTTTTGCCATCAAGTATTTATGAAAAGGAAAGATACAGACGTCTAAACTCAGCAGTAGATGCTTTGGGATGTGAAAGCCTCTGTAATGTTTTTAATGGACAGAGTAACTTCTGCTAAGAGCATTCAAAAGACCAGCTATTTATGGCACTTGGATTGTGAAGGAGGCAGGTATGTGTCCTCATTGAGCACGCACCCTACTTTCTGTGCTTTAGAAGTAGGACTCAGACCTAGACTGAAGACAGAGGAGCCGAGTGCCCAGTACCCAGTCTGCTATACAGTCTTAGTTTTCTAATTTTGCAAATGTATGCATGAAATTTCATTTTCATTCCAAATGAGAAGCACCCTACAAATATCTCCAAAAAACCCTTTTTGTTCTGCAGATAGGAACTGTGGGTGTATCAGAGACCAAAAAAATGAGCGTTGCTGAGCATGGGGCCAGCACTTCATCAGTTTGCAGAAACACAATAAATGGTCTGCGCTTTATGGGATGGAGTCTTACAGGATCATTCACAGTAACTGTGGGGAGCAACACACACAGTCAATGGCTTTCCCATTGTAGCAATCCCATTTCTACCTGTAAAAAACACCGCAACACCAAAAAGCTGCCATGAGATGCCAGCAACCATCCTGGAGCTGGGGACAATTCAGTAGGAGAAAATAATAGTGCTACACCTCTGCTTGTGAAAACCTTTTTGATTCTTCGCTACAGAAGTACTGGCTAATTGATAGAGAAGGAAAATATTTTTTTTAAGTCCAGTGGGATTTCACCAAGTGCTTGTACAAAACAGTTCAGGCTTTATTCCATTGTCTCTTGACATATGATCTGCTCTTTTTCCACAATCTCTCAGCACTGTCAAAAGTAAAATATGACTGATGTAGATAATAAATCAATATAAAATAATTCTAGACAAATGTTCAGAATAACAATATTTGCCATCTTTTTAGTTCATAATTTATAAGTTGTACTGCTATTGATGCTCTGATTATGCAATATACTCAAGCTTAAAAACTACTAAGAGGGCTACGTGCTCTCCAGTGCAAGGACAGTAAGAAATGAACTTGAAATTATCAACAAACTCGCAATGTCTAAACTCATGGGGGTTATATAAGCTGCAAAACATTTGGCTCCACTTCAGTGAAGACTCATTTTATAGCCTGTAGTAGTAAAACTCTCAAGCAAGACATAAGCTCAATTCCCACTCCTGTTAAATATCCAGGAAATCTGAGAAATGGCTCAAGCTGGCAGCCCAGAGCTCATCCCAATGAAGCTTCATGGAAGAGCACTCTGCCACGTGCTCCAACTCAGAACAAGACAGGACAAAAGGGTCTGCTGTTCCTGCAGGCATGTGAGTCTATGGGTTTTAGAGACTGCAAAGCTCACAGTAGAAACCGAGACAAGGACAAGGAATAAGGTCATTCCTTGTACAGGGAACATGTAGGTTTTGCTTCTGTCTCCTCATACCACAGTCAGAATATTTCAGCAGAAAGTGAAAGGAGACCAATTTTAAGCAGGAAAGGGCAAACTAAGCATTTGGAGACAGATTTCTTAAATATATGTAGATGCCAGAAAGTAGAATTTTCATCTATTAAGAGCCAGTTTTAAATATATTCTGCAAGACTGAGTGAAGCAGTTAAACTTTCTTTCACAATGTCTTTTTATGTGTAAATGGTCCAGAACCTCCAAACTCCCTTTACTGTTACCCACTGCAGTAATATTCACCCTTCCTGCATCCCCTTAGCACAAGGGACACCAAATCCTTTACCACAGCAGGACGGGTAGCGGACCCTTTCCCAGCAACCAACAGTTAGTAAATCAGGCATCCTCCAAGCAAACAAGAGGTGTCTAGTTCAAAATACTAAGCTAGAAAAGATATAAAGCCTGTTCTTCTGTATTTCAGCTGAGTAATTTGCCACCAAACTATTTCACAATAAGGAGGATAAATTGAAGGAAAATAAGTAACACATCCTCCAGAGACATCATGTTTTCTGCATTCAATCTTGGTGGAACATGTTTTATGAATAGTTAATGGTCAAGCCTGTTGGGTAAGGGCCTCCTTGCTGGGTCCCTCTGTTCAAGAGCTTGGAGAAGTAACCAAAAGCAAGAGAGACATCTCTGTAGCTTAGCACAGCTGATTCTATGTAACAGAATATAGATGTCTGTGTTTCTGTGTGTTCAGCCTTCAGTGCTGAAGTTCCAGGCGACTGCCACAGGCATGAAGTTAACCTTAACATCTCTGCAGAAGTAACAATTCCCCTTGGAGTGTAAATGCAGTGATTTGTGATGCGGTACGTGCCTACTAAGGCCCATTTCCCACGAACACGCATGAATCAGTTCAGCTTTACAGAAATTATGATCAGTGAAGACTGTATAGTTACTTGAAGGTTAGAAATTAATCTTATCCTAGGCTGTGATTTCAGCCAGCAACAGAAAGGCATTTGCCAGTTATGAAGCCTTTGGACAGTCAATTGGACCATCCCCACCTTCCCCCAGCAAGTCTCCACTATGGTTTGCAAGTTGCTGTGCACATGGAACCTCAACATAACTTTGTGTTGAAAGAGTAAAAATAGAGAACACGGTGAAAGACCATATATCACCTGCAAAGGAAAAGATAGATTTCCTGTCACTGCTATCAGTAAAGATCTTAAGAAACAATGACCATCTTCTTTTTTTTTTTTCAATCTCTACCTTTGCTCATCTATTCCCATCTCTTTTACAACTTCTTTCTGTTGGTGATTCTATACTTTCTGCACTTACTATTGACCTTTCCCCACTATCTGGTTGCAATGAAGGGGTGTTTGTCGGTAACAAGCATATTCAGCTGAGGAAACACTGCAGGAGCCATCATTATACAAACACTAGGTATTTGAAGCAGCGTGAAATGAAATGTAAGCTTTGAACTTCAAGAACAAGCAAGTGATCCGCAGCTACCAGGGTTGCTGCAGCAGGGAGAGACACAAGTGGGGACACCACAGATGATACAAACCCAAGTCAGCATCAGATATCACAAAATTAGAAGTTGTGTGTTGATATTTCTTTCTTCTCTTGTAAATCAGGCCAATACTCAGTAAGGTAGCTCAGGTACTCAAGTAAAACAGGTTGCAACATTGGCTCCATGGTGGAATAATGGCTGCAGGATGCAGCCCAGAGCAACCAATCCATCAGCACCTGACACTGCCCTGCTACAAAAAGCTAGACACCAAGTCAAGAAATGAGAAGCTGGGAAGCAAGTTACTTCTGAAACAAAAAAGGCGGACAAGGCAATGCAGGTATCTATCTCTTTGATAGATACTTTAAAAGCACCTTTTGTCTCATCACCTAACGAGTTGCTGATTTTGCTGATCTTGACAGCATCTCTCATGAGGATTAGTTGTCCCTTTAGAAGAAGGCTGTGTTTTTAGTGGCAACATCTCTGTTCTCACTCCTTTGTAGACCTCTAATAATCACTTCCTTGCCTTTTGTATTGCAATGAAATTCAAAGGCGAGCTTCTCTTTTCCACCTTAACGGTCTTTGTTCTAAGGTCATTACAGGTACACTAGACTTCTTCATGTGCATCATTAGACACCTAGAGGTCTGCCAAAGCTGGGAAAAGTTTAATAACTCACCACATACCCTTCTGCTTCTTTCAGTTCAGAATTTGGTGGAGGGGTTTTTTTTGTTGGTTATTTTGTTTGAGTTATATGTATAACTTCATACCTTTATTTTTCCCACTGTCACGGTGGTTTAGCAATTTACTCACTGTTAGGGCCCTGAGAGCACTAATAAGTCCTAATATCCCTGATATGCCTTCCTCGGTTCTCCCTCACACTCTGCCCATGGCCCAGAACCCTGTTTCAGCCCAGCCTGGAGCCATAGGATGCAGCTACCCAGATCCACCACTGCACTGGTTCTCTTCATTCCCTTCACCAAGCAGTAACAAACCTCCAAAATCAGAAAAGAGCCGCACATGTCCTGGAAAACATGATTCAAAGTTTGAAGAAATATGGAGAAGTGTAGTGGACAAATGTAGCAAGAAGTGTTTACCAGCAGCGTGCACAGCTGGAAAAAGTATTGATTCAACAATCTCATCAATTGGAGTAATAAGACAAAAGAAAATAATCCTAGAATCTTTTGGCTGGGAAAAAAAACCTTGAGATAGGGCCCAACTGTACCTGTGCACTACTAAACCATCCCCCTGAGTGCCTCATCTACCTGTCTTTTAAACACCTCCAGGGATGGTGACCCAATCACCTCCTTGAGCAGAAGAAATTTTTCCTGATATCTTATCTAAGCCCCTCCTGGTGCAACTTGAGGCCATTTCCTCACACGCTATCACTTGTTATTTGGGAGAAGAGATCAATACCCACCTTGCTACGACTTCCTTTCAGGGAGTTATAGACAGTGATAAGGTCTCCCCTCAGCTTCCTTTTCTCTAGGCTAACCAAATATTACTATAAGAATACATGCAGAGAAGGGATATGAATTTAACAAAGGTTTTGTGTCATTAAAGCGTTAGTTAAAGAAGAATAGTAACAGTAGAAGCTCATGTCCCAGCTGCTTGTGTACAAGCATGGAGAGATTTCTGTTACACTCCTTCTGGAGCAGCCATAATGGAGAGAAATGTTTCATGCATCAAGTTCATTAACAAATTAGTAGAGAGAGACATTTTTGTCTAGGCTATAGCTATAAAAAGATCCCATATTTCAATGTCTTTCCAGCTAGCATTAGGCCATCACAAGGCATTTCAGATAACTGATGGGAAAAGTCTTAAAACCTCCCATAGGGTTTGTCTCTCAATTTGCAGACAGAGGGGCTACTTTTCCAGCTCCTGGCACAAACTTATTACCAGTGTGGGGAGATTCACAGCTGCTACAACATCTGATAAATCATATATGCTTGGGGACTGTATGCATTTTATANAAGGGAGGTTCAGGCTGGACATAAGGAAAAATTTCTTCACAGAAAGGGTCATTAGGCACTGGCACAGGCTGCCCAGGGAGGTGGCTGACTCGCCTTCCCTGGAGGTGTTTCAGGCACGGGTGGATGAGGTACTGAGGGGCATGGTTTAGAGATTGGTGGGAATGGTTGGACTCGATGATCCAGTGGGTCTCTTCCAACCAGGTGATTCTATGATTCTATGAAATTTGAAATGATCCCAACAGCAGATACCAGAATTTCTCTCCTAAACCCACCTCTCAGTGCAGGCTCCCTCATCCTTCTCCATCTCTGCAGAACAGGTCCTCCAGGCCCAGCAGAATATTGTGCTGGAATCCCAGAGGAGTTTTTTAATCTGGATTATAAGGGGGTTTCTTGGAATTTAGGATCTGGGCTCATACACAAGAATCTGTTCACTCAAGCAGAAAGTATAACAAGCACATAGGGAATTTTCTGTCTAAAACCCATGATTAGCATGTTTTAGGTACTACCAGTGTTAGGCAAGGACTAGGAACTATGGGTTTGAGTTTGCAAAACAACTGTGTGCTAACATCTTCACTGGATCAGCTCTGGAATCACTCTCCAAGAATGAGCATCGTAAAACTGAAGCAGAGTAATAAGTGGGCAAAGTATATAATTTGTACATATTTGCTTTATTTATTTAAATTAATTAGTGCTTTACCTTTGTGAATATTGCAAATTTTCCCACCATCTCTAGGTACTTTCACAGAAAAATTAGTCTCCTCATACAACAGTTAATGTCAAAACAAGGTGCTTGCAAACCTATGCTTTTTGCCTGTTGAAAGCAGTAACAGATGTTCTTTCTGATCATTATTTTTTGCACATATGAACCGGCTACTGAGAGGTTCTAACTCATAGATGTGTGTGTTTGATGCTTCCATTTCATTTGGAAATATTTCTCTTGGCCAAATGCAGTAAGAATTGATTCTGCAAAACAGATGGAGATTATTCTGCTGATCGCTGGTTCTTAGTCATAGTTCAGAATATTTTCTGTACTGTTCCTCTGAAGTATATTCATGCAAAAAAAAA
>WAAB01024175.1:23119-40514 GCA_013389865.1 Piaya cayana | reverse complement strand
ACAAGTGGAGGTGACCTAACAATGGAACAGGAGTGTGAGTAACTTCAGGAGATTTCCAAAGCAGAAAATTTCCCAGTGTCTGCACTATAGCTTGTCACTTCCCAGCTTTTATGATCTGGTCTATGTTAAGCATCGTTAGGATGAGAAGTAATAACCTATTAGTTCAGTTCAGCACGCAGTCTTTGATACACATTCATGATGTCGACTCAATTTGTGCCTCGGGATTTTTAAGGAATGTTACACTAAGGAAATCTTAAAAAATCCTCTCTGCTAGTGTTACTTTAGAGCATACCTTTTATTTTGTCTGAACACAGCTCTTTTCTATCAGTTTGAATTTAGTTTTTAATTATGTATATTGCTTTTTTTTTCCATGTGAAGCTCCAGACTAGAAATATGTATCTCATTATATTTTACGTTATTCAATTGACCTAAACACAAAGGCATTTTTCTTGAATACTGAGTGCTCATGTACCTTTTTAATTAAAGCTTAAAAAGCTTTTAATTAAAACAATAAATCACAGACAGCAGGGTCTATCCGAATTGTCTTATGGCCTGGGCATATTTTTCCTTCTGTGATCAGATTGACCCAAAAGGCAACAAAACAGGTGAAAATGGCTTTCACAGTTAATTGATACAGTAGAAATTATCCTACTGTTCCACATGAAAAACCATGAGGCAGATCTGAAATAACACTGCAGTGACCTGCTTGGGATCACTTCGGACCATCTCTGATGGTCCATGCTCTCCCCTAAATATGCACCCATGGCAGCAATTAAGCCTCGACTAGCTGGTAAATCTTGCCGTGCTTTATCTGCCATTCCAGCCCAAAACTTGCTCTGCTCCAGTTTAGAGATTAAATTTAACTTTCTGCTGTAATTTTGTTCTCATTTCTCTGCAGTGCCAAGGTTTTCTGAAACCAAGTGGTCTATAAGCCACAGTGCAGGGATGTAGCTGTTGCCTGCTAGGCTGTATCCCTTTGCCCAGCCTGTGCTTACCTAACCTATGGGCTGGAGGGGGATCGAGGCATGAGATGGATACAGAGCTTCTCAGCAGTATCAAAACAGCGTATGTGCCCAAGCACACAAACCCAGGATCCTCTGGGAGATATTATGCTGAATTTACGCAGATCTTCTGTGAATCTGTGCCACTTTGGGTAACTGCACTTCTTTGTGAATCTTGTTTTAGTTCAGAAACTCAATAGAAATACATCTCGTCCATCAGGGAAAAAAAGGTGCATCATGCACTAAAGTTGTGTAAGATATTTTTGCCTACAAGACTGTAATTACTTCTCAAATTTTGTAAATTCAGTATTAAACAGTCGAGATTTGCACTAATCATAGAATGATAAAACACTTTGAGTTAGAAGGAACCTTAAGATTGTCCATTTCTAACCTCCCAGCTATGGGCAGGGACACCTCCCACTAGATCAGGCTGCCCAAGGCCCCATCCAACCCATCCTTATAAAACAAAAACCTTTTCATTTACAATTTCTTAAGTAACAAGATGATCCAATGAATTATTCCCATGACTGAGGATTAAAGTTCAGTTGATCTTCATGTCCTTTCAAGTGTTACAAAACCGTTTTCCATTTTTAGACATGTTTTTTTGCAAACACTGTTACAACCTCTGAAACTCCCAACTGCATCTTTAGTACTGGAGTGGAAAAATTACCCTTGTTTTACTCCTATAGACAAGTTGTGCTGCATTTGTATTTTTAGAGAAATGTTTTCAGAAGTGTCCAATGAACCTGTAAATGGACTATCATGTTGCAGAGGAAAATACATTTGCACGAGGCAATTTGTTAATCAAACATGCATTCTTCAGCTTGTGTGTAGTATTATTTGTACCACAAACAAACTGGAACAGATACAAAGGAATCTGCTTCAGAAAACTGTGAACTAGAGAGGAGAGAAATAAGTTAGTGGGAGATGATGTTCACTTTCATCTTCCCAGTCTTAGTGTTAATAGGTAATAGTAACATGCACATACATAACCTGTTCAGCTCCGATTATCCTGTCCTGCCCTGCAAGCCTTCAAGTTCTGGAAATCTCATTCAATTCAAGAACAACTGAAAAGCACAAAATAAAAAAAAAGAAAGAAAAAAGCAAGCTGGGTGACTTCAAGGAGAAACAAAATCTCCCAATAAATGCAGCAATAAACTCAAAGTACTTGCCTAAAACTATCAAGCAGTAAAGCACGAAACACTTGGTTTGTGCTGCCATGCAATTCTGCTCCCCAGAGCTTAAGTGGATGAAAACCTAGACGCAAGGCACTGCTGGTGAAGCCTTTCCTACAGGCTCCTTGTGCTCCTTAACTCCTGCATCACAGACAGGTGCCTGCAGCTGCCAGCAGCCCTTTCTTTCCCATAACATCAACATTTGGCCCATAAAGGTGTCCAGAGAGAACCTGTCCTCGACCACCACCACAGACAGAGTGGGTTCTGCATGAAACTCCCCACTGGAGCCGTGCTGTGCGAAGGTGGGTGCAGCAAACAGCATCCCAGAAGGCTGGCTGACAGCAAGCCTCTGGCTGGGACACACCTGCCTCTCCAACCAGACACAGCAAACAAAGCCTATGTGCATCTGCAGAGTGCAAGAGGGTATTTTTCCCCTTTCCCAAATTAGAAAAAAATCCCTTCCCTGCCTATTGCAGGGGGGTTGGAACTAGATGATCTTTAAGATGATCTTTAAGATGATCTTTAAGGTCCCTTCCAGCCCAAACCACTCCAGAATTCTATGATTCTATTATCCTACTCAGAGCCTTTTTATCTCTGTCTTTTTTGGATCTCAGTCTTTAGCTCATCTCCTTTGGGTTTCTTTACCCATCTCTGTTTATTTTTCTATTATCTAGTTTGGAGGAGGGAAAGCCTCATATTTTTTCTTCTCATAGCTCCACATTAAACCTCTCACTAATGGCAAATGAAGGTGCTTGAAAGACATCAATGCAGGCAAGGTGGTGGGAGGCTGAAGGAGCGCAGCGCTCCTAAGGAGGGAGCTACATTAAATTATTATTAACGCAGTTATCTAGTGCAGATGCGCTTCCCATCCCATCTTCTTTCTGTGGTGTGGAGGAGCTAGCAGCATATGCTGCATGCAATGAGACATTCCCAGAGAGATCACCGGGTCACACCTGTAAAAAAGGCAGAAACTCTCAAGAACATGATACAGCGTTGTTGAAAAAGAAAACTAAGCCAAACACAATTTCAATTTCTATAGCTGAGGGGACTTTGGGCCTTTATAGTCTTTCTGAACAAAAGAACAAAGACAATACTTATAAGTGTTTTCAGTTTGGGGAGAGCCGTTTCATCTGAGACCTGAGGGATAGAGAGACTTTGTCAGACCACAGGCTTTAATTAAGTTTGCCACGCTCAGCTCGTGAGCGCTCAAACCTTTCCCAAGAAGAAAGAGAAAAGGAGACTGAGAGCAGTTGTCAAGAGCAATCTCCAGGTTTCCGCAGCTGTGATGGATGTATGGTACAAAGGTGGGGTATGAAACACTGTGATTCCTCACATCCTGAGCATGAATGTTAAACAGTTCCAGTCACAGATGGATTATGGAAGATAAGCGCAATGGCATGTGCCTCCACAAACTCTGAATCAATGGCAAATGCATAATATGGGCATAACATAGTGTTTTCCAGGTCAGCCGCTGGGCTGCCCTTTGGAGTGGCGCTCTCCTGCTGATGTCTGCAAGACCCTCTGCCAGTTGATCTGCTGCCAAGACACGACTGGAGTCTCGCACTGGAGCGCGAAGCAAAAGCTTCTCTTGTCACCGAGCCACTCAGCTGTGAACTAGCATGGTGAGAAGATGATAGGTATTTATGGCAGAAGGTTAATCTGCCCTCAGTGGTCTACTCAGTGGTTTGCCATACATGCCATGGGAGGATTCAAAGACTTTTGTTGATATCTAGAATACATATTTGTCTCAAAAGAGGAACATTCCCATTGATTTTTAGGACATGGCTGTGCTCTAGAAATAGTGCAATCTCTTCCCAGTTGTGATCCTCCACCCTACTCCTGTCCACACAAGAAGCTGCTGACATTTCCCAACAGCTCAAGTTGACGAAGCCTGAGATACTCTTCACTTACCCTGGCAGCCCAGCCCCTTGCAGTGAGGAGACAAGCTAAGCACTAAAACAAAGACAGGTCTCCACTGGTGTCCCAGAACAACCAGCCTTGTCTCCCTCAATTAACTGCTGAGCAATAACAGCATTCCTGCTGGCAGCACAGCATATCAGACTGGAAGACATGAAGCCAGGCAGTTCAAAAATGCTCAGAGGTGGGGGACAGTCACTTCCAGAGATTATCCATCAAATCTCCTTATTTCTTCCGGTTTTTCTCTTGTTTTTCCTACCTGAGCTAGGTGAACTGTGAATTCCATCTCATAACCAGTCACAGAGGCAATCACCTGAATGATGTACATCAGTGACATTTTTCATGAGAATAAGTAGTAAATGCTGATGATCATTTCTCATAATTACATATTCACAAGCTATTTGCACTCATTGCTAGCTTTCACGTTAGTGACTAGATGAAGCATATATAAGTGCAACATTGCATATAAAATATGAGAATTCCTACAGGCTGCCAATATTTTCTACTTCATGTCACCAAAGCAAAACTTATCAGACCAGGACTTGGGGTATACAAAAAAAAAGTGTTTCATGAACTAAATGAAGCTGAATCAGTGAAATGACCTGACTAGGGGCAGGGCAGACACTCCTCTCCCATCTACCCACAGAAACACTCATTGCTGATGATGCTAAAAATCTAGTCAACCCAGTCTCTGCAGATCCACACTGCTGAACTGGTGACAAGTCAGCTGTAAATAAGTAAGTGTTGCTGAGACCGCTCCTTGAATCCTGTGTTCAGAGTCCAGAGAAGGGCAATGAAGCTGGTGAAGGGGCTGGAGAACAGGCCTTATCAGGAANGAGGTGCTGAGGGACATGGTTTAGTGTTTGACAGGAATGGTTGGACTCAATGATCTGGTGGGTCTCTTCCAACCTGGCTGTTCTATGATTCTATGATTCTATGATTCTAAATGGAGAATTAGGATGAGGAATGGGAGGTGGCTTTCCCCTGAGATGCTGGTTGTAGCTGTTGATAGGTATAAACCTGGAAATTCCAACAAGCCATTTGGGCTCAGGACAGACCTTCACCTAGAGGGCAGATAAAAGCTCTGTGCTTCGAAAGTTAAAGACAGAGAAGTTTATATAAGCGATGGTCTGAAATGCTTTTAGAATTTGTTGCAGTTAGTAACAGGACAGCGAGAGCACTGACTGGGAAGGGCAGTGCCAAGACCATAGATCCCTACAGGTAGGATTTGTTAGTTGGCAGAAACTTGCTTGGCAGGGTCATTTTAAGCAATCATCGGTATTTTGCAGTAAAAAAACCACCCTGTGTTCACATAGTTTTCCTGACAGTTTGTCTTAGCTGCCTTTTTTAAACACAAAGGATGAGCCTAAGGTCTGAGTTCAAACTGGCTGCTTCTCTGTAAGCTTTTATTTTCATCTTCTGCCGAAGAGACACATGGTCTCATAGAAGGTTAATGCACTATTTTTCAGACTGTGCTGCCAGATACAATTCATTCTGTGAAAATTCTGCGGGAGTTTGAGGGTGCTAGGGAAGATGCTCATGGCCACTGCTCAGGGAGTGCGCTTGACCACAAGGTCAAAGAGAGCACAGGGTGGCCCTGGGCAGATGTTTGAGATTTGTCTGTCCCTCTCCCCTATTTTATTAAAGTTCAGGCAGCTGTACAGAAGTGCATCTACTTATTGCCTAGACAGACATCATACAGGACAATTTAGGGGACTTAACAATTTGAATTTTCTGGCTGAAATAAACAGGATTCCTCAGCCTGATTCAAAACTCATTGATGTTAATTGGATTATTGCCTTTGACTTCAGTGCTCTGCGAGATGAAACCTCACCTCTGGGGAGTAGTGGTCTCTGTAGGAGCCTTTTGCAAGAAATTTCTAGTGATCTTATGGTGTTTCTCATGCAGAAACCAGTCTCCATGGAGCAAACCCTCCACTTCAATACAAAATACGTCTGTGTTATTTTTCCTAGAACCTGTTTTCATCTTTAGTGAGAATAAAACCCACAATACTATAATCACATGTGTATTTAAAAAAATCAGTGCACAATTGCTACGAGTAGCACCAGAATATTTACCAAACTAATGAAATACACTTTGTATCCACTATGATATAAAAGGTAGCTTTTCAATCTCTGTAAAGAAAAGAAAAAAACATATACCTCTGAACTAAGAAGAGAGATGAATACCTCAATCAGAGTGCAGTGATAAATAAATTGGAGGTTATTTATGGAATAGTCCTCATTGGCCTTTATTTACTATGGAAGAACCTGCAAAGTTTCCTCTTGCAGAAACAGTGATAAATGTTTTAGTGATTGAGCACCAGGAGAGGAGAGGAGAGGAGAGGAGAGGAGAGGAGAGGAGAGGAGAGGAGAGGAGAGGAGAGGAGAGGAGAGGAGAAGAGAGGAGAGGGGACAAGCCAGTTAGTTGGAAGGAGATTTGTGCATGGAACCAGCTTGCTTTTCCACCTTTTCCAGCTCATTGCCAGTGCTGGTTCCCAAATAGGACAGTGCTGGGGTTGGGGCAATGCCTGCAGGCACTGGGCAGAGCCTCCCCCCGCAATTCCCAGTCCCAGGACACTTCCCAGGTGATTTACCCAAGGGCATCATGTTGTTTTGCTATCACTGAGAGGGTGCCTACTGATATACCACCCTCAGGAGCAGGTACGAACCACAACCAATTTTTATATTGTGGCAGGAGTGCAAAGGGAGAGGTGGTAGAAATTAGAACATTAACCAGGGCAGCCAGAGGAGAGGGAAAAGGTAAAAATGATGTAGTTTACAATGTGTTTTGCAATTTAGTCTGCTTTTGAATACTTCTCACAGTTCCAATTTATACTATATAGTGTACATAACACAGAGATGAAACCAAAGCCTGCAGATTCTTTCAGAAGCTGAGTCATTTGTCAGTTATCGGCATTCTCTGTATTGCCGTCAGCTCCTCTGCTCAGAAGGATCTATCAGGAATCTTGGTCTTAAACCAGCTATTTATTTGCTCTCTTTTTAATGTTTACAGATGGCTCTTTCCCTTTCGCATACATTCACTACAGAGTAACAGTTCTTCCTCAGAATAATCAGTGAGAAACAAAATCAATGTTTAGTTGTTTGGTAAAGAATTAGGTACGCGGCACTTTTTTTTGCAACAAAAGCTAAGTCACTTAAAGCACAAAAAAATGACAAAAGAATGAAAACAACTAGATCGTATCTAAAAACGTAAATGGCAAGCAAAAGAGGATTTGTATTGGAAATTTAAAAAAATATTGGTGGATAGCTAATTTTTATTCAGTGTCTTGAGTCGAGAAGATGTAAAAGCTTTTAAAGAATTCAGGGACAATTTCTTCACAGGCATCTATGATAAATAAGAAGTACAGCCATCTCATGTTGAGACACAAACTTCCATTACCCTAATGCAATCCCAAGAATTTAGCTCCTGAAGTTAATCTCACGACACTGTATTCATCATGCCCATGGAAAGCTGTCTATTATTTTTGCTTTTACTGCTCAGTACTCTTTTTAATGTACCAAACATATGGAAAATCTGTTTCTTCAGGAGCACGGGAGGTAAATAATATTTCTGCAGCAAATAAATGTCATTCAACTGCTGCAAACTATCTCTGGCTGGAGATGGTAGGAGGCAGACACAGACAACATACATACATTTTGCCCATTTCCTTAAAAAGGATAATGAAAGAAAATCTGTGAAGTGCCAACAGCATGACTAAATGTATTTTTAACTATGCAATTGTCTTTTACAGGGATTTAAATTTCATTTCCACCTGTTACTGAGCAGCTAATAGCTTTCCTCTGAATGCTAAGAATTTGTTTCTCACTAAGTTGCTGTGGCAGTAACACATCTTATCACATCGCTGTTTCTGAAAAGGCATTATTAGATCTGCTCCATTACATCAATAGGGTTTTTGTTGTTCACTTATAAGGGAGGAAGGTGGGATTCACGCCTCAACCACAGTTCATGGTTCAAAGGAAGAACTGATTCAGGCTACCAAAGCAAGTTGCCTTTGTATGAACTTTCCCATCTCGCTAAATCTCTGGTGCTGGGAGTCCTGGGAGTCCCGGTGCTTGAAACGATCCCCTCACATGCCTCAATGACTATGAAAATATGCCTCTAACATACGCAGACTGAGGGACCACGTAACTGCATGTGAAATTTTAACCTCTTTCATGGTATGAAACGCAACCTCCAGCCGCAATGAGTCCTTGCTCTCTGTGGCATATTGCTCTGTGGCTATGGCTATGATTCTTTGCAAAGGCTTGATTCTAGGTCTCAGTATAAAGCCTATTGAACTTTCTACTTTGCTAATTCTGGCAGAAAGTTTAGCTACAGGGTGGCTGACTGCGTCATTTACTTGTGCAGTTTTCCCTCAACATGCTTTTGACAAATTGTAATCAGAGAAAATAATGTGCAACTGCTATGGATGAGTCGAGCTGACAAATAAAGCCCCACCACGCTGCCACGCATAAGAACTGCTAATGAACCTTTAAAGCGTTGTTGTGTAACTCACTGTGCTGCAAGATTCGGTTAAGCAGCAATTTTAGATGCCTTCCTCTTTGAATCTTCCATTGCTTCCTTGTATTTCTGTTTCTGAGGATAATGAAATGTGAACAAGATAAATTTATGGAAAAACTAGGTAGCTCTATGTATTCAATGAATAAACAAGTATTTTAAACTACCATTTTTCTGCTAAATTATAAAAGCTGTGCTATCTGCTTCGTGTTTGTCTGTTTTCTACTTGAGTGAGTTCTTCATTCTGTTCCTAGAAACAGCAGGTTCAGTACAGGAAGCGAGCTATAAATATTGCAACTCTACACATACATATAGATTTTTCTAATTGCTTTTCCAGCACGTTGAATATCTGCAAAATGCAGGATAGTCCTGGGTGTTTGTCTCAGCCTCTTTATTCGCAAAGGATCCATTGACCCAGATGTAGACTATAACCCCCAAGTAGCACTTGCCTGCAACACAAGCTGCTCTTCCTATGGGACACATGCCTGAAAACTGGCATTTAAACATCCCTGACCAGCATCTACTTTGGAAAATGTCAGTAAAAATGGTTCAGCTGTTTATATAACACTTGAATCATTTAAACACATGCTCACACAGAAATTTTATCTTTGCCATGGAAGTAAAAAATCTTATCTTCCTGTGTCATTATCTTTGAAAATACTATCAATGCAATGAAAATTCGGTTGTAAGTAAAGGCAAAATATTCTTAACCTTTAGAAGAAAGGTTACAACTTTCTATCGCCATAATGACAGGCACTAAAACTACATTGTAAAAGCTTTCACTAGCTTCACACCACCTCTTTTACAGCATTAAAAATGTATTAAAACGGAGCTGTTACTGTCTTGTAAAACTTGCTTACATTGTCAATCTTGTTCTTTGTGATCACAGGATCAAAGACAATTGTCAGGAAACAGAGAATTTAGTATCAGATTTCCAATATGCTTCTTAAACCAGCCTTCCCATCACAGGGCAGGCAGAAGCTGATGCAGCAAAAGACTGCTTGCCATGATTAATACGTTCACTATGAAAATGTTTTTTTATATTAGTTTAACTAGATTTGAATGAAAATTGGTATTTTTTAAAAATCAATGTTTTCCATTTAACAATATTTTTTGCTTAATTGCGCAACAATGGCATTTTTCTTCCCAATGCCTGATTGGATTCCACAGAAATCCTTCAGCAACTTTTCGTCGCTTTCCATTTTGCAATTGTTTTGCTTTATTGATGGCTAGATTAATTTGTCCTACTCGTTTAAAATGGTCTTTTTGTAAGGAAGTCCCTGTTGACTTGTGTTTTCCCAAAAGTTTGCTAGCCAGATTGAACTCTCATTGTTTTTCTGTCTTGAACATTATTATAGATGTCTTTGAGCTAAAGAGCAGACTCCTGATTATTTCAACTTTGTTTTTGGATTCAACAAGTAACCTTGGTGGTGTTGTTTTGGTGTTATTTTGTGCAAAGAGCCCTTTAGTACAATGAACAACCCATCACTAATAACAATGGAAAGAATTTAAAAGGTAAATGCAGCACTGAAAATTGCTAGACTGAAGATGGACAAAAGTTTTGCCACTTTCTTTCAATCTTCCACGATTTTTTTACCTGCTCAGGAGCAGGAAATTTTTTATGATTCATTCGAGTCAGATGGATATGCTCAGTACCTCCATTACTTGATCAGAAACTAGAGCCCAGTATTACATCTTTCCTATCTTAACACAAAAAGGGAACCAAGGAAGAAAGATCATGTTTATTTGGAGATAACATAAAGGGAGTTTTATCTGAACAGTATGAGTGTTCATCAAATTGAAATTTAAAAATCCACAGAAATCTGCAGTTTTAACCTGGACTTGCTCAATGGCTTCTCAAGCAACTATGTGAGACAGTAAAAAATGCCTCAGTGCCCAATTACATAGCTATTCCCTAGAGTGATGATGGTGAGTAACTCTAGTATTTGGTTCCTTTCCCTTTCAAAGAACGTACTTACTGCCACAGATGGATCTCCTCGCCCTGATTTGCAGAACACCTTTGACACACCTTCAGCATCACAGCTCTGAAAACTCATCCATCCCCAGCAGCAGCAGCTCTACCTGGCACAAATGCCTTTCTTGTACTTAAAAGGGCCTCAGTGAATATCTATATCCATAAATGCTTGCAGTATCTAGTGCTTCTTAACGACCTATCTGATCAGGGGTAGATGCTCTAGGTATTTTAATTCACTCTGGTTAGTAATAAAGCTGATAAAACCCTTGATTGTTTATACAGGTGCTCCAAAGTGCTAACATATTAAACCCAAACCCATAAACAAACCATCCTGATGCTTATCCTGTGATACAGTGTCATAAATCAAAGATTGGGCACTTGTTATTCTATGTTTATATGTATTTGCATTTAGATCATTTAAGAGCGTGGGAAGAAATAAAAGAAGAGTGGAAGGTTTCTTCATCTCTTTTCATTCATTTACATCAGAAAATCTGCATATAAATGGTAAATCAGATCTGAACATGTGTTTTCTGGAGAGATATTATTAAAGTTTACTTTTTAATGCTAATTGCTACCATTGACATCAATTTGTGATTGTCTCTTTCTGAATTAGACCAAGGAAATGATCTACAGCTCCAGTTTCTCTACAGTGTCACACACAGATGCATACAAAACACGACATTTTTAAAGAAAATTCCTTTCTCCAAACAGCTACCGACACAATTGTTGTTAAAAATCTTACTGAAAAGAAAGAAGAACAACAACAAAAAAAAAGTTTGCCAGTAAAGGACTGCTGCTTCAATTGCCTGGAGACAGGCTCCTAGAAAAACAAAATACTTTATCACCAGGCAAAGATCACCATATTTTATGAGTAGATGTTACATTTTTTGTACTTCAGATTACACAGTGCCAATGTGCGTCGCAGTAAGGTATAGACAACCAGGGTCACAAAGCTCTTGTTTTCCTAATTAGTGCTCGCAAGCAGTTTCTCATTGCCCCTGACTCTTTCAGATGTATCTCGTAATTAACAACCATCCATGAGAAAAAAACCAAAACCTTTCAGTCAGCTTGGATGTGCACTTATCACAGCTTCACAGGCAACACAAATAGATATATTTGTTAAAATAATTGAAATAGTATTTATGACTTTATATTAGCACAAAAGAGACAGCAAACATATGACTATTAATCTGCTTTTCCCTTCCCATAAACTAAGAATGAGATAAAGTGCCTAGTTCTGCTTAATTTGCTATGCAAACTCTTTCATTTTCCTTTCTTACATTAATAATAGCAACTTTTACTGTTTCGAATGGATTAGTAAGACTTCTGAAGAACAAACTGAGCGAGGCACAATCTCCACCTTACCTGCAGAAGAACTTCAGCTGGAAGATCTCCTCGATGTAGGAGGCCAAAAACCCAACCCACGCAGTCGGAGCCAGCAGCCATTTGACCCCCAGAACTTCATTACCATATTTCAGTTTTAAACGTAGACCACCTTAACCAAGCTATTCATCGATACAGTGTCTTATGCCTCACTGGTATGCAGTATTTTGCAGAAAGAGATAACTCTCTGCAGCCGTGTGCCCACAGCCAGCTCTACACGGCAGCCAACTCTCCACAACTGAATTTCCACATGGACAGCTTTACATGGGGAGCCCCAAGAGCCTGGCAACACCTCCAGCCAGTGTTCCAGGGCTTTGTGGACATCATCACATGCCAGAGGGGAAGGACCAGCAGCACCTGCCAGACCACTCATTGCGGGGTGCTCAGGGATCACCTCATATTGTTGCCTCCATACAGAGGTGCCCCACCAAGAGTTGGCCATGGAAAGCTGTCCTAAACCCAGTATCTTGACACCCATTACTAACTTCTCACCAGCCATTAGTCCTGTTCCTTGTTCAAAATAAAGTAGCTGGTAAATGGCAAAATTCAGAAGATGGTAAAGAAGCACTGACACAACTAAAACATACGGATAACAACAACTGCAAATCCTCTGGCTGTGAATAAAAATTATCCCACAAACTGCAAGAAAAAAGAAAGAAGCTACTTTGTTTATCAGTTAGGATTTATTTCGCTGAAAGAAAAATTGTGTCATAATCATTAGTGAGAATGGTGCTGGAATGTAAAATATATTTGCATAGAGCCTACATTTCCCTTAGTGCAGATTTTATTCCTTATATTCACTTCAGAGAGCTTTAAAGGAAGCCTTGCAGCTGGATGAACTATTTATTAGAGATAGTCATTGTGCAATTCTGAGATGACTCGGCTTTAAGATGCAAAAACCCCCCAAAATCACAAAGTTCTACCAAATAAAATAAAACTGTGAAAAGGTCTTTTAAAAATATTTTTGAGTGGTGTTTTAAATGAAGACATAACAAAGATGAACCTATACTCTGAATTTTAATATTAGAGCTTATTCTCTTAAATAAAAAAATCTGGCACCTCCGCACGAAGACATTCAGGGCACAAACTGCTCCTTGTGTTATCAGGACTCAATGCCACCTGCATGCACCCACCAGTGCCAAGGAGAATTAAGTGCCCAGCTCTGTTTTGTCTTTCCAAGACACATTTACCTGGAACAAGCCTGCTGGGATGCCATTGTGTTCCTCAGAGGGATTATGTCAGGTAGGACAGGGGGAGTGGTGAGAAGTGGCTGGAATTAAAGGTTATGTCTGTGAAACAGGCAAAAAGAACAACCTCGATGCTTTTCCTGCTGCTGATATATGCCACAATGCTTTTTCTGTACAGAGATAAAAGTTAAGAAGGCACCAGCCAAAGAAAGGGAAATCTCAGTGATGTTAGAAGGAAATATTCCAAATATTCCTTAGACCTTTATTAATAACAATTACTGTAATAGAAATGCCTGCTTTGTCCCTACGGATACCAAAACAAACAGCCAAACAAGCACACAGAAAAATTTAATCTATCCATGTAGTGGTATTCTACCTGGTTTTGTGTGTGAATTTTATTCATTATGTAATTCTATGTTTGATAATCCAATTTTAAAAAAGAGCACTGGACTAGAGGACCAAAACTGTGCAAATGACAAACTCCAAATCAACCCCAAACTTATGGGGGATTTTCTGTTCCACCTGGATTCCTGTGTGTCAATGGGACCTGAGAGGATTCATCCGAAAGCAAAGAGCTGGCAGATGTCAGTGAGAACTCTCACAATGATTTTTCAATACCCTTAGGAATTTGTGGAGGTACCAGTTCACTGGAAGATGGCAAGTGTTGTTCCAGTCTTCAAGCAAGGCAGTGGGGGTGACCCCAGTAACCACAGGCCTGTTAGTTTCACTCCAGTGCCTGCTAAGATTATGGAGAAGATTATTCTGGGAGCTAATGAAAATCATCTGAAAGACGACACAGTCATTGGTCCCAGCCAGCTCAGGTTCATAAAGGGAAGGTCCTGCCTGACAAAATGAATTTCTTTCTTTAACAAGGTTATCTACCTAGCTGACCAAGGAAAATCAGTTAATGTAATCTTTCTGGAAATCAGCAAGGGCTTTGATAATGTCTCTCCCAGTGTCCCCCTAAACAAAGTGTCCAGCATCCAGCTGGAGAAACACATAAAGTAGTGGGTGAATGGTTGGCTATTGCGTGGGGCTCAAAGGTTCATGGTGAATGGGGTTACATCGGGCTGGCAAGCCTAGTGGCAACTAGTGGGTTCACAGGCATCCCTCTTAGGACCAGTCCTCTTGAACATCTTCATAAATTACCTGGATGCAGGACTCTAAGGCTTTACTAGTCAAGTTTGCTGATGATGGGAGAAGCTGCTGACACTCTTGACTGCAAAGAGACCCTGCAGAGGAATCTGGGAAAACTGGAGAGCTGGACAATCACCAGCCACATGAAGTTTAACAAGGACAAGTGTCAGCTTTTGCACCTGGGACAGAGAAACCCTGAATATACATACAGACCAGGGAGTGAGAAGCTGGAGCGCAGCCCTGCAGAAAGGGATCCGGGGGTTCTGGTCAAAGGCAAGTTGAACATGAGCAAACAGTGTGGCCTGGCAGCCAAGAAGGCCAACCAAGTCTTGAGGTGCATCAAGCACAGCATTGCTGGGTGGTTGAGGGAGGTGATTGTCCCTCTCTACTCCTCATTGGTGTAGCCCCACCTTGATCGTTTTGTGCAGTTTGGGGCACCACTGTATGAAAAGGATATCAAACTACTGGAGAGGGTCCAGAGGAGGCCACATAGCTGGTGAAGGGTCTAGAGGGAACCTAGTATGAGGAGTGGCTGAAGTCACTTGATCTGTTCAACCTGGAGAAGTGGAGACTGAGGGGTGACCTTGTAGTAGTTTACTGCTTCCTCACAAGGGAATGAGGAGGAGCAGGTTTTGGTCTCCTCTCTGGTGAACAATGACAGGACCTGAGGGAATGGCAGGAAGACATGTCAGGGGAGGTGGGATATTAGGAATAGGTTCTTCACTCAGAGGGTGGTGGAGCACTGGAACGGGGTCTCCAGGGAAGTAGTCGTGGCACCAAGTCTAACATTATTCAAGAAGCACTTGGACCATGCAGTCAACCATATGGTGTAAATTTTGGGTTGTCCTGTGTAGGGGTACGATTTGAACTCGATGATCCTCGTGGGTCCCTTCCAATTCAGGTCATTCTGTGATTCTACACAGGAGACTGAGCAGTGTGCATAAGGGGAGCGCTAGGTCAGGCAGTGAGCAACATGGGCAGCGTATCTGTCACCACATAGAAAAGTGTAAATCATATGCAAGGATGTTAAGTCAAGAGTGCATTTCCCAGACTTCAAAGACTTGATTTTTGAGGCTTAGCAATCTTTCTTTCTAATATTACATATGCATGGTGAGAAATGTACCCAGCATGTGTCCATCAGTGAGAATTTATTTTGACTCCAGACATTCACAGAGACATCAAAACCTTCCCCAGGGTCCGTGTCGACAGAGAAAACCAAGTACACACTCCAGAATCAAACAGTACCTGATGACATAAAAAGGCAGATAATTTCTGGTCAGTTTGGGTTTCATACAGACAAATAAAAATATAAAAGGATACAGATCTGTCATATATAAAGGAACATATCATGAAAACCACCTTAACATTTAAATATAGAGGAGGTGTGTTCCACAATTGAAGATACGTAACAGAGCTGTGAGCACCATAGCAGATTTTGAGGGATATGACCTTACAAACTGCATCAAATAAATTATTTATTGTTCATACATAAACTATAAATGCAAATGTACATGTATACATTTTTGTACATATAAATTTTTACAACTACCTCCTGATTTTTTTCCTGATATTTTAGTATAGATGTTTTAATTTACAACCCAGTGCAAAGACAAAACTTGTTTCTAGAGATGCTGTTTTCACTTTTCTCTGTTGAGTTGTGCACCATTTCTTGGAACATGGGAAGTTCCCAGTACAGCTCAGCAACTAGGAATGAGTAAAAGTGTGGTGCAGAGAAAACAGAGCAAGAATATCACTCTCCAGCAGGATCAAAAGGCATAACCTTCCACCTTCAAGTGTGGTTTTACTCAGCTCATTTATTTCAGCAGTTGTCAAAGCTTTACACTTTAATGTTTTCCCTCATAACTAGTCAAGTTGTAGCAATTATTACAGATCTAACAATTATTTAAACATTAGGAGAAACATCTAAACTTTTACTAATAGTATCCTGGAGTGCTCTGAATTCAAGTTTTTCCACTAGCATCAAACCTCTTATATTACACACAGAATCACACAGAGTCACTGGGTTGGAAGAGACCCATTGGATCATGGAGTCCAACCATTCCCACCAAACACTAAACCATGTCCCTCAGGACCTCGTCTACTCGTGCCTTAAACACCCCCAGGGAAGGTGAATCAACCACCTCCCTGGGCAGCATATTCCAATGCCTAATATTGATCCTTTGGAAAAAATTTCCTTCCTGTATGCAAAACAATAAAGATACCAATGAAAAGTGCAAATTCAGCTTGCCCTGGCTGTGCTGCTTAATACTAATTTCTCTTCCACAAAAGTTTAATTTGCCCACAAGCATGAGAGCTTTTGTCAATGTAAGCACTGCAAGAGACTCTCCTCCTATGCTGCCCCGAGGTGTAACGCCAAACTGGCATCTTAGACTCAATTTACTTGAAATCAAATCATTCATTTCTTACTACAAGTGGAATTGTAATGGAGTTATTTATATTTGGCCAACATTAAAAATAGATACTACAAAATGCCAACTCAGCTCTCAGAAGAGCTTAGATCCATTATGGTTGCTGTTACAAGAGGTGCAGCGTTTCTACTGTGCCCCCACTGAGAAAGGCAGAGCAGAATATTCATTTTGGAGAAAGGAAAAAGAAGGCATGGAAAGCAAGGACATTGTTCATCTGGGACAGTGACCAAGGAAGAAGCTGCAGAGCTTGTCTGCTGTGAGGACACCTTGGTGGAGGAGGAGTGGAGGAGCCAAGCACCCTGCATGGAGATGGGAAGGTGCACTACAGCCAAGAGGCCTCCACTCAACGTGCAAATGTGCCTCTTAGGTCAATGGAAAACACAACTGTCATGATTTGCATGTGTACCCACTCACCAGCAATGCCAGATCTACCCTGGAAATTCTATCTAGATCTAGATTTGGGCATGTACGAATGCCATCTGGAAGGTATAATCTGCTGCTCACGTATGCTCCTCCTTGTTAAGAACAATGTTTTCCACTGAATCCTAAGCCACTATCTTTTCCTTTGACTTAAATTTAATAAATCCTAAAAATTCAAATTGCATTTCATACCCAGCATCCCGATGGCAAACACGCATCGCTATTGCCAAGCAGAGATGAAACGTGGCCA
>WAAB01024175.1:2647-22173 GCA_013389865.1 Piaya cayana | reverse complement strand
GTTTTTCCACTAGCATCAAACCTCTTATATTACACACAGAATCACACAGAGTCACTGGGTTGGAAGAGACCCATTGGATCATGGAGTCCAACCATTCCCACCAAACACTAAACCATGTCCCTCAGGACCTCGTCTACTCGTGCCTTAAACACCCCCAGGGAAGGTGAATCAACCACCTCCCTGGGCAGCATATTCCAATGCCTAATATTGATCCTTTGGAAAAAATTTCCTTCCTGTATGCAAAACAATAAAGATACCAATGAAAAGTGCAAATTCAGCTTGCCCTGGCTGTGCTGCTTAATACTAATTTCTCTTCCACAAAAGTTTAATTTGCCCACAAGCATGAGAGCTTTTGTCAATGTAAGCACTGCAAGAGACTCTCCTCCTATGCTGCCCCGAGGTGTAACGCCAAACTGGCATCTTAGACTCAATTTACTTGAAATCAAATCATTCATTTCTTACTACAAGTGGAATTGTAATGGAGTTATTTATATTTGGCCAACATTAAAAATAGATACTACAAAATGCCAACTCAGCTCTCAGAAGAGCTTAGATCCATTATGGTTGCTGTTACAAGAGGTGCAGCGTTTCTACTGTGCCCCCACTGAGAAAGGCAGAGCAGAATATTCATTTTGGAGAAAGGAAAAAGAAGGCATGGAAAGCAAGGACATTGTTCATCTGGGACAGTGACCAAGGAAGAAGCTGCAGAGCTTGTCTGCTGTGAGGACACCTTGGTGGAGGAGGAGTGGAGGAGCCAAGCACCCTGCATGGAGATGGGAAGGTGCACTACAGCCAAGAGGCCTCCACTCAACGTGCAAATGTGCCTCTTAGGTCAATGGAAAACACAACTGTCATGATTTGCATGTGTACCCACTCACCAGCAATGCCAGGTCTACCCTGGAAATTCTAGATTTGGGCTGAGCATGTATGATTGCCATCTGGAAGGTATAATCTGCTGCTCATGTATGCTCCTCCTTGTTAAGAATAACGTTTTCCACTGAATCCTAAGCCACTATCTTTTCCTTTGACTTAAATTTAATAAATCCTAAAAATTCAAATTGCATTTCATACTCAGCATCCCGATGGCAAACACGCATCGCTATTGCCAAGCAGAGATGAAACGTGGCCACTCTGGATAACAGCGTGTTGGCTTTGCTTGCTGTTACAGGACACTGGATGTCAAAATCATCAATGCTAATAATAATAATTTCATTTTAAATGACATTTTTCATCCAAAGACCACAAGCTGGTGTTTACAAACTTCAGCTATGCCTCAAAATACAACAAGGTAGCTCAGCACAACCACATGTGCCACAGACTCCTTCCTTTCTTCTAAAATTCCCTTTCTTCTAAGATGTCACAGGTTAAGAATGCCACATAAATACGAGCTGGTTTTAGAGAGACTTGTGATGTACACTACAGATGGGAAAATTCCTGCTTCAGGCTATTGTGCATCCACATCTCTACCTCCTGAGCTAAATGGGAAAGAAAACATCTCCCTTGCAGTCTTTCCAGCATGCAGAGAAAAACCTTCATCTACATATGGCACTGATCTCTGCATTCTCATGCAGGCACATACAACATGTAGGAGGAAAAGCAACCTGCCCCAGTGATCAAAGTTATCCTTATGATCTTTTCTTATGAATAAATACCAATTATTAAATACAAATAACTAAAATAACGAAGAAACATTTAGAAGGAATGAGTACCAAAGACCTCCACACCACCTTCCACTCTCATTTGGGCCAGGATCATACTGCAACTTTCTGTTTTCTGACCACATAGGTAATGCTCCTTCCTTCAAGAGACAAAGTCAGAATTTATTATCATTTTCAGCCTGTTTTGCAGTACTTAGTGTGGAGGACCATGTGCTGGTGGAGCTTTCAGCAGCCGGTTGCTCTGCCCCACACTGCCTAAGGGCACCAGGTTGGTCTTGAGTCCCCACTCTGAGGCTGGGCTGCTTGGATGCCTTCCCTGAAAAAAGGGAACTCCAAGTGTACTCCTGGGAAACCATTTCAGCACTGGTATAAAATTCTGTGAGGTTTTTCCCAAAAGAAAGATCTTACCAATAGATTTTCCAATATTACTGACAGCGGGAGAGATTTTGAGGCTGAGGAATTAGCACAGGTACAGTGCACCAGAAGGATAAATGGATAAGAAATGATTTAAGGCCGTTCTGGATCTATTGATGTTTACTGAGTCTGTGTGTACAGAAGATCACCAGGGACAGCTCTAAGCCAGTACCAACAGTGAGATGCACACCTCCCTCCTTCATCAAATATCACCTTACAGGATTAAGCACTGAGAGAGATCAGCTAAACACAAATTTCAGCTTGTAGGAGACATCTTCAGGAAAAAAAGGGTCCCTGAACATTTAGATTTTCTTGCTTCATCTTCAAATAGCAAACAGCATGAAATAAGAATAAACTCCCATGAACTTTTACTGATACGCTCTTACTATGATACAAAAATATTTCCTTGTACTGTATGATACAGAAATTATTCCTTTCTCTCCTCAGCCATGTATTTCAAGTACATCACTCCATTTGCAGTAAGACAATTACTGTTCCTAGAAAGTAGCCTAATTTTTATGATGTAATTCAAGACTTTTTTTTCTCCATTTTATTTTCTTTTAGCATTTTATTGGTAATAGGAATGTTTGCTAACCAGGCATTAAAATGTGCTGTCCCATTTGAGAGAGCGCAGCAGAGGCTGCAGCTCTCTCTTGTCCTTCTCTACATACTTTTCTTTGGTGAGCAAGCGTCTTTTGCTTGTTTTTTAGGTGCTCAGCATAGCAGTACCTTGTTCAGCATTTTGGACTTGCAGGTTTTATTACAGGTGATTTTAAACATTTTGCTCCTCCTCTGAAGTTAAGTAATAGCAAACAAGAGCAGTTGAACAGCGAGAGGTGAAGGCATGAAACTCTTCCTTAGTTAAGAGAACATATAATTGCTTCAGGTCTCTGTGTTGTTTTTACGTGCAGAACATGAAACTACTTTAAATCTCAATAAATAACTTACAACAAAACAAATAAATAATCTTAATAAGTCAATGAGAGATTTCTTGAATGTGTGATATTGCACAGCTTTCACAAAATGGTGGAGGGATGCAGAAAACACAAAGTTGAACTGTGGAAGCTACATATAGAAGATGGAAGAGGTTTTAGTGTTTTATCTGCACGTGACACCCAGTATGACAATCAGAGATACTGTAAAATAACTCTGCATTTGAGTGAACTTCATGGCTGGGCAATATAACCACGTTAGATATCTTTTGTCATCCATACAGGGGCAACAAACTTCTTTTTAGAGCCTAGCATTGCTTTGTTTTGGGGAAGGAGAAGTGATTTGTTACATCAAAATTGAGACTGGAAGCAAGAGCAGAGATGTGTTTCTTTGAAGGAGAAAGAATGTGACTCGCTTAGCCTGTGGCTTGTTTGGGTAGAATCAAGAACAAAAAAACAAAGTTGAGTTTTAGACTGGGTTTATTTCTTTCAGGTTCTTTAACTTTCCTAGAGAAGGTCTTTGAAAAGGAAGACTGATTTGTTGATTTGTTTTTATTGATTCCATTTCCTATCATGCTAGACAAAGAAAGTTCAAACTTGCTACATAAAGGAGAAAAATAAAATCCCATTTGGCTACTGTTAAAACTGAAGGAAAATTATGTTTTCTAACCCTGGGAAGATGCCAAACCCCTGAACCTCACAGCCCTCTGGGCTGAGCTGCACCACAAAGGGTGGATTCCTTAACAAAAGCCACAGCATGCACCCACCAGCATCCATGGAACACCAGAGCACCAGCTCATTTTGTATGAACAGCAGAAACTTGGTGGGAGCTAGGACTTGGGATTCAAGCTCTGCCCAATTCCCATCAGGGGCTTGGGATGGAAAATCCCATTCCATTATGGAAAAAAATCTAATTTATATATGTGGTCACACCAACACGACCTTTGACTGCATTCTGATTTGCATACAAATACTTTAACATATGCCAGTAACTGAAAGGACAACTGCTGCCTGTGGTCAGTCAAGTCCTGTGACCAATTGAGTTATGCATTGCCTAACAACCTGGCTTCTCTTTTGGAGGATGAGGGGGGGAAAGAAAAAGTTAAAGTTCAATATTTAAAGCTAGTTTAACCATTAGTATTAAGCTTTATTACTTTCTGATGTCACTTATAGCAGAGGCCAAGAAATGTGTTTTGCTACTTGGCTGCAGTGAACCATGCGGTTTCATCTGTTCCAGCCATCCAACCTCCTTCTGCCCATGGTTTGAGATCCCTTCACTGTTTATGTAGTAGATTGTAAAGGAACACAGATCAAATAGATTATCAAAATTGAGCAGCCACATAAAACAGGCTCTCGCAGTGATTCTGTAACTCTGTGACAGAAAGAGGAACTTAAAATAGATAATGGAGTTTGTACCATACAACTAACGCTCCCTCTGGAAACCCCACAGAAGGCTCCTTTCCATTGTTCTTATAGAAGTGAAATTTTTTTAACTTGTTTAATACTTGATGCAGACTTGTTCCATAGAAAGACTTGATAAAAATATTTATTCTGAGTCCATGGATTAGGTGAAAATACAAATGATACTATCTGTCATAATATTCAAAATACCGGGAAGATAGGAGGAAAACTGTTCCACAGCAACAAAAAAAAAACTATTTACAATTTAGGATCCAGTGCCTTCTATTACTGTCCTTTCTTTCAATTTGTTGCCTTTTCTTTGAACTCTAACACTTCCAAAAGGCAAATCACATCTGACACCCTTGCCCTGCAGAATATCACAGATTTTCGGTCCAGCTGTTTCTCTTGAAACAGCTGCTCTCTCATCCCACCCTCAGTTTCTGCAGCAACAACCCCAGCTGCTGGCATGGGCTTAGTTTCTGCCCTGCAGCCCATGCATGGGTGCCAGTGGCAACAGGGACAGAACCCTCCTTCTTCACAGCATCAATCAAATCCCCTGGGGAGCAAACAACTGGCTACACTCCCCTAACTTCATCGAAAATGCAGCTCACTGCTTTTATTACAAATAAACTATAGAGCACAAGAAAGTGTTTTCCCAAAGATGTCATCAAAAGTGGTTGGTTTCTGTATAAGTATTGTGGAGCATAATGTAGTAAATTGCATTGGTTTAAGTTCCCAGGGGGCAAGAGAAAACCTGTCAGTGCTCTGCAATTTTTAGAGAATAATATATAACTTCAAAATACACAGGTCTTTCAAAAACACAGTTCAAATTTGAGGTGAGGCCACACTTGCAGCACTTTCATTACCCAGATAGATGGGCAGACTCTCTGGCACAAGCCACAATGCAACAGCCAGGTGTACAGGACAAGTTCCAGCTACTTCAGTCATCTAAGGACAGGGGTTGGGATTTTTTTTTTCAAGTGAGTTCCAGAACTGAATATTGACAATTCACTGCAGATCACTACCTTGGTATCCACTGCCATATTATAAGGAGTGAATTCATAAATCCATCAGAAAAACTTTGGGAAGACTAAGCAGGAGAGTAAATGACAGCTTTGCTGGGGTACCAGCATATTTCCTTGTGTAAAACATATGCAGAGAAAGGGTCGTTAGGCACTGGAACAGGCTGCCCAGGGAGGTGGTTGACTCACCTTCCCTGGAGTTGTTTAATGTGCAGGTGGATGAGGTACTGAGGGACATGGTTTAGAGATTGGTAGGAATGGTTGGACTCAATGATCCAGTGGATCTCTTCCAACCTGGTGATTCTATGATTTCACTGAGCTCTTACTGCACTGGAGGAGAAAATCGGGCGTTTTCCAAGGCATTTTGCCACTGATTTATACTCTTGCAAAACCTTATGCCAAAATATCAGTACCTGGCAGAACATGTTGGCTCCTGCAGTGACTCCAAAGAGCATAAATCAGGCAGCACAACCCAAAAACACAGACAAAGCTCTTAGAAACTGCTTATATTGAACTACACAATTATAAAAAAGTCAGGTAACCAAACTCTTCTTCTACACAAGAAGGGCAGCAAATCAAGATCATAACAGACAAGTTCCCTCAAGCCAAAAAAAATCAGCCTGTTCCTCACTCCTGAGGGAAACTGCCCTTCGATGTAGCAAGTGGCAAGAGCAGCTGAGAGGTGCCTGGGCTGAGAGACACAGCATCCCAGCCTGCAAGTGCTGTGCCACGCACAGGGTCCCAACAACAACCACTGGACCAGGCTGCACTCATGGAGTAAAACTCACGTTTGGCAGAAGGAATTTTTCAGTAGAAGAGGCTGAAAGAAGGAGAAAAGAACTCTCTCTGACCGTATGCTGGAATAGGAAGATGTTTATGCTCCTAAAGTCTTGTCTGTACTCCTAAAGTTCAAAGGAATAGTTTCCCAGATTAATTTCAGGAGTAAGATGTCATTTTGCAGTCTTATGTAGAAACACTGAAATATTTTGTAAGGCAAAGTTTGCAGGAATATAGTCAGACTGAGCTCTGAAAAGCAGATTACTTAAACCAATGCTATTTGGATAAACAATTACAGAGAAGCACAGGGAGTAAGTTTAGACAAACTCATCAGAGTCAGGGGGACTGTATCATACCTCCATGCTCCTTTTCACAGAGGAGGCACTGCCAGTGAGATTGCTTTTCCCTTGGCCCTTGTTTAATCAGTTCTGCTCTTCTCCTTCATGCTATGGAACGGAGAAAGATTTGGTGAAGACGACTGAGGGCGGCTTTAAGCAGAACTGGGAGCGTGGCCAGGCAGCCTTACCCACCTTCCTTCTCTGGCTCCCAGCACCGCCACCCTGAGCAAGCACTTTCGCACAAATAGCTCCTCTTCACACTACCTTGACACTTCCATTTCCTACCCAAATACAACGACCTGCTCTTAACGTCAGAAGAAGAACAGCTTTTGGTGGAAGAAAAATGCTGGAATTGGCGATTCTTCGCACAATTGAGAGGGAAATGTGGAGGTTCAGATGATTCCTTAGGCAAATGCTAAACTGCCCATGGAGATTTAACAGTTTTTGGAGTGATAGGTGCAGCGAGAAGCTAGCATTATGTTTTATTAAAGCCTGTTGAAATGTTTATGGCCTCGCTTCTGAATGACGCTTTTTTCCCCTCTAACTACATCTCATTACTTCTCCTGCACACAGTCTGTCGCTTACATAATATTTGCAGATAGGAAGGATGTTTTATAGGTCATCTTATTTGTTGTATCATAAATATAACAAAATAGTTCAAATGACTTGATGCACTCACAGATAAACAACAAGGAATCCCAAAAGCATCTCTAATAAAATAGGAATTTCTTAAGAAATTTAAGCGGTGGGGGTTTGTTTATCATTTATTAGAGAAGCTCTTGTCAGAAAGAAAGCAATGCCCTAAAATAAAGTGACTCCATATTTCAATGGAAGGTTTTTTAGCTAATGGAAAAATTTTAACATGTTTTAGAATAGGGGCAAAAGCATTCAGCACTGAAGCATGCAAATCAAACATCCTGAAGCTCCTGCCTACATCCTCAGCAGTGCAGCAGAAGTTTTTCTGGACGAAGCCAGGCTTGAAACCCTGGGCCTAGAGGTCCTGTCCTCCAGCCCTCTAGCAGTATATTTGCAGGCTCCAACCCTCCTCACCTGCCAGTAGGGCAGATCCAAGACATGGCTTGCAGTGGTTTTACGTATGTAGCCATTTCTGGACACTCTCACACAAGCTATAACCCAAGCTATTCAAATAACTAAAGCAGAAGAAAGTGAAAGCCGTTTGCTGCATTGCATGGTACAGTAAACAGGAGTATTTGGGGCCTCCAGCTGGATCCCATGGAATCTCAGAGAGTCCAAGATTTCTGTAATCTCAGATTTTCAAAGTTGTTGATGTTTTCCCTAATCCTCTTATCACTGGCTGGAAAGCTGTCTTTGCTTTTGCAGCTACTGTAATATTTGCCCTGTTTGCAGTGTTGTACATCTGTGGTCGTGTAATACCGTATGATACTTCCCCAAACCCTCTGGAGAACATCAGTATTTATGTATGAGTCTGATTTCACCTGAATGTGCATGTATCCTTCAGCCAGCATCATACACAGGAGAACTCTTGTGGTAAACAAAGATAGAAAGCCATTAAAATGCAATAACCAACTTTCAGGAACCATTTGACTAATTCCATGATTCAGAGACTCTTAGGCAGCCACCACAGCAAACTGGGGAAATAAATAGCATGAATGCTAAGCAGTCAGAGCAGCTCAGCTTCCCTTCAGAGTGCCGGTTTCATTTTGAACTTCTGTTCATTTTGCTCGTTTGTTCCTTTTATTCTCAAAGTGGCTTAGTGCTAGGAAACAAAATACGTACACAAATAAGGTTATCTATAATGGACTCCAGTGGGAAGGCGAAGCAGAATGAAGTAGCCCTAAAGCACAAATAGCTTTGAAACAATAATATTTATGATGTGAATATATAATTTCATTTTAGTGGGATCACCACAGGCACAAAAAGTCAGGCTTTTACCGGCATTTACCTACTCTAAGTCGAAGACACCCACCCACCTGTTGCAGGAAAGGTATTTACCGCCACTCTCTTCTGCAGGAGCACTGGGTGGTTTGCTCATTGGGAATGCAGCTGCCGAGTGCTGCCCTTGCTCGGACTAGCTCCATCGCAAGCCCCAAGGCACCTCTTTTAATGTTAATCAAACATGAAGCCCGGGGGGCAGATTTCAGTTGTTTGCCTTTCATGTAAATGAAACATCTCCTCATTGTACAATTATGTCTTAAGTGTACAATTTTATGGCTGGCACGCAGCTTATAGTAGCGCTGGTTGGGTTTTTCTAATCAAAATGTGCAATCATTAAGTGGGATTTGATTTAACGTAATACAGTCATTCCACTTTCCTCTCCCAGAAGGCGAGTCGGTGATCCTGGTCTCACACCCATCAAAAAAACAGGAAGAATTTAAATTGGTTTGCTGAGCAGATGCTACAATGCCGTAGCCTCCGGAGACTGGTTATTTCTCGGGATTAATACACTCGCCTTAATGCAATGGTGGTTTTGCCTCCGGGGTGAGACTTTCATTCCAGGCTGCAGTGATGTGACAAAAAGGTTAAAAATCCTTAAGCCCCGACTCATGACTACAAATGAGCTTCAATAGGAAACAGTTTTTCTCCACATAACAGAGATTTGGTTGGAAAATATTATTCAGTAAAATGGCTCCAGTTTATTATCAATTGCCCCTATCACACACAGATCTTAAGCTGCCACCACCCTCTGTTCCTGTCTGTGTACAGTAGGCTGCGTTGCTTCACCCACAACAAAGATTATTGTAAAATTTTTCTGATGCTGCTCCAAAAACAGAAGTGGCCTCAATTCTCCTCCCCTTAGGAACTCATTTGGAAGTGGCCAGGGTCATTAATTGGACCACATTGACTCCTCCAGGACCACAAAATCATCTCTACCTGGGCAGAAAGCAGAGCCCAGGGAACAGCACACACGATTTCACACCTGGAGTAGACATGGGTGGCTGGGGTGCCCCCTGGGCCCCGCCTCTCACATTTCAGGGGGTTTAATAACATAGCCATTAGCTAAGACAGAGCAAATAGCACTTTACAAAGGCTTGGGTACAGGCTCATTTGCATATGTCATGACTTGTGACATTGTATATTGCTCAGCACTCAATTAAATTACAAATGGGTTAAATATTCTTTTTATCTTAGGAAACGTCAGATACTGTTTCAGAGGAACATCTGAATGCTAACAACGAAGACCAGCTGGCTGGGAATGGAAGCTCAAAGGAGGAATTCAATAACACTGCAGTGTATTTCTCATCAAGAATTTTCCCACAGTGCTTTCTCCATCAAAAACTGCGTATCCATCAAAGTAAAAAAAATGTAGTAGGAACACATCAACTCAGTGAAGCATTTCTGGAAAACAGTTCTCAAAGCTAGAGTAGAATTTCTGGCCAGACTCTGCAGAGTGGAGACTAGCTCTGAGATCATATTGTGACCTATCTATTCACAGACCCACAGGACAGAGATCTTAAAGGTCTTTTCCAGCCTAAGTGATCCTATTATTTCCCACCATTTTCCAATCACTGCTCCATTGGTACATCCCACTGTCACCACAGTGTGGGTGGGCAACTACTCATCATCATCCACCTTTCCCAGCACTCAAACCAAAGCTATGTTTGATTCGCCTTCCCTGGAGGTGTTTAAATTACGAGTAGACGAGGTCCTGAGGGACATGGTTTAGTGTTTGGTGGGAGTGGTTGGACTCGATGATCCGATGTGTCTCTTCCAACCCTGTGATTCTGTGATTTTCCAGGTGTCATAAAACGTTCTGGTGGTAACTAAAACCCTGACCAAGATATTTCTTGAAAACTTTAATTTTTGGTACAACAGAAAATCATTTCTAATTGTATTCTAAGGGGGAAAGGAAACAGAACAAGTTGGGTAGAGTTTTCACCCAGCTCTACCGGGTTTCCAGTCAAGATCATTCATTCTTCCTTCAGTCTCCTGTCACAGCAGTTTTATTTCCTTGCGATTCCATTGACATCAATGAAACATCCCATGAATGACTGAACTGAGAGGGAACCTACAACTTGGGCAGTTCAAAATTCCTCAACATCTGCATTATAGTCTTCAAATTCTTTAAATTATTACTTTTCCAGCATAAACAATGCACAATCACCTTGCAGCACATCATCACCAGAGTCTCACATTGGAGTAATTTCTATGTTCAACACAGTGCAGTGCCCACACGGGGAAATTAAATGTTATTGCATGAGGAAAAAGCTCTCTGAGCCTGCTTTCTCATGCGCATCGTAACACCTCCCCAAGAGGCACATGGAGAGCTCCACAAACCATGCCAAAACACACTCTTACCAACCTCCTGGCTTGATTACCTTCAACAAACCAAGTGTGCAGATAAAACAAATGTTATTTAAGGAACAGCATCTGTCATCTCTAATTTTGAGGGGAAAAGTGACAGTGAAGCACTAAGGAGAGTTCTGCTGTGCATGGTGCAGGCTGGGCAGCACCTCTGTGCTCCAGCTTTTCATAGGTATGTTTTGGTGTGTTGCAATGGCTATTTAGGGCTTATTTCAACCCTAATGGAGCTTGGGGCAATCTCTCCTCTATAAGCTTTGAGTTAGAGGCATCTTGACGCGTGTATCTGAATTTTCAAAACGTGATTTGTTTGCTTTAGGGATCAGCATAGTCTCCATCACATCCCACTGACTGCTGCCTCTCTTTGCAATAGCACGTTTTCTTTCCGTCTGTAGGAAAACTAAAGATTTTTAACAGATTTGGCTTGGATCAAGTGTATTTTGAGGCAGAAAATGGCCATATACTCCTCTTCCACAGCAAGTTGTGCAAGTGGAACCAAATTAACAGGCAGGTTGGAGAAACCCATACGCTCCAGGTGAAGCACCAGGTGACTCTTTCCCGAATGTACAAAATGAAAAGGAAACCTGACCTTGCTGATTGACAAAGATGGAAGCTGAAAAGACTCCCTGTTTTTCTTGTGAGGAAGAATTCACAGAGATCAGCAAAACACAGGCACATTTGTGCACAAAGCCCACCACCACGTGGGTCTGCACCACAGAGAGGGAGAGGCAAAGCACTTTTACTGCGTAGGCTCACATTTGCACAGAGAAAATGTAAGTGAGCTTTGAGTGATTTGAGCTATTATCTTTGAAGACACTTGAGTATTTGGTGGTGCAGGAAATGGGGTGTCCTGTCCCTGCATAAGTGCTATAACAAGCCCACCACACTTTCTGAGGCAACAGCCAAATTCCCCACAAACTCTCCCCTTTCGGGGGGATGCACAGAGGTGACGTAGAAGAAATGCATTTATGTACAGAGGAAATGTTTGAATCCAGATATAAAAAACACATCTTGGCTAAGGGTCAACAATTGATTAAGAAATGGATTAATAAGAAATAAACTTGGGAAAGCTGCAGGGGTTTTATTGTTATTGTTGTTTTTTCTAATGGTCCTTAGGTTCAGAATTCCCCTTTCATTGATTTGCCTGATTTCTTAAAATGCTGCAAAAGAGAAATAAAGTACAACAACATTTGCTGTTTAGTTTCTGCAAGAAAACTAAACAGACTTCATGTGGGACCAGCCTAAACCATGATTCAATTTCATTGTTTTTTTTAATTTGGAGAGCAAAGCAGGAACAATAATCAAGGTACCTCCTGGCCCCAGGTGGCATGTCAGGATCTGCTCTTGCATCAGTTGGGACGCTTCCAGATATAACAGAGATCTTTCTTGTCCCTAATGATTGATCTTTATTTCCAGCTGTGTAGAAGGCTCTGCTCACAAAGGGAATTAATGACCTGCTAGATTTTATGTAAATGTTGAAATCATTACAAATGAAATACTCTACTACTAATATTAAGCAAGGGAGTGTTGACATACTTTGGCCTTTCAAGATCCACACCTTGCAATAACAATTATTTGATCTTTTTGGCTATCAAAGCACCAGCTGCATTTATTTTCAATAAATTGATTTGCGTTTCTAATAAAATGTTGATCATTAATTACATAAAATGCCGGATGTCTGCTGGGGACATACTCTCTTCTCCTTGAAGTCAATTGGCAATGCACTCAATATCAACCTGAAGCTTTGGAAAGAAATAATCAAGTTTTAAATATCCCATAAGCGCAAATTTTAAAGCACAACGTCAACTTTCCAATATGCTTTACTTTCGACCAAATTAATTTCCTGGTTTTCCCAACTGAAAACAAAGAGCTGCTTTTCCAATCAAATAGTTAATATCATCAAATAAAAGTACCAGTCACTGTGATGATTACAATGAGTGCCTGGTTCTCCAGAAATACGTGAATGGTTTGTCCGTGTTTGTGTGTGTACACACCTGCATGTGTATCTATAACTCCATCTCCTAAAGATGAATTGGAAATAAGCCCTTTCTCACAGCACTCATCCAATTTTACTGTGCTCTTCAGCTGTCATAACTTGGCTCCTTTATGGAGATACATTCAGCTTCTTATTAAATCTATTCATCTATTCCAACTTTCAATAGCACAATATGCAAAGCAGCTATCAAGTATATAGGAGATGTCTTTTTGTCATAAATCTATAATATGAGAATAATATAGTCTCAAAAGGGGAGAGGACATATACTTAGAAGCCAGGCATGAGAGATTTAAAATTCGGAGTCTAAGTCAGACAGCATCCTTCACATTTCCATCTGTAAGATAAATAATGAGATTAATCTTATTTAAGCTGTATGCTCCTGGCCTCACTCGCTGCATTTTCAGAAAGCATCTCCCTTAGAGAACTTTGTGAGACTCAGTCAGCCTGTTCCTGAATTAGGACCAAATTCAAGGTGTGTGAAGGCTGAAGCACCCACCGCCTGCACTTCTGCCTAGGCCAGTGTGTTCTGTAGAGGTTTGTAGGCAGCAGTGCAGCCCAACCAGAGGACACTGGCAAGGTTAGTCCTCCAGCACACAACCCTGACAGGCAGCAGATTTTATTTCTTACGCTTTCTCTCTCCTCTGAACGCTATGGAAAGCCAAGATCTTAAAGAGGTTTTCAGAAAGAGAAAAACATAGAAAAATGAGACTCTGGAAAATTGTGAAAAGATAGCCTCTCTCACTTCAGATAGGGGTTTTTTTACATATAGTCCTGAGAATAAAGGTACTAAGCCTTGTCCTTGTGTCTGCTAGAAGCTCCAGTTCTAGAAAATCTGCTTTTCATCTGGCTCTACATTCAGCTGGGATCACAAAAGCTGCAGTCTGATCTCAGATGAGATACTCTCCTCCAAGATAAGGTGTGATCCTCTGTGCTTCCAATCCTGTCTTCCAGCCCTGCCCAGTTTCAAGGACCGAGAACATCTGCCAGAAGGGAAGAGGATTTGCCTGCTCTTACAAGTGTCATTGGGCCACACTTTAACAACCACAGTTAAAAACCTGAAATAGACCCTTTTCTCTTACTGTTGCTTTGCTACGGCTGCCATCCCTGACATCTCTCTCCTGATATTTCCATACTAAAAAGTTGATTGCTGGCCCTAAAAGCCTAAAAACCTTTAAAATTACAGTTTCTCACAGACCGATTTGTTGGATTTTATCTCACTAAAATCAACAGGTTGATCTTGGATAGTGAAACTGTTCTGGATAATGAATGAATGCCAATGAACCAAAAGCAGCCCATTTGTTCAGGATAAATAAGGGAACATTAAACGCCTGTTTGTTTATTGATGAGTAATCCAATAAAGGTCACTTGTCAGAGGAAGGCTTGCCTGGACAGACAGGGGAGAAGCTGTGGAGCCAAGGAGAGTCTCTTTCCAAGAAAACAGTGCAACAGGTGGGTGGGTGTTAAGGGCTCTGACAGTTACCTCTGCCTGCAAATGCCTCCCTGTGCTCTTGGTGCATTAACTTTGCAAAATAACACTGTAAGGAAAACACCAAAAAGCTACACACACACACACACACACACAAAAAAAAAGTTTAAAAAAAAGAGAGAAATACAAAGCCAGACAAAGCACTGGAAATACTGCTTGTGAAACACACACAGAGTTTTTGAGCAAAGCATTTTCTGGAAAGGTTCTTGAATTCTAAGCAAAGCAGCTGGGTCCTGAATGCAGGGCACAACAACCCCATGCAATGCTACAGACTGGAGGAAGAGTGGCTGGAAAGCTGCCTGGGATAGAAGGACCTGGGGGTGTTGGTTGACAGCAACAGAACATGAGCCAGCAGTGGCCCAGCTGGCCAAGAAGGCCGATGGCATCTTAGCTGGTATCAGAAACAGCATTGCCAGTGGAACCAGGGAAGTGATTCTGCCCCTGTACTCGGCACTGGTGAGACCACACCTCGAATCCTGTGTTCAGGTTGTGGCTCTCATTGCAAGAAAGACATTGAAGCTCTGGAGCGTACCCAACAAGACTGGTGAAAGGTCCAGACCATAAGTGTTACGAGAAGTGGCTGAGGGAACTGGAGCTGTTTAGTCTGAAGAAAAGGAAGCTGAGAGGAGACCTTAGCACTGTCTACAACTACATGAAAGGAGATTGTAGTGAGGTGGGTATTAGCCTCTTCTCTTAAGTAAGAAGTGATGGGATGAGAGGAAATGGCCTCAAGTTGTACCAGAGGAGGTTCAGATTGGACATTAGGAAAGATTTCTTCACTGAAAGGGTTGTCAGGCACTGCAACAGGCTGCTCAGGGGGGTGGTTGAGTCACCATTCCTGAGGGTATTTAAAAGACAGGTAGATCAAGGTGCTCAAGTATATAGCTTAGTAGTAGACAGCCACGGTTACACTTGATCTCAGAGATCTTTTCCAACCAAGCAGTTCTATGAAACCCCTTTTGTGCTTGAGTCCCACTATGGATATAGAAAAGAAAACACAGATTTTTTTGAAAGCTGTTGAGATGATGTCACAACCTCCTAACACCACTAAATCTTTACTTTCTACTGACATCAGCCAAAATCCCTGATTTTCTCTACTATTTGTTTTACAGTTTCTATATTCGATATAACTTTATAAATTGGCAGATAAAGTTATTCCACAATTACCCACCATTTGGAGGAAAAACAAAAAGAAGCCACCAAACCTAACCCTTTTGCACAATCTTAATTTAAGATCCACTATTTATGGATATTCACTGTAAATACAATACTGAAATATGTCTGTGCTCAGAAGCCTTTTGTTCACAGAGCCCGACAATTAAAATGTGCTAATGACATGCAGATTATTACAAATTTATCATGCTGATTTTATGTTGATGAAAGTTTAAATATACACTGAACTATCAACCAGAGACACAGTAGGGAGATGCTCATACTTTGAGACACTGCAGCAACAGTAGCTGATTTCTGATTTTCTGACACAGCTCCAGTGGAAGTCAAAGCACCACTGAATATCAAGCGCTGTCCGAAGGAGAGCACATTGCAAAGTCAAAATGTTCTATTAAAAGACAAGAGAGGGGCAAAACCAAAACAAAGATTAATTTCAGAAGACAGCAAACACTGCAGAGGTGATTCTGCATTTGCAGTTCTCGCTATTCCCCATGTCTCTGCTAAAGGTTCGAACATACAAGTTTGAACCTTTGAATTTTGTTCTTGTTCAAAAAACAAGAACAAAAGGTGATGCGTGAATTCTCCCAGCTGTGGGACTCAGTAGACTGTATGTTGCATTGATAATGGGTGAGTTTATTTATTAGCTCTTCCTGAAGTAACTGTCATTCAAAGACCTTTCTGATTGTAAGGCACCAAAAGGAAATGTCAGGGGTAAACTCTGAAAAATAATTCATTATCAAGTCATTGACAGACACTATTTGATCATTTCAAGTCATACGTTCACCTCTGAAAATGATTAAATTAAAATAAATATCTTTTGGGGCTAATGGAGCGAACGGCTGTGGATATAGAGTGCTTGGACTACAGCAAAGCCTTTGACACCTTTTCTCACAGTATTTTGCTTGAGAAACTGGCTAGCACTGGCCTGGACAGGCATACCCTTCACTGGGGGAAAAGTCTGGCTGGATGGCTGGGCCCAAAGAGTGATCGTGAATGGAGTTAAATCCAGCTGGAGGCTGGTCACAAGCGGTGGTCCCCAGGGCTCGGCGCTGGATCCAGTTCTGTTCAGTATCTTTATCAATGACCTGGATGAAGGCATTGAGTGCACCCTTAGCAAGTTCACAGATTACACTAAGCTGGCAGGAAGCACCATTCTGCTTGAAAGTAAGGAGGTTCGACAGAGGGATCTGAACAGGCTGAATCAATGAGCTGAGACCCGGGGGGATGAGGTTTAACAAGTGCAGAGTCCTGCACTTCAGACACAATCACCCTGTATAGTGCTACAGGCTTGGGGAAGAGTGGCTGGAAAGCTGCCCAGCACAGAAGGAGCTGGAGGTGTTTGTTGACAGCAACAGAACATGAGCCAGCAGTGGCCCAGCTGGCCAAGAAGGTCAATGGCATCTTGGCTTGTATCAGAAACAGCGTGGCCAGTGGAACCAGGGAAGTGATTCTGCCCTTGTACTTGGCACTAGTGATGCCGCCCCTGGAATACTGTGTTCATTTCTGGGCCCCTCAATACGAGAAAGATTTGGAGGTACTGGAGCACATCCAGAGAAGAGCAATGGAGCTGCTGAAGGGACTGGAGAACAAGTAGCAGCTGAATGAATAGGAGTTGTTCAGTCTAGAGAAGAGGAGGCTGAGGGGAGACCTTATCACTGTCTGCAACTATGTGAATGGAGGTTGTAGAGACAGGGGTGGTGGTATCTTCTCCCAGGTGACAGGACAAGAGGGAATGGCCTCAAGTTGTGCCATGAGGGGTTCAGACTGGACATTAGGAAAAATTTCTTTACTGAAAAGGTTGTTGGGTACTGGAACAGGCTGCCCAGTGACGTGCTTGAGTCACCATCCCTGGAGGTATTTGAAAGACAGGTATATGAAGTGCTTGGGGATATGATTTAGTAGTGGACACGTATGGTTGGGCTTGATGATATCAACAGTCTTTTCCAATCTAGTGATTCTATGGATTCTGAGTCCACAAAGAAGGAACAACCCCATTAGGCACTACAGGCACACAGCTACCTCACAGCTTTTGAAGAATGTTCAAGATGAGGAGCAGATACATATAGAGAGTCAAAAATCTAGGCAAATAGGGAATGCATGGGCAGCTACTCAGTGCTCATGAGGAGCTTTCCAGCTTTTCCAGGCCCACAGAGGCCGTACCCTTTCTGATAGGTGTCCAGGGACTGAATGCTCCATAATTCTATCCATAAACAATCTGTCAAATCCTGGAACCAGCTACTTCAGAGAAGAGGCTTAATATTAAAGAAGGTCCCTCTGTCATTTCTAACAAGTAATTGAAAATCTTCTAGTACACATATAAAAACACTGAGAATTGTGCATAGAAATCAACAAACTTAGCTTAATTTTATTCTTATTAATATGAAATTTCCAACAGGCTTTTATGACTTTTGTACTTGTTACACGTAATTTCATTAAAGACTTTTGACAAATTGTCATTCTTTCAAAGCACAAGCCAAACCTCTCATTATCAACCTCTACTTGCCTCAGTGAAGCTGGATGAGCTTTAAAAAAGAAAGGTTTCAAACACTAGGTGCAACTTGAGTATTATAACATGAACAGAGCTTTAATTTCAAAATTAAATAGCAAGATATGGCATACGTGGGTGTGATTCATACATATTAATGTCCTAAGTGTGTCACTTGTCTTCACTTGATATAAATTGTATTTGTCTGGTAGGGCAGCAACTCAGTCTACCATAGGTTTAACTATTAGCAGCTATGTACTAGCAAGCTTTACCAGGTAGAGCACAATTTAGAAACACAACAGTCGTTGCTCCACACCACTGGCACCAGCTGCAGGTGAGCTCTAACTGCTCAGCTTATGCTGGAAGTTCTCCCAAGACACACACCCCTCCCCGGCAAATAGATCAAATCTCCAGGCTGAAATGCAACTGCAGCTATTACTAGCACTGTGTGCTCTTCATATTTGCGATTTTTCAACTTCTAAATTACAGCACTTGTATTCTTGAATAAATCATCTTATTTGTACAATGTTATCCAGCTCTCATGTGCCACAGTATGATAAAACAGCTGAAGAGATAACCCCCAGGCAAGACTGCATGTAACCTGTTGGCTTGCATTTTATCTCTGTTCTGATCCTTTTTCTAGTAGGAAATTAGATCAACCCTACCGGAAATGGAAATTTTCCTCATGTTCCTTTTTACTGCCTAAGAATTTTTTTTGCTTTTCCTGTAGGCAAGAAAGGGTTGGAAACAGTGAGAACTGGTTTCAAATACTTTCATATTTAGAGGAATAACTCTTTACACTGAATAATTAGCCCTCCTCTGGTGCTACCCAAACCACTACCAAATCACAGGCCGTTCATTCAGATCCTCACTGTGGATTCTTCTTCTTTGATTCGTGTCTGCCCTCAATACAGAAGAACAAGGAGATTTGATAAATTTTTGTACAGCAATTTTCTTCTTGTATTTGATAAAACGTACAGCAGCCACTCCATCCATGTTGCTGAGAACAGTTTGGGATGGAAATCTCCAGGGGTAATCTTGCAGGGATATGGAAGCTGGAAGTCTTACTATCACACATGCAAACACCTCATTGATTACTCTCCATACAAATAAAGCCCAAACTTCATGCTATCTTGCCTACAAGTTTTATCCTGCCTTGCACTATCTCTAAGCCTCTCATTGCTCCAGGGTGACTTTCACACAAAGCCACCTCCCTCCTGCAAGCAGGCAGGTGAGCCCTTTAAAGGCAAAAAGCTTTCCTTTACCAAAACCCACCCAAGAATTGCTTTTGAAAAACTTGATATCTTACTAGTTATCCTTTCATTTTACAGTATATGACTGTGGGAGGGTGGAGCCCTCAGAGCAATTGATTGCGGGAGGTTGGGGCTCCTCAGCGCAATCAATACACGCTGAACTAGCTGCACAGACAAGGACACTCTGTCCTTGGCAGGCTGGAGATACCCCCAGCAGCGCCCGATGTAACAATTTCGTGAACACCTGACTGAAATAGGTGGGGCTGACACTTGGCCTGGGAGCCAATGGTGAGGCGTGATGCCCTATAGGGTG
>WAAB01024174.1:63042-78969 GCA_013389865.1 Piaya cayana | reverse complement strand
TCTTGACACAGGGCACTCCCCAGACTGTTCCAATCCCAAACCCTGTCCGGAGCGGCTCGCTATTCCAGCTCAGAAATGGGACAGATTGAAGATGATGCGCTGATTTCTATCTCCGCAGTGAAAAGACAGCGCGGAGTAGCTGCCCCTCCTGCTGCTTCTTGACCAAGTGGTTTTCATGCCAGTTCCCAGTGGTTTGAGCACTAAATGTTATTTTCTAGTATTCCAAGTTTTTATCCGTGTAGTTGCTCCAATCTTCTTTCATGTTCTCCTCTTAAGCTTTCCTGGAGACCCTAGAGCAGCGTTCCCGTAGAGAAAAGGGCTGCAGGGAAGCTGGGGAGGGGATTTAGATCAGGGGATGCAGGGATGGGACAAGGGGGAATGGTTTTAAGCTGAAAGAGGGAAGGTTGAGATGAGATCTGAGGCAGAAATGTTTTGCTGTGAGGGTGGGGAGGCCCTGGAACAGGTTGCCCAGAGCAGGGGTGACTGCCCCATCCCTGGAGGGGTTCAAGGGCAGGTTGGATGGGGCTCAGAGCCCCTGATCCAGTGGGAGGTGTCCCTGGCAGAGGGGTTGGAGTTGGATGATCTTTAAGGTTCTTTCCAACTCAAACCATTTCATGACTCTACCAGGGCAAGAACAACCTGCCACTGCTCATCTATGAGCGTGTGATGCACGAAGGAGGGAGGCAGCAGCAGCATCGTTACTGCTTTCTGAACAGGCTCCTGAAACGTCGAAGAGGAAGAGCAGAAAAGGCAGGGCAGGGACTCACCCAGTACACAGCATTAGAAAATTAATAACAAACAAGGGTTCGTGTTTCAGTCATGTTCTA
This sequence comes from Piaya cayana, assembly GCA_013389865.1. Taxonomy (NCBI): domain Eukaryota; kingdom Metazoa; phylum Chordata; class Aves; order Cuculiformes; family Coccyzidae; genus Piaya; species Piaya cayana. The sequence continues at coordinate 78,142 of WAAB01024174.1, read as the reverse complement.
TAGAATCTTTGTATATCAGAGACCAAGCAAGCAGAAAATTAATGCAAGACTGTCCAACATTGCAGGCAGGGACATTGCACAATGATAGCATTATTTTTTAATACTCTACAGAAAAAAACAATGATTTTTTCATTCCCCTGGGCAAGTTTTATAATATGGAGGGAAATCATCGGTAAAGACACACTCAGGATCCCCAAGAAACTCAGAGGAAGATTGGCTAGAAAATATTCTTGGCTTAGCAATCCATTCCCTCTCCTCCTCTCGCTGCCCTCCCTGAGCACGAGCCCCTCCCCAGATTTCCTGGAGCCCCTTGCAGTCCTGGGAGGCTGGTCTAAGTTTCCCTTGAGCCTTCAGCGTGTTGTAGGAATTCACATCCAAGCATCTCAGGGCTTTTAAATTAAAGTCCTTATATTACCCTGTAGTGTCTTGTTTTGACACAAGTGGAGGGGTGAACTGCAGCACCTACTGCTAGGCAGGCAAAAGGGGAACCTCTGAGCTTCAGGTAGATTTATCTTGAGACCGATGGGCTGAACATCATCCGCCCTTAGCACTAGCACTCAGCAAGTTAACGAATGCAACTTGCTCTCCCATCACAGTTGGTGTATTCAGTGGCTTTGGCAGAAGGGCTGGGAAAAGAGCCGAGTGTTTGTTCCCTGTCACTTCTAAACCAGGGTCAGGGCTCGCTCCAGCCGCTCCACTTCGCTGAATTCCAGCCAGTTCCTCCAGCCTTTGCACGAGGTTTGTCACCCACCGCCAGGCATCCTTCTGCCAGTCCTTCCTCCTCATCCCTGAATTATTTTCTCTCTCTCAACCTGAAGTAGTGATTTCCCTCTAGCTCTGCCTTGTTCTACCTTAATTTATGGCGCTGCAAGATGCGGAGACTGTTCCTTAGCCTTTCAGTGAAGACAGTGGTTATATAAATCCTCACCCCAACGTGAGTCATGTATCCGAACCTTTTGGAAACTGGGGAGCGGTTGCAGTTTCCTCCTGGCGTAGGCAGCTGCTCCCATCAGCGTTGATGGAAGTAACAGACGCACATCAGGAGGAGAAGCTGTCCCTTCTGCTGCTGGATTAATGTTCTTGCCAGTGTGTTTGTGCCACCGCACACACCGATTCCTCTGCTAGAAGACAGTGCAGGCAATTAAAATCTTGTAATTTCTCGTGAATAGAATCCTGCTGAGACATTCAGTATAATAGGAGCTCCCTCCCGTGTCCGAGAAGGTCTGTAGTGCCAGTGGATTCTCGCTTCTTTCCCACTGGAGTGAATTTATCTCGCAGTTTTCTCAGGAGAGATTAATAATTCCTTGAATTCGTGCTCTGTTTACAGTTCTGATGCTTTGTTGGCTTCTATTCCTGATCAACAGCTCTGGATGTTGATGGTTAGATGTAGACCATCTAATCCTAGATCAGGTGAAACAGCAGTAAAGTTCTTATTTCTTTATTTCTTTCTTCAGGTTATTCCTTTCTTCAGCATCCATTTTCTGTAAGGAAGGATCCCTTTCAATTGTTTAAAAATGACGGAAGAATAAACCAAATTATCTGCTTTCTTAGCTCAATGCCATAGTTCTGAGCATTGGTTTTAAATGATGACAGAGGGGGACGACTCTGTCACATTATTGCTTACTGGGGACCCAGAGGCCACATACTGTCTGTATGTTTAATATTATCATATCAAATGGAATTAGTACCAATTAGAAATGTGGTTTGGTATTTTTTACTCAAAAATGGGTTAATACTGAAACCTTTTGGGTATAAGTAGATGGAATAGAACCAAAGCCTTCCATGTCTTGTATCAGCCTGATAAGGCACCTGGATATCCCTTTCTTCTAGGTGTGGGTTTTAATCACAAGCCCTCACGTTGCCTTGTTTATGCCTCTTTGTGTCTTAAGGACAGAATATTGTGCAGTTTGGGTCACGTTTCTCCACCTTTAGGAAGTACAATTTTCGTTTCTTTATATGAAGAATCCACGTACAACTCCAAATAGTGTTTAAAAATCTTTAAAGAAGCCGTCGATTTCTGGATAGCTCTTTGCACGCTATAAATTCTAGGCAGATCTAATGAAAAGACAGTATTTTAATATGAGACAAAGACTTATTTCACTCATTCTCCAGTGTCTTAATTTGTCACTGTGGCAGCAACATTATCAGCTGTTGCTATTGCTACTGTACTTATTTATTGCGAGTAATGGATGGAGGAGTTTTCCATCGTTATGAGCACTGCATGGAGAAACAACTCTACCTTTTCCCTTATTGTTGTAATTCTTAATTCTTTTTCAAAAGGCACAAAGTTCTCTGTTTCTGTTCAGAGAATCATAGAATCACCAGGTTGGAAGAGACCCACCGGATCATCGAGTCCAACCATTCCCATCAACCATTCCTATCATGTCCCTCCTGTGCTGAGGACTCAGAACTGAACACAGGACTCCTCCTGTCCCTATCCAGTGTAGAAGCTTTTTTTTTGAGCCATCAGGCTTCTCTCGCTCTTTAATTCCATAGGAAATTATCGTAATAGCACTGAAAGCAATATTAATGGCTTTGCAATTAGAATCTCTAGATAGTTTGTTTATTTTATCGGCCCTCCACAGTGGAAAATCGAAGTTTGCCGTGAATCTCACCTTCAGTTTTTCATCACGGGCACTTTTGTCAGGATGAGGTGATTTGAAAGAAATGTTTTGCCCAAGGAACAATAACAAGGCTTAGAAGACGCTCTTCTTGCTGGGAGTTTCCTTTAGGGAAACCTTTTCATTTGCTGATTGAAAGATCAAATTGGCCCACAGAGGGAGCAGTGGGGTGTGCGTGATTTTTCTCCTGATCTCTAGAAAAGCACAGTGAGTTAAACAGTTCACTGAGAGGTTCAGGTTTTAAGGGAAAGGTGCTGGTGTGATTGAATCGAAGGATTAGGAGGTCATCTGTGGGGAAGGGAGAGCAGAGCATCCGTGGAACTGTCAGGGTGATGTTGTATAGGGGTTTAAAACATGAAAACTCTGCGGGGGTGACTGAATCAATCATCAAATTCCATCTTCGTGGTGTAACTTGTGTGGCTTTTAAATGGTTTAAAAAGTTGGCGAGTCTTTTATTACCACGTAGGAAATTAATAAGTATATTTTAATTAACTTTGTTTTATATGGAATCAGTCCGCTTTGTAGGGTATTATATAGTCCCATATATCCATTTAATGGATATAATTTATTAAGTTAATATGCCCGCAACCATATCTAATACAATGATGTTTGTTTAATTCAGGTAGTTCTTAATTACGGGTTAACTATTTATGGACTATAAACAGACCTTTAATAGGACATGAAAGTACCTGATGGCTGCGCTGCCTTCTGCCCTGTGTCGCCTTCCTAAGAGAAAAGGAGGCTGAGGGGAGACCTCGTCGCTGCCTACAACTGCCTAAAAGGGAGATTGCAGTGAGGTGGGTGCTGATCCCTTCTCCCAGGTGGTAGGATGAGGGGAAATGGCCTCAAGTTGCACCGAGGGAGGTTTAGAAAGGGCATGAGGAAAAATTTCTTCACTGAGAAGGTTCTCAGGCACTAGAACAGATGCCCAGGGCAGTGGTGGAGTCACCATTCCTTGAAGGTGCTTGAAAGTCGGGTAGATACGGTGCTCAGGGAGGTGGGTTAGTAGTGGACAGGTACAGTTACACTTGGTTTTCAATGGTCTTGTCCAATCTAGTGACTGTACGATTACTGTGTTGTTTCTTTAAATTTTTCATGCTAAGATCTCTCTTCTGACAGTCTGTGCCAGTTTTTGGGATCCTATTTTCGCAGCCAACAGTACTGGAATTGTGCAGATTACTGACCACCTGTCAGTCATTTGTAGTATTTAGGCTCCACATTTCCACTGATAGCGGGTTGGGTTGTTTTTTATTTTTCACTAGGAAGTGGTCAAAGACCCGCCAGCTGCAACCTCTTATCTCCAGGTTGGCTTCTGGTGAAGGCTTCTGTTTCACGTGTTGAAGAAGCCATCCTCTGCCCCTCTCCCTCCAACCCCTGCATCCTACAGAAGATTTCAGACTTAGTTCTGAAGACCTTAGCTGCAAACCCAGTTGGACTGATAGGCTCCAAGTGAACCGATGTCATCACAAATCCTCTTCCCGTATGTGTTTCCCAACAGATGTGTGACTCTACCAGTGTTGAGAGGGCTGAAATTATAGAGGGCTGAAGGGATGGAGGAGTATTAGAGTGGACAGAAGAAAGGAGGAAAGGAGACTGCAGGGGAGTCCATCAGAGGAGATATTGTGCTTTATTTGGAAAACAAGTTTAATTTGAACAGCACGTTGACTCCAGCGCATAGATGTTAGTTTCTCTGTATACAAGTGAGAGACAGATTAGGAGCTCCCTGTGGAACTCAAGCCCTCTGGGGATGTTCAGTGGGGGATTCCTTTGATTTCTTGGGGAAAACTGATAGATTATAGACCTAGAATCACAGAATTGTTTGGTTGGAAAAGATCTTTGAGGTTATAAAGTCCAACTGTACCTGTTGACTACTAAACCATATCCCTGACCACCATCTACTTGTCTTTTCAATCCCTTCAGGGATGGTGACTCAGCCACTGCCCTGGGCAGCTGTTCCAGTGCCTGAGAACCCTTCCAGTGATGAATTTTCCTGTTTTTTACTATGAGGCTCCCCTGGTTCAACTTGAGGCCATTTTCTACCAGCCCATCACTTCTTACTCAGGAGAAGAGACCAACCCCAACCTTGCTACAAGCTCCTTTCAGGCAGTTACAGGTAGCGATAAGATCTCCCCTCAGTCTCCTTTTCTCCAGCCTGAACACCCCCAGTTCCCTCAGCCGCCTCTCATAAGGCTCGTTTTCCAGAGATGCTGATGATTTCAGGGCAGCACCACGTAGCATGGGACCTCTAACTACAGCCTGAGCCTTCCTCCTTCTCTGCCTCATCTCCTGGTGGGAGCTGGATAGACCATTAATCCGATTTGGTGGGAAATAAATGACGGAGGCAAAGAGGTGGTTTCTGGCTGGAGCGGGAAGGAAATTAAACATGAAATTGCAGGACATTTATTGTGGGAATCGCGCCTACAATTCGAGCTACCGAAAGGTTCTTGCTCAGTGCTTCGTGCCTTACACAGACTTGCCAACCCCAGGCAAAGTTCTCAGTGGGATCTGTAACTCTCAGAAAACAGGGGCTAATTAAAGGTTTTTAAGACCTTCACATAAAAATCATGTTGACAGTTTTCCTGAACTGCTCAGATGTCACACAGGGAACCGCAGCAGAAACAGCGCTCGTAAAAAACCTCATGCTGCCTCGAAACAGAGCGCTCAGACTTCTGAGTTCTGATTTTTTATTAATAAACAAGTTTTTTGATTTCTTTTTTTTGTCAGTTTGAGAATAACCTTAGGAAACGCAGATTTTAGAACAAAAGGCCTGTTTTAAAAACCAGCCAGGTGCTTTTGTGTTTGTTCCAGTTGGAAACAGAACACAAACCCATTCATATTTCAGAACTCTGGTGTCTGCATTTAATGAGTTTAATACAAAGTGCATTAACTGTGCGTTTTCCTATATGGGAATGTTTTTTCTGAGCCTTCTCCAAAGGGATGTTCCAGGGTTGTTAACTGTGATTTTTCAGCAGCATGAAATCCACTGAAATTGCTTTTACCAGCTCTATCTGCCTAATGCGCCTAATTAGTCTATCTCTAAGGTGAAGCCGTGTGCTTCACTGATTGTCGAGCTATGATAGCGCGTCTTGCTTATTTTTACTCCAAATTATGATAGAGCTTAAAATGAGCTTTGAATTTGATTTATCAACAGCTACAAGGCTAATTCAGCGATGAAGTCGTGGTGTTCTGAGACCAAATATTAGCTCTAATGAGGAAACGCAGCTTCCGTATTGCGCAACTCTGGGCTTCCGCTACGTATGGGCAGCTTCTAAAGTCACACGTAATTTAATCATGTAATCATTACCTAGGCAGGCATTTACACATAAATCAGTTTGCCCCGATTAGAAAGTGCCAGAAAGTGTGAAACCAGATAATGTTCAATATCCTGACAGTGTTCATGCTTCAGTTTTGTTTTCTAGAAAAGAAATGCCACACAACAATGGCTGTTGTATCGCGTTGTCCATCAGGTTGAGTGGAGCACATCTTCAGTGTCAAAAATGGAACCTTCTTTATCTTTGAAAATAGAGACGATAAAATAGAAGATGTATAAACTGCAGCATCTGAACATGGATTGTATAAAGCCAAGGTACCCAGCATGGGAGAGCCAAAACATTCTGGTTCTTGAGAGGAAAGGGCCTCACGTTGCGCCGTGGGAGGTTTGGATTGGACTTTAGGAAAAATTTCTTTACTGAAAAAGGGATGAAGCGTCAGGCCAGGCTGCCCAGGCAGTGATGGAGTCTCCAACCCTGGAAAGGTTAGAAAAAAAGTGTAGATGTGGTGCTTTAGGACACGGTTTAGTGGTGATGTTGTGATGGTTGGACTGGATGATCTCAGAGAGGAGATCGAGATGCAATCTTGGGCAGAAATGTTTTGATAGGTGTGTTAGGAGGCCCTGGCCCAGGTTGCCCTGAGCAGTGGTGGCTGCCCCATCCCTGGAGGGGTTCAAGGGCAGGCTCGATGGGGTTTTGAGCAACCTGGTCCGGTGGAAAGCATCTCTGCCCATGAAAGGGGGAGGAAAGGGATCTGGATGGGCTTTAAAGTCCGTTTCAACTGATACGGTTCCATGATTTTAACCTACGATTCTGTGATTCAAGTAGATATTAGGCAGTGTCAGTTTTGGAAATTAAAGCAGAAATTAATAAGAAAATGCTGCGAGCAGACATGTGCATCATCTCCTGTTGAACATCCTGGCATTCCACATTCCATCCCTGAGCCCCACACGCTGCTCTGGACGCGCTGCCATGGAGCATAACCAGGAGGGAGCATGTGAAGCCGAGAACTGACTCAGATGTTATGACAGATCACATGAAAGAAAGAGTTTTGTTTTGTTTTGTTTCTGTTGTGTTTCCATGTGAGCAACTCTATATCTTCACTTACAGGTGGATGAGGTGCTGAGGGACATGGGTTAGTGATTGATGGGAATGGTTGGACTCCATGATCCCGTGGGTCTCTTCCAACCTGGTGATTCTGTGATTCTATGATATGCAAACCCGATTTAAATGAAAACAAGTGAGAGATTCCATATAACTCCTGAGAAAAATTTGAAAAGGAAGTGGTTTTATCCACTGTTTTGGGATGTTGTTTCGATCCTGATCCTTTTGACTCCTGTTTGGAGCAGGGAAGAAAACAAGCAAATCGTCCTGCACGCGGGAGTGGGGCGGTTAATGTACCGTGTGTTATTGCTGTAAAGTCGGGACCTCAATCTCTCAGCTCTCCAGAACACAAACAGTCCTTGGCTTTTATAGAATCATAAAGAGCTGCCTGAGAGGCTGAGGACAAATTCAAGCCCTGATGCGAGTTGGCGTGGATATTACTGTATCCAAAGGGAGGGAGAATTTCTTGCGCTGTGGCTGAATTTGATCCACAAGTGAACACAGTTGTCCCATCAAATTCTACCGAGCAGCTTGTCTTCTGCATTCTTGCCATTCAGCTGTCACGTAAAATGACATTTTCAGCTGAATTCCAGCTAGTGGAAGGGTTTTGGAATATCTCCAGCGTTCTGGAGAGAAGCAGGGGAGGAATCTAACTGCTGAGGGGATCGAAATGCAAGAAGAACTCTAACCTTGCAAAACTTCTTAACTAATCCTAATCCCTTTGCTTTTTTTATACCTTCCTGAATGGAGTGTGCCATGCGACGGAAATTTGCGATAAATGAGCTTGGCATTAAAACGTTGAGCATGGAAAAGTAAGAAGTATTTGTCACAAGGCTGAAGTATGTGTAGAATATCTCCAGGTCACGTTTCCTAGCAGTGTTAGAATAAACTCTTGCCTCCAACTCCTGCAATCTCTGGATTTGGGTTTTTTCCTCCCTCAGAGTGTATTTCTTTCTACTTGATCAGCTCACCTCTGGCAGATGATAAGATTATCCGCAAAGATTTGGATCTGATGTGCTCTAAGTCATATTTAGTTGTAGGATCAACATTTGCAAGCGTAGAATGTTTATAGGAAAAAAAAGGCAGGTAGGGAGCTGGCAGTTTCTGATTATTTAGGTAAAGAAGAGATGAAGTTCAGGATAGATCTTGCAGATTTTTCTAATATGTGGCTGTTTCTAAAAGGTGTGGATCTGCTCAGCTCCAGCCAGCATCAGCTGGGGCTCTTTGATAGTGTTTCAGTGAAGTTGTAAGATAAAGAACCCAGGAAGTCGTGACCTTGGGCGAGCAGATTTGTCACAGAGAAAATAAATACGTTTTCCAGCTGTGCTGAAAGCTGCACATGATGGCAGCCGGGTTTTCCAGTCCTTGACGTGCTCTGGCTGCTCTGAGGTTTGTAGAAACGCTCGGACCCTTTCAAAGCACTGGGGAAAGAGCCAGTTTTTAAAAGGTTTGTATTATTTATCACCCTCTCCAGCTCCCTGAAGGGAGGTTGTAGCTAGGTGGGTGCTGGTCTCTTCTCCCAAGTGACAAGTGATGGGACAAGAGGGACTGGCCTCAGCTTGTGCAACAGGAGGTTTTGACTGGGTATAAGGAAAAATGTGTTTATTGAAAGTGGTGAAGCAGGTCTGGGACTCCAGAGGTGTAACGTCCATCCGCAAGTGGGAACCTATTGACTAACAGGAACGTAAGCAGCACTTTTTGAGGGATCTGGATGTGCTGCAGGCAGCCTGGAAGCCTCAAAGGTTTATTTGCCTGCGAGAACTATGGGAGGAGTGTGGATAGATGCCTTGTCCCTGGAAGTGCTCAAAACAAGGTTGGATGAACCTATGAGCAACTAGGAAGGTGGCAGCGGAGGTGGAACTGGATAACCTTTAAAATCCTTCCAACCCAACCAGCCCTCTGAATGCAGAGGTGCTGAGCCTTGAGGCTGCGCTGTGGTGCTGTACAAATACGTGACTTTGCACGTTATGGTTGGACTCAGTGATCCGGTGGGTCTCTTCCAACCTGGTGATTCTGTGATTCTATGATTCTGTGATTATTTACATGTCTCTCTCTTCTGGTCTCTGTTTTTCTGGTGCAGGTTCCTCACCACATGAAGACTTTACCCTATTACAGTTACGACCAGCCGGTGATCGGATACTGCCAAGCTCACAAGCCTCTCCATGTAAATAAGGGGTACGACACCATCTCCCGGGAGCAGGCTGAGGCAACCAACCTGGAACTCAGTCGAGACCACAGCTTCATAGCTACAATCGCACGCTCGGCTGCTCCAGCCATTTACATTGAGAGAATACCAAACTAACCGTGGAGACACCTTCTTCAGGGGGCGGAGTGGGGAGTTCTTCTGAGGGACCTTTCGTCTCGGAAGAGAGCAGGGCGAGAAACTAAAACCCACCATTCCAGTTCCAAATGTTCCACCAGAGACAAAGGGAAGGGGATCGAGCGAACTCCGCAGACTGTGGAAATGCTGTCTCGCAGTACACGCTGAGAACTTCAGGACTTTCCTTGCTTTAAACTTTCAAACAAATTCCTCAATGTAAATATGAAAGAGAGATTGTCGAGTTCTTATTAAAAAAAAAAAACAACAAAAAAACGAAACAAAAAATAGATTTCACTCTAGCTACATAAAAGGGATGGATTAAGAGTTTTGTTTGTATATTTGATTTTTCTACATTGCACGGTTCCAGGGAAAGGAGAACCACAGGTAAAAATAAAAGGGGTGGGGAGGGCAGGGGTGGGGTGGGACGGGTCAGCCATGTTTCCTTATTAAGTGTTTATTACTCTTCAAAGATTGGTTTGATATTTTTGTTCTTTTTAAAGACACAGAATATAAATATATATATTTTTTCTCTCTTTTTTTTTTTTTTTTGAGTTTCTGATTNTGTCTTTTATTTTTTATTTTCTCGTGGTCGAGCGCTAATAATATTTCAAACTTCAGACATGGGCATTAAAGCTTGTGTTGAACCAAAAGGACATTGGCAATTGACGCAGCAGAAACAAAGAAACTCGGGTGCATGTACATTTAAGACACGGGCTGTACACTACGGAGGGAGCTTTTGATTTTTACTATCTTCATTGTGCTTCTTTGTTGACACTATAATTACTTTTTCGGGCTCTAAAAAAAAGGGGGAAAAACATACCACGGAGTAACGACTCTCGTATTTACAGTCCAGCAGTGCTTGTTAAGCAAAATAATGGACGTTTGGGAACCAAAATGGAAGCGATGTGCTTGAAATGGATCAGAAGGAAAGTCTTTTAAAGCAAGAGTATTTGGTGAAACTCACTGGCTGACACAATTTCTAAAACACAGGAGAATGTGTAACATTGGGGGTTTTTTGGTTTATTTTTTTTTAATTAATTATTATGATCAGTTAGTTTTTGTGTAGTTTTTATCAATAAAATGACGACGACAACAACAACAAAAAAAGAAGTGGTGGAAAAAAGAAAATAAACATATTATTTTGTGGTTGGGACACCACAGCCGAGCTGCTGTTTGAATGGTTTTTGTGGGTGTGTGACACGGTGACTCGCTGGAGTAAGGGAGCAGCGCCTGCTCCTGTCTCACCTCTATCTCACCTCTTAGAAGGAGATCGAGGAGTTGTTTGGAGGTTTAAAAACCTGAGTCTGACGAAACTCAATTTATTTGGCTCGTGTAAGAAGAGGTGATTCCATCAGGACACCTAAATGGGCCTGGGGGAGGGAAAGAGGGACAAAAAAACCTTCTTTTATTACTAAATTGTAGGTTTGGTTTTTTCTATTGGAAAGTGGAATTTTCAGATGCAAACCCTACGCTGAAGTTAACCATTTCAGANTGGGGGAGGGAAAGAGGGACAAAAAATCCTTTTATTACTAAATTGTAGTTTTGGGGTTTTTTATCAGAAGGTGGGATTTTCAGATGCAAACCCTGCGCTGAAGTTAACCAGTTCAGGTCAGAACATGAAGTGTTTGAAGTTTTTAATGGGAGAATGAATAATACAACAGTGGAGTTTAGGACAAAATTAACTTTGTGACTGTTTCATGTATTTATATTGTGTCTTTTTATGAGAAATACACTCTGCCGTGAGGTAAAGTCTTAAGGAATTTCTGGAAGTGCTGAGTTATGTATCACATATATGATATTATATCTTCCACATATATTATATTATATTTTCTCCAGTGTTTCTCACCTGAAAATTTTGCATATTTTTCTCTGAAAGGCAAGGAGGAATTTGTGTGGATGCACACGCTCCGTGCACTAGGCAGCTTGCAGGGAAACTCGGATCATAGAATCACAGAATCACCAGGTTGGAAGAGACCCATCGGGTCATTCCCACCAATCTCTAAACAAAGTCCAGAGTCAACTTGGTGCGTCCAAGGTAACATATTTAGAATGAAGTGTTAGGAAATGAAAAGAAACTGGAGCGAAAGGCTGGGTGATGAGCTTCGAGCGAGCTCGGTCAGACATCGCTCAGCCTCGGCAGTGCTGGGGGTGGAGGAGAGAGCAGCTCCAAGCACCTAGTTTCCTTCAAATTGAGTTTCAAACGTTGACCCGCAGCCTATTGACCTGAGCTGCAAAAGGAACGACTCCCATGGATTCCCGTGGGCTCTGCACCAGCAGCGGAATCCGTTTCAGTGAATGTCAAAAGCATAACGGCGTCGCCATGCTCCTAGCAGATGAGGATGGTCATGTTTTTATTATAAGGTTCATTAAAGAGAGTTGTATAATCATGGTTCAATTTTTAAGAGGGCAGTTATGTGTCTGATACCAGCACAACCCAAGGAGGGAATGTCAAGCAGGAATGTTTATTGTCTTTTCATGTGTTTCTCCCTTAATTCCCCAGCTGCTGGGGTCACGTGAACATCGGAGAACAGCTGGTTGTTTTCTTAATTCCAGTTCTAATCTTCATCAAACTTCCTCTAGGGTTCTGGTGAAGCGACTTTGTGACTAGTGAAAGGGAAGAATCAACCCAACTCCCTTTTTTTTAAATTTCCTGATGTCAGGATAACCCGTGTTTAGCAGTGGTTTGGGGGATGCTTGGAGCTGGCATCACTCAGATAACAGGTTTTCTTTGCAGTTATTGGGAATCGTGCTGCCTGTGGAGAACAGAGCAAACTGCCGTGTGCACCGTCTCCTGGCTGAATTCATGCTTTTCTGCCTGAAACATTGCTGCTTTTCTGCTCTCTATACGCTGAAGGGCAAGAATTCTATGTATTTTCTTTGTTTTCTGTAGAATTAAGGAGGTAAAGTTCCAAGAATGTTTCAAGGACAAGAAGTTCTACCTTAATTAAGCACTAACAGTCGTGAAGAGCTAAGTATTTATGCCTTGGATTGCTTTAGATCAAAGCAGAAGCTGTTGTAGCATGTACTGAGCTACCTAAAGTCGTGTTGGTGGTGGGGATCAAACTGAAAAGGCTCTTTACAAGCCTGTCTGGGACTCTAGGTATAAGAGAAATTGAAACTTAAACTGCCATGGCTGGAGTTAAAGCCGAATAAATTTGATGGAAAACTTGCTCTTTAACTGTAATGCAAAAAAACAGAGCTGTAATGATTCCGTTTCCAGTCTTTTGTTATTTCATATTTGTTTTATTCCTGGAATGATGTGATTATATTGCAGCATCAGCTTAAAAACGTGCCCAGACTCCTCCTAGGGAAGGTCTCTACTGCTCTTCATGGAAACGACTGCAATGAAAGGGAAGATGGAGCTACTCACCCTGTACGCAGGTAAGACCCAAGAAATCAGAATTTTCTGGTGCCCCTAATGATTCCTCTCTGAGCAAACAGCAAACGGGGCCTTACTGGAGAGAACTCATTACGACACGTTTGCTCGTGGTGGCATCTTCGTGGTGCCACAGAGCTCCCGAATGCGGCTGCTGAGAGCTTGCTGAGTGCAGGATCCGTAATAAAACCCAGCTGACCCTCAGCCCAAAGCTGCTGAACTTTGTGCTGCATAAGACAGCAAATGATGTGACCAAATAACAGGTTCTGGAGGACTTTAGCGGGCGAAAAATTGGCTGCTGCCTGTCTTTCTAGCTAAAAATTATCTTGCAAATGTCAGCAGGGCTTGGAATTCGATTATCCTGATAACACTGTGGGTAGGATCTGCAGCTAAGGAAAATGAGCCCGTAAAAGCAGTTTTCTACTTGGAATTATTTTAAAGGTTTGAGGGTTTTTTTTCGCTCTTAGATTTAGAAATGGTTTGAAACGAGCTGCTTTTTTTCATAATGAAGTGGAAGTGCTCTCAAGATTGATAAAGATGATTTTGTCTTGACTCTCCGCTGGAAAAAGTCCCCGAGGGATCTGGCACGTCGTACATGGGGAATCTGGATAATTTTAAGCTGCAGGAAGATTTAAGGCTCTAATGTACTTCATAGTGAAGGGAATTAATTTTTACGTAGTTCTAGCCATTGGGCTCCTTTAAATGTCACTGGTCCTTGTTTTAGACCTTTAGGGAAAGGGTGGTTGATGCTGGAGGTCTGTCAAGCTGGAACCTTGCCTTAAATTAAGAGTAAATTCCCTGTCTGATATTACTGCCCGTGCACAAGCATTGGGTCGCCTTCCACATGGTTTTAGTGGCAATAAAGAAGGCTCTGAGAGGTTTTAAGAGGGCAAGAATCAAAAGATTTCCTTGCTCCCCAGAAAACACGGCAAAAGGTGGATTTGGGGGACACACAGCATGTTCCCCAGTGCCCTGCGAGAGCAGAGAATGTTCTTCCTGATCACCATAGAGTCCTGCTCATCACTGAACGACAAGATTTTATTGTTATTATTTTAGCGAGTGTGTTTGTTAACGGCAAATCAGAATAAACCGTCCCCTTTCCTTAAAAATCCAGCCAGCCTAACTCCATACGAGTAAAAGAGTAAAACAGACTTGCTGAAACGCAGAGTAAGGAAACCCAAAACCACAGGAGTTTTGTGTCCTAATTGGAGGAGCAGTCTCAACTATTCCTTCGGTTGTTTCTTGTGCGATTATTTCTCTAGTACTTAGTACCCATTATTTCCTTTGATGCCCTGGTGGCTGGCACTTTAATAATATGTAGGCAGGTTAAAGCAAATTAGTCGACAGAAGAGAATTATATCAGTCATTACGGGAGTCGAGGGATGCATTACACCTTTGTCATTACTGTGCTGAGACTTATTCTGGCGCGGCAAAAAAAATAAAATGACTTTTGAAGCGGGCAGATCAAAGGGTTCTCTCGCTCAGAGTCGCTGCCAAGTGCTGGCTCAGCAGTTCTGGGGCCTTCGATGAGCTGCAGAGATGGATGTGAACGTTACCTGCCCGCCTCGAAGGCACGACGAGCTCCAGTGGCTTTAAGATGCAGCACCCCACGCGATTCTTTGAGTGACTTTAAAAATTAAATGAGCAATATGTATTTATAATTTCTTGTTTGTTTTTATTGCATGATTGAACTCCAGGTAAGACTAGTTTTCTAAATAGCTACATCTCACCTTCTAAACGCGTTCATGGTTCTTTGAGTAATTTTGGGGCTCTTTTTTTCTCTAGGAAGTATCCAGAATTGGGCAGAAAAGGAAGACGGTCGTTCCAAACTCCGTAGCAGCTGAAACACTGCGTAGCCTTGAGTGACTGAGGAGTCTCTGCCTCCCACGGGGACAAGGAACAGATGATTGGCTGCCAGCTGGCCAGGTAGTAGTCGAGCTTATTCCTGTTGTGGCTCTGTGGACACCGCAGAGAAAGGCTTTGTCCTTGGTGAAATGGCCCGCAGGACACTTCATGGCTTAAGGGACTGTGATGAGCTGCTGCCTCAGCTCTGTGAAGTCTGGTTTTGTCTGCTGCTGCTTCACCATAGGACCTTGGGAGTATAATTTTCCTTTTTCTTCTTGCCTCGTAGCTGTTAGTGTTTCTCGTTTAACTAGTGAGCTTTTCAGGGTGGAACCTGCACCTTAAGCCCAGCATTTTGTGCCAGCGCAGCCTTGGTCTCAGTGACAACTGTTGGTGCAAGTAGAACAGAAATTAATAATAGAATCAGAGGATCACCAGGTTGGAAGAGACCCACCGGATCATCGAGTCCAACCATTCCCATCAATCACTAACCCATGTCCCTCAGCACCTCGGCCACCCGGCCCTTAAACCCCTCCAGGGAAGGTGACTCAACCCCCTCCCTGGGCAG
>WAAB01024174.1:35714-62956 GCA_013389865.1 Piaya cayana | reverse complement strand
CTCTGTGCCTTCCCCCTTCCCTGTCACTCCCCGGTGATATTTTGCATATTAAAGAGGCAAGGAAAATCAGTTTGATAAGGTGAAAAGTGTGGTAGCTGGTGACTTTCAATCAGTGCCTTGGGCTCCCCAGTGATCTGAAGCACTCTCATTTGCTAAAAGTGTGTTCTCAGAGCAGCAGGAATGAGAGGATCTTGATAGGCTGACGAGGAGGCAAAAGAAAACGTTTTCTCCAAAGTCCTCCTGGGACTGAGAGTGGAAAAAAGCTACATGGTGATGTTAGTGTTCTGCGGGAAAAGAAACACACATCCCAACAATTTCAAGCAAAACATGTTTTAAGTTCCCACCTTCTGACTCGTTCGTCAGGCTGAATTTTCAGGGCAAGATTGAACTGAACTGCGTTTGGACATTTTGTTCATTTAAAGCTAGAGGTCTGGCCAAGTGAAATCATACAACAGGAGGAAAACATGGGTTGAAAAGGTCCTCTGGAGATCATCGGGATCAGCTTCCTACTGAACACAGAGGTACCTTCACAGCTGAAAGAGGCTGCTGGCAGCCCCTGATACCTTCCGTGAGACATTCCTGCGGTGTCAGTGACCAGGGGCCAGGTGAGCTGTAGCAGGAGGTTAGGCAAGCTGAGCACAACAGCCCTTTATGTTCCTAACACCTCAGGATCTGTGGTTTCCTCTAGATACATGTGTACCTATAAGACATTTCTGATTTAGGCATATTTGTCATGCATCCCCTGAAGTGAGATGAGCTGGAACACCGGGCATTGAAGAGATGTGGTCAGAGAATGAATCACACTTGGTTAAAGTTAATATTTGTATTTACCCCACACAGGACCCCAGTCCTGGATCCAGGATCCATAGCCCTAGCTGCTCTAGAGCATTTAAGAAAAAGGTAATCTTTGCCTGAAGAACTTTTTCTGCAAGGATCATTTGAGGGAAAGCAGGTGGATGCTGAAGATGATCTGAGGGCTGGAGCACCTCCCGTATGAGGCCAGGCTGAAAGAGATGGGCTTGTTCAACCTGGAGAAGAGAAGGCTTCACAGACACCTTAGAGCAGCTTCCAGGGCTGAAAGGGGCTCCGGGAAAGCAGAGGAGGGGCTCTGGATCAGGGAGGGCAGAGATAGGATGAGTGTCAATGGTTTTAAGCTGCAAGAGGGGAGATTCAGTNTTGGAGCCCCTGATCTAGTGGGAGGTGTCCCTGCCCAGGGCAGGGGTGGGACTGGATGGGCTTGGAGGTCCCTTCCAGCCCAAACCATTCCACACCATCATTCTTTACAGCAGAGTATGTGAACAGAATATTGGCTGTAAGAAGTGTTGGAAAACGGGATGTTTGGTAGTTAGTGGGGGGTTTTCTTAGAAATTTTCTCCTCTAACATTCAGGTGGACGAGCCTACGGAGTGTGCATTTTGATGAGGGACTCTTCCAAAGCCTCAAGAAAAGCTCAGCAGGAAGAATAAACAGACTTGGCTGATAACAAGAACGGGAGCATAGTGGAGACCACTAGCAAATAATCAGAGGCAAGGCTCGTATTTCATGCTACCCCACGCCAGGTGTGGGTTCAGATTCCTGTTTAAATTCCTTGTATTAGGCAACGGAATAAGCATTTCTCTAGCCTCTCGTTGATGCTGTGCAGGGTTTAATTTATAAACAGCGTACTCAACATTGCACTGTTTGCCCTGTATTTATACCATATTATGTAAGATAAATGGTTGGCAAACATTCATAAAGTATTTATTGGATGTGCCCCTGTTTGTTCAATGATTTATAAATCAGGGCTGTAAAGTGCGAAGTGGTGACACAGTTTCAGATAAATTCTTAGCAAAATATTTGCCGTGCATCAATAATTCTGCTATTAATTAGTTTGCAGTTTATCTGCGAGCGCTCTGGGGGTGATTTACAGTTCACTCGTGCACTAGCCCAAGTAGGAATGGGCTTGCAGGCTGGCTCGGATGATGTGCTGGATCTGCTGGGTGTTCGAATTCGTAGTTCAGTCTAGGACTGAATCGATTTGGGAACCAACAGCAACTTCTGACTCGTTGCTCTGTGGGGCTGTGTGATGGGGAATCTCCTTCCAGAGACTTAGAGCTAATCACCTCAAGCCTGTAACTCTTCAAATCCACCACAACAAGGAGGCCTTAGTCTTTAAAGAACTGAAATTGCAGCTGTTACAATGCAAATGCATATTCGTTTATATTTATCTATGTAAATAAGTTTTGAATTAGTGCTTGAAATTAATTCTGGTCCAGCAGATCAGCATGTAACTGTCTTTTTGCTTCAGCTCATTGGGGTTTAAGATGTAGTTTATATCGGAACAGTAGGAATTAAAATAACTTGTAGCATGTGCGTCCCTATCTACGGGCTTGTTTACACAGATAAAAAATGACAGTGCAGAACGGTTTGGGTTGGAAGGAATCTTGAAGCTCATCCACTTCCATCCCCTGCCATGGGCAGTGACCCCTTCTACTGGATCAGGGTGCTTAAAGACCCATCCAACAAAAAAAAAAGCCTCCTTAATGTATGAGGAGCTATTTTTATTAAGTGTAGAGTGAGGGGGTTTTTGATATGTGACATTTCTGGGTTGGTAGAAACATTTCGGCCAGTGTTAATGCCCTAGTGAAGATGGATAAATAGAATAAAACGTATTAACTTCTATCAACAAGATGGTACTAGAGTAAGTAGTTACGGATTTAGACAGTCTAACGTCTTTTGGTTTCTGGCCTTTAATTGATTTATTTTATTCACATTTAATGAAGGTTTTGATGCATAATCGCCACCCCCGAAATGGCTCTGGGTAAAGGCACCCTAGTTGCGCACTCTTGAGAAGTTTCAGGTACGGTTTGCGTAGCTTTGTTTTGCTCTGACTTTCCCCTTGAAAACAGACTTTTGGAGAGGCAAAACTGCATTTCAGCTAAATGGGGCTATCTAAATGCATTACAGCTTATTGCGCTCGCGCTTCTGTAGCTACTTAGCGACTAAGAACAACCTTTAGGCAACTGAACGGAGTGGGGTTAGCAACAGGCGAGACTCGTGTGATTGGGGCGCGTTACCAGGCTCCTGCTGGCAGTAACCATCAAAAGAAAATATTGATTGACAGCCCTGGAGAGCACGGCCAGGAAATGTCGGGTATTTCAGGCAAGGAAAATGAGTTTGCAGTCTGGATGCTGCAGCAGGTGAAGCTTCAGGAGGCACCGCAGGGAGCCGTCCCCTCCTCCTGAGCATCCCTGACCCCTCCTCAGGTCTCGGATTATTAGTATAATACTTTTAGGCTTATCGATTGTAAAGCAGTGAATGTATCTTGACCGGTTCCTTTTGAGAGATGTTCTCCGGCTTTCCTCTCGTGTCATATCTTGTATCTTTTAGATTATAAGCTTGTCCGGGCAAGGCCTGGCTGCTTCAGCAGATGTTTTTGGCGGAGCGCTGTGCGTGCTGTCAGGCTTTGATAAATAATGCAAATGACAGACAGTTAAGATGGGTCGATAGAGATGTAGATGAGCTCCAAGAAGCCCGTGCTGCAGCATCTGAAAGTTCAGAATAAAATTACCTGGTGTACATGACAGCAAGGGATGCTCGCTGAAGCTGCACAGAACCTGGCTTGCGTGAACTTCTTGTTAAGGCTGTGGTTGTACTTGCATTCAGATCCGCTGCGTACGGTACGTTTCTATCTGTATCCACACTAGGGAGCTTAATAGGTACATGAAAATGTGCACAGGCCTGAACTTAGCAACAAGACGTGGTCTGTGTGCATCAGCTTTTTATGTTTATTACAGAGTGCGAAGCTGAGCGAAGGCTCACAGCGATGTGCTGCTGCTGCCCGGGAAGAAACTTTTTACTGGTTCCACCTTGAGAGAAGCTTTACAGAGGTGACGTCTGGGGAGTAAAGTCAAAGGAAGGACGTGATATTGACTGAACCNGGTGATTGGGCAGTGTCAGAGGCTGCCCAGGGAGGGGGTTGATTCACCTTCCCTGGAGGGGTTTAAGGGCCGGGTGGCCAAGGTGCTGAGGGACATGGGTTAGTGATTGATGGGAATGGTTGGACTCCATGATCAGTGGGTCATTTCCAACCTGGTGGTTCTATAATTTTATATTTTGCCCCAGCTGGCGTTTTATATAGAGCTTCAGTTCCTATTTGCTGTGCGAAGCTGATTGCAAGGCAGAGCTGGCCGTGCTGGGCAGCCTGGGGGGGTGTGGGGGAGTCTCTTTAGAATCCGAGTCATGTTGTCAACACCTGTTTGTCTTTCCAGGTGTGTGTGATCCTGCTGCTGAGATCAGCAGGTGTTTCCTATTCCCCTTCCGCAGGTGCATGCGATTCCTCAGGGAGTAAGTGGGCCTTGAGACTCAATCACATCAATCTTCAGCAATGGCTAAAATACCCCGTCCTGCTAATAGCTGTGATGGATTATGGAGTGTGAAAAGGTAAAAAGCCACCATGATCCGTGCTTTTAGGTAAAGTGTTTCATCTTATCCTCCTCCTTTTTCTTCTACAGACCAAATCCATCAAGTCTGTAAGTGCTGTTTCTCTGACTTCTGTCTCTAGGGCTGCCTTTTCCGCACCGTGTGCCTCAGTTTCCCTCCTGGAGCTGCCTGCCTGAATTCAATCGCTGCAGAGAACCTGCTTGGAAAACAGCAGAAGCTTTTACCTTGTTTTCATGTTGAGAATTTCAGCACGTTTGCAGCACTACTCTGGGTCTCAAGTTGTGCACAGAAAAGCCTTTAAGAACTGCTGTGTGGTACCACCAATGGGTGGAGATTGTCTTTAAATTCAAATCCTTTATATTTTAATATCCTGAGCTTGCTCTTCGGGGCCTCCCGAGTCTCCTGGAGCTCGTGAGTGGTTGGAGCAAGGCTGGGGTGCTGCGTGCTCCCTCGATGGCCCTGGGAAGCCTCAGGAGAGCCTGCGAGCTCCTCAGCCCGTGTCTCTGATCTATATTTGTCTCGTCTCTTGTGAATCTCAACTCTCTAATAATTTGGTGCTTGGCTGGGAGGGCAGGAAAGCCTGACACGCTGGCCATGAATATTTATATTGAAATACTAGTAGTCGGTTTAGTTTAAATAACAACAGTGCAGTTGAATTCTTCCCAACAAAGACATCTATATTTGTTTTATGATTTGTAAATATTAATAAAGCCTTCTGGACTGCAAAGGGTGAGCTGACTGGGAAGATGATTTGATACTTGTTTATTCCAAATTTTCTTGGTGTGTTCTCTGAATTAATTGTCTATTCTAGCTGCAGTAGGAGCGATGTTACTAAATTAAATGGGCTGCTGGCCTAGGGTGGAAAGTTTTGGCCTTGCAAGAAATTAAGTTTTGGAGAAGAGAATAAGTCCTTTCTGAACAAGGAGAATTAAAATAGGTAATTTTTTAATTTTTTTTTTTTGTAGGGAGAAGTGGAGCACAATGAACATCAACTTTTTAAAACATAAAGAACACCCTGTCTGTTAAGAAAAATATGTAGGGTTTTCTTTTGTCTGGATTAAATGCAGTGTTCTAGGCTCCATACATGGAATCGAGGTTTTCAGTTGAGGTTTCAACCTTCTAAAAGGCACCAATATTTGAAAAGCGCAAGAAAGTTGCTTTACGAACTGTTCGGTTGTATTAAATAATGTATATGTACTTATGAAGAGCACAAACGATCGATAGTCATCGGGAGTTCGGCTCTGAAAGAAACCGAAGGAAATGTCAACAGTTTTTTTTTCTGTGCTGTTTCTGTTGTTCCCATCAAATGATTTGGGCTCTTTCGAAATGATTTTTCAATATTGGCTTTTAGTTTGAGTTAAAATTCATGATGAATGTTCTTATGGCAGCCTGGATTCGTGTGTTTTAGGCTTGGTAATGAGTTCACAGGGACCTTTAAATGTTTCTTAGGAAAGCGGCAACGAAGTGGTGGGTAATGAAACGTACGAAACGAAAATTCCCAGTCGCTCCCTCGTGTGTGGGAATGGAGGATGCTGATTCCCTATAAGTGCCTGGGGCTGGTTCCATGCGGTCCCTGAGAAAAATATGTGCCAATACAGCATTTCTTCTGCTTGGGTCCTGTTTTTCTTGTGCTTCTTTCTTGTTCAGCTTCTAAATTGGACCACAAGTAGGAACAGGACTTAGGTAGACGCCGTGGGAACGCTCAGCGTGTGGGGACAGTGTGGGGTGTGTAGCTTGGGATTTTCCGAGTGCCACGCTATCAAAAGGAGGCCAGGAGGTTAAGTAATAAGTTTAAATGGGTTTGTGGACCCATCTTTGTACAAAAATCACAGCAGTTTGATTAGGTAACTAGTAAGATTTTTAGGCTGCAGGGTGATGTAGTGTATGACAACGTGACTATTTCTGTCTGATACCAGATTACAATGCGTATGGATGCTTTTGCATCTAAAAAATTGAGATTACTTTAGAAAGAGAGATTAACATTGAGTATATTATTCAATAATCTAATCAATTAAGTAGCATTGTTAATAATCCTCTGACGTTTTGTGTGTTAGGACATTTCACACTGCTCCATAATAGATGGGGTTTTATATATATAATATATATGTATAAATTCAGTTTATAGCTGAGCAAGCCCTGACTGCCTCTAATCTAAATTGAAGTATATTTAAAATATGTATGTTTAAAAGTTCTCTGTGGAAACTATGAAACTCCAGATTGCAATGCAGACAGCTCTGCTGAGCAGCACGAGTGCTCTCGGAGAATTCAGTGGGAGCGTGTAAAATGTCAAGCGCTACTTGTGGTGAGCAAGGACACCCTGACCTTGTTCCAGGAAGGATTAGGCACAGAACCCCGAAGAGTAACATCCTCGCTGACTCTTCTGCTTCACTGTAGGTGTTTTAATTCCTTCTGGTATCAGTATGATTAATGCCAACCTGCAAGTTCCAAGATATCTCGTTTGAATTAGAGCAGCAGTTGAAGTGCGGAGGTCAATAAAGGCAGGACAGCAAGTGGCTGGTGTGTTTGGGCATAGCAGGAATCATTTTAGCAGCTTCTTCTCTCTCAGTTAAGATTCCTGTTTATTGGTAAATCCAGTTACAAATGGATCAGGCGGAAAATTGGTCGGGAATGGGAAGGAGCATCTGCTCTTTGAAGGGAGCAACAGCAGCAAAACTATCGCCACAGCTGAACATTCAGCCTGGAGATCAATAACCACCTTCCTGCCTTGTGAACTGAAGAGCAAATGATGGGGAGTTTCAGCTGCCGTGCTACCCATTAATTCCCGATTTCACTGTATGAAAAACGAAGTTGGCAGAAACTGGTAGTTTCCAAATGATTTGTAAGTATCCAGTGAAATGACTGAATTAAAGCCTTGTAAATATTTGCAAATAGGGCTGTGGAATTAGCTTGAGTAATGCATGCAAGCAACGTAATTTCCAATTTGCTTATCAATGTAAACATTAATTTAAACCTGATGCTAACGCTGGTTTGCGTAACTTCACTTTCTGGGAAAGCGATGACATTTGTAATTTGCGTGCGTCTTCAGCACGAGGTCTGATCACAGGTATCCAAAGCAGAGTTTGAGGCTTCGGGTTGTCTGGCCGGCTTCGCAGAACCCTGCTGGCTTGCGTGGTCCTGGACGTGGGAATAATTCATCAATACGTTGCTTGAAAGCAGTCGGCAGCGTAACCTGTTGGATGGAGCTTTAGATAAGAGCCGGGGAGACGTGGGTTCTCTTTGTACTCCCCTTTGATCTGCGTGTGTTGTTGCTTTTCCTCCGTGCTGGGAAGAGCTGATTCCTCTGCACGAGAGGCAAGGACCTGTTCTGGTTTGCCTCTACAGAGCCTTTCATAACTCATCTCCACGCAGCTCGGAGTCTTCAGGCGTTCCTGTCGTACAAATAACATTAACCATTTTATTTTAATGCTTTGTTTTGCTCTTCTTTCAGAAACGCTAAATCGGATTCTGGCATCCCAGCGGAAAAAGACTTGACATGTTATTCCAAATATTTTTTTTCCCCTTGGATAGCATGTGTGCTTTTTTTTTTTTCCCTGAGAACAGAACGAAACCTCTCACAAAGCAAATCTTTTTGTCGCTTTCTGTTTTTCCCCATTATTGTTTAGCAGATCACAATCTTATACATAATGTATATGTGACTGAAATATTCAAGGTAGTTAACATTTACCATTGTTGCCAGGGGAAGTAATTCTCTTCCAAAGATACAACTTTAATATAAAAGAGTAATAGCTGATATTACAGCACTCAGATACAAAAACTGATAGTGGAGCCCTGTTGATATTTAATATCGGCTGGATTCAATGAATCTTGCGTTACGATACTTTCTGAAGGTTGGGTTTGTGTTTCGGTGATGAATAGCTCGAATAATTACATCCACATAAAATACGGCACCCCAGAACCGTGTGTCACGGAAAGGCACCTCTGACGGGCTGCTTTTCCATTTTAATAAAATTGAAGAAATTTTATATTTCTGAAGTGTGACTTAAATTTAACTTAGCACGGCAGAGAGGTTCGGTTTATCCAGGAGTTATTAATGCAGAAGAACAGGAGAGTTGTGGGGTTTTTGGATCACTGCTTGATTCAATGTTCCCTTTTAGTACCTCAGTTGATATTCCCCTGGGGAAGATTGAAAATTGTTCCCATCAAAATAAACTGTCATTTGAATACCACTGTTTGACCTCTTTCTGATCTGGCCTCGCAGCGAGGGGTGAATTATCTCTCAGAATTGTTTGCATCAGAGGGGACCTCAAAGCCCAGCCAGAGACTTCGTGTCTTGCTCTACACCACAGACACCCCCACACTATTTCCCTTCTTATTCCTTGCTACGTCCCCCACAGCTTCTTTTTTACAGAAGTAACTGGCAAACTGGTGTTGTGCTGAACCTCAGCGCTGATTAAATTTTACTCCATGTGTATGAGTGCATAGAAATCTGCTGGAAGTGTTTTTTTCCCACCTCTCACAATACAGGTGGATGTTACGGTGTTCGTACCAGGTATGAGGTGAGGGCTTTGGTATCCTGCTGGCTCGGGCAGGCAGAGAACTGGGCAAAAATTAAAATAGAGCCAGAAAACGGAGGAAAATAACCTTCTTTTTCAAGGTTTTGCGGTTGATGTGAGAGGTGGAGGGTTTGGGCATTCCCATGTGAGAAGGCAGGAGAGCAGAAAACCATCTTTCTGCTTGGAACAGAAGGGAGAACCGGGGGGAGAAAGTGTCTCTCGGGGGAGCAGCTGCTGCAAAGAGGCACTTGAGAATCAAGCAGGCATCAGTTAAACATCTGTGCAGTGCGTAAAGCAAGGTGGGAAGGGGCAAAGGGGCTGGCAGTGAATCAAGACCGAGACCCCACTCTGGGGCAAACAACTGTTCCCTCATGTGCCCCCTTTTAATTCTGTTTCTTGCTACAAATACGTGAAGCAGCAGGGACAGCGGTGAGGAAGGGCTGCGAGCAAGCTGAGCATCAGGTGGTGGAACTTGCTGGCGAAAGGAATGTTTCTGAGAGCAACAGGAGCGCAGCAGAAGGTTGCTCGCAGCCTGCCAGCCGGCGTGTTATCGAAGGCTGAAGTTCTTGCCACGGGCTCTGCAGCGTGTTTCTGAAAACATTCTGGAAATGTGCTCTGCAACGTGCTTTTCTGCTCAGCTATTCGAATCTATTTTTTTTTTCATGGTGGGATTTTTTTTTTCTCCCTTCACAACAGCCAAGGATGCTTCCCCTTTGCTCTTTCATCAAAGCTGGGAAAGGTCATTTGTCCCCATCTTCAGATGTGAGGCTGCTCCTTGATCTTCAAATCCTTTTTCTTGAGCTCATGCTTATAAAGGTGCACGAGAGAGGTTCTCAGCGTGATTTTAGGAGCAGAGCAGTGGATTGCTCCCTGTTGCTGTTTGATCAGCGAGTATCCACCTATTTCCTTCAAGTATTGGGGCAACAAGTGGCTGAGGCTTTGTAGTTTTAACAGCACCTTTTGTCTAGGGGCACTGAACTCACTCAAAGCTTTGAAGTGCCTCTCCACAGGGCCACGGTCGAGCTCCACATTTAACAATTGAGATGAAACCGAGGAGGGCCCAACACCCTCTAAAATAGCCTCTGCTGAGACCTTCAGGTGTGATGTCCCCTTGTGCACGGTTCTCTGGGTAAACTCAATGCTGTGTGTCCCTACTACTGATGCTGTTTCTGTTCAAGATATATTAAATGTCCCACATCTCTTTGGGGCAGAGGGACACGTCTTGGCTGCTCAGGCAGCGTTGCCTGTAGGGAAGGTCTGTTCAGAGGGTTGTGGATGCTGCTTCTCCCTGACCCGCTTCTTGCTTTTCCTCCTGCTGGCACACGGCGATGTCGTCGTAAGGCAATTAACACATCAGCGTGGTGCTTGTTTATTCTGGCATGTTGTTCGCTATAGAATCGTGGAATGGGTTGGGTTGGAAGGGACCTCAAAGCCCAGCTAGTTCCACTCTCCCTGTCACAGGCAGGGACACCTCCCACTGGATCAGGGGCTCCAAGCCCCATCCAACCTGGCCTTGAACCCCTCCAGGGATGGGGCAGCCACCCCTGCTCTGGGCAACCTGTTCCAGGGCCTCCCCCCCCTTGCAGGATCAGCAGGGGATGATCAGGCAGAACTTTTTTGGTTTCTTTCCCCAGCCAGGTTTGTTTTGCTCAGGAAGGATCTATTTTCATCCTCTTTTTTTGTTTCCTGTGTTTGGCAGAGAAACAGGAGGGAACCTTTTTTTTTGGTCACTGTCCTATTCTCACACTTCTCCAGATGTGTTTAGTGTTGGAGCCTTAATGGAGTAGATGCTGTAGCAAAAACATTGTGGAGTAGAACCGAGTCCCCTCTCTGGAGGAGGAAAGCTGCTCAGCACAGACGAGTGGAGTAGCAATTTGATACCTTCTGGGTTGTTGTGATCACTGGCTTCATTTACTGAATGAGTCAAACAGAAATGGAGAGACCTGAGTTGTCATAGAGCATCCGTAAGTCTACTCTGATCTTATAGGTACTGAAGCTCCTGCTGTGTTTTCCAAACTGAAGGTAGCTTGGAAACCACGTCAGTGGGCTTGGAAAATGTTGTTCTTTGGGGTTTTTTTTCTTCTTTACAGAAGTCCATAACTGTCTGCAGGTACAGATGGTCGTTTACCAGGAGGCAAAGGGTCATCTGCTTCAGCCAGGTGGCACTCGCTGCACGATGTGCACTGGAGTTGCGCGATGTGGTGGCAGGTACACAAACACGTATGCTTCCCAGTCAGAAGGAATTTAGTGAATCACCCGTCTGTGATGAACTCCGATACCTCACGATGCCGTCAGCTTTCCATTTGGGAAAATCAGCCACCATTTCTGGCTTTCCTGAACCACATTTTGAGTTTTCATGGAGCCCCCGCTCTGAAAGTGGTGTCAGATCCTTTAATTACAGAGAGGGTGCTGCTCTTGTCTGTCTCCTGCAGAAGTTTTGAAGATTCTTCAGCACTTCTTAAGAGAAAAAAAAACCCTTCAAGTTTCCTCCCATTGCTCTCTGTGTGGCCAAGAAGGGAATAAGAACTTAGCTGTTTCAGATTTGTCGGTTTTCAAATGCTGTTAACCTGCTCTAGTTTAATTCTGGTTAAGAACTGTTTCATTATTAATGCGGAGAGGAAGGCATCTCTTAACGACCCTTGGGACATGCCAAAGTGCTTTAAGATCAGTTTGGGTAGTCAGAGATGTGTGAGTAATAAAACGTCTGCTGTGCGAGGGGCCTTTGCCCACCCTTGGCAGGGGAAGCTGGCAGAGACGCTCTCGGCCACGTTGCTTGCTGACTGCTCCCAACCTGGTGGCTTCTCGAAGAGCTTTCTTCATCTTTTAATCTCTTCTATCGCCTTTCTGATTTTCTTTCTCAGCACAAAACCCTCAAAACTGGAGGCGCCACAAGATGTGATGTGACATAATCGATGCAGTCATTTTTAAGCTTGCCAAGACTTTGAGATTTTTTTTTTTGGTGTCTTGCTCTCTGTCAGTGGGTGCTAATTGAGCCTACGTGCCCATATGGCACCTGCCCTCCGGAGGGAAGTGTTTCGATAGTCCCGTAGAGTACAGCACGTAGTGGTTGGTGTGGAGGGAAGCGTTTGCCTGTGAGTATTGTAAAACAGACTTCAAACAGCACTGAAAGGGGCTACAGGGAAGCTGGGGAGGAGCTCTGGGTCAGGGAGGGCAGGGAGAGGATGAGGGGGGATGATTTTCAGCTGAAAGAGGGGAGATGGATGTGAGATATCAGGAAGAAAGGGGTTTGTGTGAGATTGAGGAGACCCTGGGTGGTGCCCAGAGCAGGAGTGGCTGCCCCATCCCTGGAGGGGTTCAAGGCCAGGTTGGATGAGGCTTGGAGCCCCTGATCCAGTGGGAGATGGAACTGGATGGGCTTTGAGGTCCCTTCCAACCTAAACCATTCCTTGGTTCTATGAAACTTGGATCAGTAACTATGAAGCATAAACTCAAGTTCAAGCTGGAGCTTGATTTTAGTGTCTTCGGTGTCATTAACTCTATTACAGAAAAGCCTTCGGTCGCTAATGCCAGATGGATTGTGTTTGGTATCACGGAAACTGAGACTAACGAGCACAAATGTGCGACCGGTGGAAATGAGTCAACAGGCCGGTTAAACATGAGAAATGGTGGTGGGACTTGAGCCTTGGTGCCCGAGCAATGGGAACGCTCCTGTAGTGACTTGGTAACAGATGCACCCGCTTCACTTGACTTGAGAAGTAGACTGGGATTTCACATTCGTAACCTCTCTGTGTGCTGCTACACGCACACGGCTTGGATTTCACCAAAATCCTCAAAATAGGGTGCAAGAGCTTGCTGGGTCCTGTGCTTGGCTGTCTGCAAAGGAGTGAATCCCACCCTTCGAATTTATTAAGCATCTGTCACTGTGGGGAAGGTAGATGCTCCCTCTCACATTCACAGATGGATAAACAGAAGGAGAATGGGTTGCCTGAAGCCGCGCGCTGAGAGGAAGCATGAAAAAAAAATAGTCGTGTCTTCTGCTTTCCTGAGGAAACGAGACACAGGCAATCACGTTATGTGTGTCTGTGTGGAACTGGAGCGCTTTGAACCTGGGGACCAGTTTCAGTCAGGTACAACAAGAGGGAAGGGTTTTCAGCTGCAAGAGGGGAGACTGAGGTGAGATCTTAGGAAAAAATGTTTTGCTCAGAGGGTGGGGAGGCCCTGGAACTGGTTGCCCAGAGCAGGGGTGGCTGCCCCATCCCTGGAGGGGTTCAAGGCCAGGTTGGATGGGGCTTGGAGCCCCTGAGCCAGTGGGAGGTGGAACTATATGGGCTTTAAGGTCCTTTCCAACCCAAACTCTTCCACGATTCTATAATTTTGTGGAAAAACATGGCTTGTGTTGAAAAGAGCAGATCTCTTGCTGAAGCCAATGGCAGTTTTGTTGAAGGATTATTATTCGCACAAGCAGTCGGAGCAATCACCTCTGCAAATCTGCTGACTCCTCTTCAGTCTTCCATAACCCTTAAGCTTTTCTCTCCCCCCCTCACCTGTCTGAAGAGCAGAGGAGATTGCCAAAGCCCTGCAGTTGGCTTCCTCCCCAGCCTGTTTTCTCATGCCGTCTCTCACCTGACTCGTGCGCCCTTGACATGGTTTAATCTATATAAATTCGCCCCCCAAAGTCAATCTGATTTCAATAGCGCTTCCTGACTCCTTGTCTTAGTCCTCCTGCGTGCTTTGTAGGAAGCAAAGCCTCACGTACCCAAGAAACAACTGCCAGGTTAATTGACTTAGCAGGGACCTGTGTTTTGTCTGCAGGGGATGAGATATGCCCTGCGCTGCGTGATTGTTTTCCAATCATGTAATAAGTAGGCTTGTTTAGAGTTGTGAATTAACTCATTCTGTCCAGTAGGCTTGAGAGCAGTAAACAATTGACCATCTGCCCTTGGAAAGGAGTTAGTTGAGACCTAGTGCAGATTTGAAGTGATGCTTCCAAAAGAAGTGGTGCTTTCTGCATCAAGAGTGACCAGCAGGTTGAGGGAGGTGATTCTGCTCCTCTACTCAGCTCTCATGAGACCTCACCTGGAGCCCTGTGTTCAGCTCTGGAGAGCTCAGCATAGGAAGGACATGGATGTGTTGGATCCCAGAGACCACAGAGATGGGCTGGAGCAGCTCCTGTTCAAGGACAGTCTGAGAGAGCTGGGGTTGTTCAGCCTGGGTAAGAGAAGGCTCTGGGGAGACCTTAGAGCAGCTTCCAGTAAAGAAAAGGGGCTGCAGGAAAGCTGGGGAGGGGCTCTGGATCAGGGAGGGCAGGGAGAGGGTGAGGGAATGGTTTTCAGCTGAAAAAAAGGGAGACTGAGATGGGATATTAGGACAAAATGTTTTTCTGTGAGGGTGGAGAGGCTCTGGCCCAGGTTGCCCAGAGCAGGGGTGGCTGCCCCATCCCTGGAGGGGTTCCAGGCCAGGCTGGGTGGGGCTTGGAGCCTCTGATCCAGTGGGAGGTGTCCCTGCTCATGACAGGGAGTGGAACTGGATGGGCTTGGAGGTCTGTTCTGAACCCAAGTGAAGAGGGACCTGTGATGCATCAAGTCATGAGATTATGGGACTAAGGTGCTAGAGTGAGCATCTAACTATAGAGGTTTCCTTTGTGTTTGGGTGTAGGCAAAGTTCTGATCCTGCGAGAGCTGCACACGTGAGATCTGCCTTTGGAATCGGAGTGGTGATTCATTTGAGTCGACATTTAGTGCTGTAGGTTTGTTGCGTGTGTCCTCCAGCACAAACCCGAGGGGCTGAATGCTGCTTCTCTCTGATGTGGCGTTTGCTCCCCCTGGCAGGGCACGGCCAGATGTGGATCAACCACACTGAATGGGATAAAGGCAGCTGAAGTGCAGAGATGATAGAGAAAAAAAGCCCCAAAACCTGAGCTCTGGAGTGTTTACTTTGTTCTCTGAGGTGTATTTAGGGAGCAAAAACGATCATGACCAGCTGTGTGTGGGTGCAAGGAGGAGATGCTGTGGGTTTGCAGCACTGATGGCAAATAGAGAGTGGGTCTATTCAGATTAGAGTCACTTGGATGTCTTTGTGCCAAAGTGGGTGTTTGTTGCCAATAAAGCTTCCCAGCGCTGCCTTGGAAATATCCCGGGACGTCAGGAGCATCCTGCCAGCCCTCCATGTGTTAGAGCTCAGTAGTATTTGCTCGGAGGCTGCGGCACCTCAGCTAGGGCTCGTCTTCGTTATGCAACGGATTGAATGACGCTTGAATTGCAGCAGAGAGGTTTGCCTGCTGCTCGGCGTGGGTGGAACTTGGTAGACGTCGATCCTCAGGTGGGAAAGGGGCTGCCTGGGGTAAAGCGAATGTGTTAAACTCTGGGACTAACGTGGAACCGCGGCCTCACCCCGGCTACGAATCATCCCCTTGCAAAGCAGTTTGAGATTCTCCTGTGTTCTCACTTGTGATGTATCTGCTAGGAACCGTAGGTGTTTTGCCTGTGACTCCTTTTTGCTGCTCTTTGAGTCTTTTCCAGGGTTTGAGGAGCGTATTTGTCTTCGTGCACGCATACACTGCACATCTCAGTCTTGGAGAACCAAGGAGGTCGTTTTCTTAGGAAAATTTGCTGTTAGCGGCGTATTTGTCTTTCAAAACCAAAGCTTTTGAAGGAGGCATGTTGTTTGTGACTTGGAAACTTTTCTTGTCAGAGTTTACAGCTGCTGCAGGAAGCAGGAAGAGTCATTGCAAACCAGCTGATGGTTGTTAGAATATACCCTGGACTATGGAAGAGCTGGGGACCCAGCTCCTGCTCCACTCACTTCCCAAATCCCAGAGAAGGGCTTTAAGTACCCAACTGTCAGATAAGACACTGAGTTGTTCTGACTGTGCTTGTTCCATGCTGTATAAGGTTTATACGGGCAGATAGCTCAGCTTTAGGAGCAGGACGTTCCCTTGGGAAAGCCGTGATTCAGATTTGCATCTTTCCAACATAGGAGATCGAAGAGAGTTTTAACTCAAATCTCCTGTCATTTCAATCGCTGAGAGGCTACTTCTTCTGGTTAGGTTGGTAAGGTTTTTACAACCCCTTTGCTAAGACTTTACTTTGCTTTGCTATGCTATGAAAAATAAGTTGCAAACCATTACTGCTTTTTCATTGAATGCGACTTGTAGTTTTTCTCCAGCCAGCCCACGGGGAAGGCATTCAGCATCCCAAAGAGTCAAACTGACATTCTCGCTGCCTGGAAAGCAGCTTATCAGTTGATATGACAGCTTCGTTTTGCATTGTAGCATCTCTCCAAGGATGACGCACCTAGGGAGGAGGCGTCACCTGATTTGAAGCCTCCTTGTGTGTGGATGCAGGTAGGCGGAAGATGATACCTGAGTGAGATATGAAGATGCAACCTTAGCAGGAAAAATATTTGTTCTAGGCTGCAATCAAACACACTGGGTTTGATGAAATAGGTTGCTTCAAACATCCTAAATGGCAGAACACTTTTTTTTTAAAGAGTTTTGCTATTTATTTTATCTTGGCACATTCCCCTGTGTTAGGGAGTGAGAGTGTTTGCAGCTGGAGTGGAAAATGTTCAGCCTGCTCTGCAGGGAGGTGTCCCTGCCCATGGAAGGGGTTTGAAACTAGATGATCTTTAAGGTCCCTTTCACAAACCATTTTATGATTCTATGTAGAAAGAGGGGTAGTAGCAATAAACAGTCGTGGACGGGCCAGGAGAAACAGCCACTTCATGCAGCTTGTCTAATGTTACTGGGATGGCGCATCTCATCACAGCTTTAGAGAAGCCTCGTCTAGTCCCGCTAGTCATATCCCATTACTAATGGCCCTGAAAACCTTCTGAGTCAAATAATAGGAACACAAAAAGTAGTTCACATTTTTGCTATTGGAGTTGCCATCACACACGTGTCCCTGAGCTGATGAGCGGCTACCGTGCTCCAGTCTATTGTGGAGATGTCCCAGTCCCCAACCGTCTCTCCCGTCTTCAGATGTTGGCTCACTTTGATGTGCTGGGCTGGAATGTGGTTGTTTAGGAGCTGATTCAGGAGGAGATGAGACGCCCCCCTGCTCTCAGAGCTAAAGACTTTAATCCGGTGCCACATGGTGAGGGCAGCGATACAGTTTTAAGCTACTAAACTGAAAGTTGATTATAGTGTCAGCTGGAGTGTGTTTTCTGCCTGGTGATGTTTTATCTTGGCAATTAGGTGGAGAAAAGAAAGGCTTTAGCTCTTTGTTTCTTTCCCTCTGATCTGTTGGGTGACATCGCTGCTGGGGGGTGTTTAAAAGCTCTGCTGGACTGGGGTGAAGGGGGAGGAAAAGGTGGTCAAGAACTAGGGGTACATGAAGGGCTCAGTGTCTGGTCACCGCACGTTCCCATCCAGTTTGTTTCTGGTTTTGACAACAAGACTTGTTTCTGGTTCTGAGCACAGTGCTTGAGCAAGCAACTTTATCTGTGTGTTG
This sequence comes from Piaya cayana, assembly GCA_013389865.1. Lineage (NCBI taxonomy): Eukaryota > Metazoa > Chordata > Aves > Cuculiformes > Coccyzidae > Piaya > Piaya cayana. The sequence goes on along the minus strand of WAAB01024174.1, from coordinate 45,610 downwards.
TTTCATTTTTTGCTCAGTATCTTCCTCCGAGTGCTCTTTGTAGCCTTTGGGCGTCAGAGTCACCAGTGAGTAAGCAGGAGAAAAATCTCTTTGATGTGAAAATGGCCAGAGAGATGGAGCCAGTAGAAGTGATGAGCTGATGGAGCAATAACCTTGGTGCAACAGCTCTTTACAGTGTTTACTCAACAAAAAAACCACCAAAATTCAAATTTCATACAAGGAATCTGACCAAATTCGTAGAATCATGGAATCACCAGGTTGGAAGAGACCCACTGGATCATGGAGTCCAACCATTCCCATCAGTCACTAAACCATGTCCCTCAGCACCTCGTCCACCCGTCCCTTAAACAAAAATTGCCACAGAAACCAGTCGATGTCTTTGCAGAGTTTAACAGAAGCTGGGATCCAAGTGCAGGGGTTCTGCTGCACCTGGGAACTCGAGAAACCAGAGATTTTAAAGCCAATCAGTACATTCTAAAGTTTGATTTTTTTTTTTCCCCTAAAGGTTAATGGTTTTGAAAAATAGAAATCTAAGCAATAAGACGGGGTCTTTTTGGTAATTTGCTCTTAGCTTGCATCCGCGGTTGGAGTGAGAAGGCACAGAGACACTGGAGCCTGTGGCGGAGAAGCCTGCCAGCCAGATGCGTGCCAAGGTTTGAATACGCTCAACAGACTGTGGGCAAAGCAAATGTCTGCACTCACCGCAAAATCTGGCAGTGAGAGGTACCAGGAAAGAATTTTAACAAAAAAAAAAAAAAGCAATGCTGTATTTGTAATAGCAAAAAACCTCAGGGGTTTTCTCACATTCACTTGATGCTCCAAGAGGGGAGGGATCCCCATTCTAGATTCTTCTGCAAGGAGAGGTAAACCTCTTGGGGTATGGAGAACAAGGATTACGAGGAGTGGCTGAGGGAAAGGGGGTTATCTAGGCTGGAGAAGAGGAGGCTGAGAGTTGACCTTATCGGCCTCTACAACTACCTCAAAGGAGGCTGTAGGGAGGTGGGTGTTGGTGTCTTCTCCCAAGTACAAAGGGATGGGAGAAAGGGAAATGGCCTCAAATTGTGCTGGGGGAGGTTTAGATTGGATAATAGGGAAAATGTCTTTACTGACAGAGTGGTGAAGGGTTGAACCATGTTGCCCAGGGCAGTGGTGGAGTCTCCATCCCTGGAGGGGTTCAAAAGCTGTGCGGACGTGGCGCTCTGGGTCGTGGTTCAGCAGGCACGGTGGGTTTGGGCTGATTTTTGGACTGGATGAGCTTCGAGGTCTCTTCCAGCCTTAATGTTTCTCTGATTCTAAATCTAATGACTCGACTCACCAACTCCCAGAGCTCATAATGACTGGTGCCAGTAGAAACAGGTGGCTTTATGCCTCATTGTGGTTCAAGTTAAGCACTTGTGCTCGTGATTCAGGGTACGATTAGGAGAGGGTTCAGGATTAGGCTCTTTAAATCCGAGATGACCTGGGAACAAACAATTCCCCTTTTGTTCTCAGCTCCACATCACCATCTTCACCTGCCTCTGTGCCTTCCAGCTGCTGCGACAGGTTTATTTGACTGAAAGTATCCTTCAAATCCCAAAGCATATAAAAAACATCTTGTGAGGCAGCAGCAGATGCGTGGCTGCTAGAGCATCTGCTGGAGGCAGAGAAGAGGAGTCGGGGAGAGCATGTGTGATGTGGGTGCTCCCTAGATTAACACGCCCAGCTGAGCAGATGGAGGACTCGAATAGCTTTCCTTTAGCACTTAGGGAGTGGAGTTCAGATTTGTCCACACAAATGTGATGATTCTCCATGCTAAAGCACAAGTGGTTGGGTTTGGGGGTTGTTTTTAATTCCCCACCAGGCTAACAGGTATTGATGGGAAAGCAGTGAGCAGATTTGAACTTTGCTTTCAATGATAGGAAGGGAAAACTGTAATTTCAATGCTGGTCTGTGTGGTTTTATGATTTCTGGGGGAAGGATGGGAATCTCTCTTGGAGCTACATAGGAATCTCAAAGCAAAGATGCCAGATTTGAAAAATCTTTTCATTTCTAGGACTCATTTGTGACTTAGAAGTTCATAAGTCTGGGGATTGATGCCCAGTTCTGCTGTGAGCTTCCTCATAGCTTGTCAGGAGCCTCTGCACAACACAGAGTTTTCTCAAGATTTCGGGAGGAATTTATGTATTTTGTATAAAATGATATCAATGTAGATGTCTTTATTTTTCTGCATGGTTCAATGTCTTTTTGAAGATGTTTGCCTTGCCCCTACATTTGGCATTGGAAAGTCGTCTATACAGTCCAAGCAATGTAGATGAAACCCTGAAACAGAGGCTGTGCACAAGCTGATTAGATTGGGCTTCAAAACCCTGTCTGAAGTCAGCCAGATATTAATCATCAGTAGAGCTGTAGGAGTGCAAAGATAAACACACGCTTCTTTCTGCTTTGCTGGTCGTTGCAGAAGAGACAAACACTTGCTTTGATTCAAAACGTTTATTTTCACATCGATCAAAATATTTTTTTAGATGTCTCTTTTTTTTTCCTTTTTTGCATTGCAACAAAAAATATTTGAGGAATTAAAATAGAAATGCACGATTTTGAAATGTCAAAATAAGATCTCATACAGTTATGTTTATTTGAATATCCCACCCCAACCCATTACAGAAAGCAAATGACTGAAATCAGTGCTGCTGTTGCTGCTGAAATGTGGGTTTTAGTCCCCATTTGGCTCTCCTTTCCCTCTGCTTTCTCCACCAAAGGGGTCAAAGGTAAATTTTGCTGAAGGACAAGGTATCCTGAACATTAAAATGGATCTTTTAGAAAGGAAGAAGAAATTCCCTCTCTCGCAGAAGCGCAGCAGGGGACCCACATGCCATTCCCATCTCATTGAAGTTGTCACTTCAAACTCCTGGTGCTCAGGGGAGAACTCACCTTTGTGCCTGCTGCTCACATCCCAGGGCTGACCTGCACCAGGCTCCAAATCACCCTTCGAAGTCAAATCCTGCTAATTAGCACTGTTATTAGTGTTCTGGACAGGAATGAATGTGTCGAAGGGAATTACCCTGGGGAAAGGTGCCTGGAGAAGAGGCGTGTTGGGAGAGGTTGCTGCATCACCTCTGTCCTTCTTCTCTGAAAACAGGGGAGAATTCTTGATTTCTTGCTCTGTTCCTACAGCTGTCGGTCTGGAGTGCAGCAGCACCACTGGATTCACTAATGTGAAAGGACAGCAGACGCTGAAAGCCAACGCTCTGGAGTGGCACCAGCTAAAAATCAATGTAAGTTTTCCAGTGGAACTAACACACAGGGTCTGTGGCTTCCAGAGCTTTTGTTGGAAACCTCTGTTCTTTCTCTCCTTCCCTGAGACCTCATTGCTCTCTGAAGCTACCTGAGAGGAGGTTGTGGAGAGGAGGGAGCTGGGCTCTTCTCCCAGGGGACAGGGGACAGGACATCCCCTGATGCAGTGGGTGGTGTCCCTGTCCATGGCAGGGGTGGGACTGGATGGGCTTTGAGATCCTTTCCAACCCAAACTGTTCTATGATTCTAAACTGTAGCCTGAGATATTGACTTCTCCGCAACTGTGGAAGCGATTTCAAATCCATCTGTGTCATTTCCATGTTCTGTGCTGTTGTTTGTAGAGCAAACTCCTCCCGTGTCCTATAGCAGTGGGACCACAGTGCCTGCACAGTCTGACAGCACATGGGAGAGATGGTGCCTCCACATCACATGGAAGTTACACCTGGGTTTGAAATATGTTCCTACACTGGAACTATCGTGTTAGGTCCCACCCCTGCTCTGACCAGAGTTGTAGGAGGAGGAATCTTTCATCTGGCTTCCCAAATAAGCACCAATCTGTGTACCCAGCACTGATAAATAATGCTTTTGTGATGGATTAATTTTACCTTGTCAGAGAAATAAGCTTCTGCTGACGTGGCAATATGGTGATGGTGATGCGGTGCTTATTTTTCTCTTCTTCGCTTAAACTCTTGGGAAATCGGAGTGGGGTTTTTTTGATTTTTGAAGTTCTGTCTTTTTCGCAATGAGTTCCTACTCCAGCCAGCAGAGTCTTGGCTGCCTCGTGCTGTGCTCTTTAGAGGTGCCCACAGAAAGCATCGCGTGTGCTCAAACAATATTGGTGATGTTGTCAAGTTCACTTCTGTCATCTTGCTGCCTCCACCTACGGGAATGCTGCAGTCAGCAGGCAGAAGCAATCTATGAATACACGGTGTGGAAAATTGGTGCCTGTTAACATATCATCTAAATTTAATTCCAAGAGCCACGTTCGTCTTTGGTATCTAAGTTTGTTGACGTCAGTGATCTCCTATAAATGAGGAATCAGTTCCTCTGGTTTCAGGCCCATTTTAGTGTATGGAAATCCAGAATACTTTTGAGTAGCTCTGTGTGCAGTGGATTCAGTTAAATCATGGGAGCTGTGCTCTTTTGTTGGCCTGTGAGTTGTCTGCTTTTATAAATAGTGCAGAGAGCTGAGCTGAAAATGGAGAGGGAGCATCATGGTTTGGGTTGGGGTTAACTGCCAAGGCCTTTCACGTTTGGAGACTTTGTGCTTTATAATTACTAAGTAAAGCAAAGTGTCTGCAAGTGTCTTCTATTTGAGAACAACTATCTATTCAGTTTCTTTGTATCTTGAATTGAAGTTCTTTTGCAAACCGCTCTGATCCTTACGGAGCTGCTGCGTGTTTCAACAGAGTGACATTTTCCAGCAATAAGGATTGTTCCCTGAACGCTGTTGACTGGCTCCAAGTGTTGCATGTCTTCTATCTGTGTCCATGGAAATGTAAAGACCTCTGAGCTGTCAAGCAAGATACGAGATGTTAATCAAATTTCCATTTCCATATCATCAGTTATCTTGATTTTTTCCACGTGGTTACAAGGTGCATGCCAGGCAAAGGTTCATTCTGTGTGTTTATCTACATTGCCAGCAGTAAGAAGCGTGTGCGATCGCCGGGCTTTGTGTGTTCGTTATTCTGGGTCTCTATAACTGTAAAGCCACCTTCTCCTTTCTGTCAGAAGGGCTTGATTTGCCAAATTGCTTGTGCCTTGCGTTTTGTCCATGAACAATGTTGTCAAAAGCATTTCATAGAATCAGAGAATCACCAGGTTGGAAGAGACCCACCGGATCATCGAGTCCAACCATTCCCATCAATCACTAACCCATGTTCCTCAGCACCTCATCCATCCATCCATCCATCCCTTAAACCCCTCCATGGGAATGGTTGGACTCGATGATCCAGTGGGTCTCTTCCAACCTGTTATTCTATGATTCTATCTGAGAACGTGCACACCCAGCTCTGCTATGGTCAGTCTGACAATATCCCTGACCACCCTTGAACTGAGCAGTTGTAACACAAGAAAAAGTTAAAAATCGAGCTCGCTGTGCTCCTGCTGCAGGTGGTTTCACCCTTCGATGGTGCAAGAAGTGAACAGGTTTTCATCCCCTCCCATGCGAGCGCTTCTACTAGAGCGTGGACAGCAAAGTGGCAGCAGATGGATTGACTCTAACTCCTGTTTATGAATGAACCTTTCTCCTCCCTTCTCACTGTCACTGACCGTGGGGAGAGAAGCAAATGCCTCACCAGGGCCAAGATTAAAGTTAAACCTCTCTGTGAGGCTGTCTTGGTGAATTCTGCATTTATATGCAGGTGGAGAATTTCATCTCCCCTTTTGCCTAGTTCTTCCTCTCCTGTACTTGTTCCTAACAGATTTTTATATCCATTTCTGCATCTCATTTCAGTATCGTGTTGTGAATACCAGCAGTTTTCCACGGTAGAAATCAGTGCCTCGGGTTGTAATCCCTGCTGTGCCAACTTGGATTCCTTGTCACTTCTAGAATAGGAGCTCTTGATCCTCCTCGTTCGGAGTCTCACTGAAGCTTGCAAGAAGCGAGCATCTGCGAGCATTAACATTCAACAGAGATGCTGCAACGACATGAAAGGAATAAAATGACCGCTTGCCTTCCCTCTTTTCAGGGTTTATATGGGAGTCTTTCAGGGGCTGTAAAACCAGTCCCAACATGGAAAAGCTCTGGCTTGCCGGGGGAAATTAATTCATCTTGATGTTCAAGGCCTTTAACCGTGGTCTTCTTTCTGTTCGGAGTTTTCAACCTCTCCAAGTTTGACACCCTCATGACCCGATTTCCATAAGTGCTGCCCATTTGCAACACGACCGGAGTGTAAGAGGAGGATGGGGCAGCTTGTGCCCCAAAGGCCGTGTTCAGGCAATGGAAATTCCGCCTGATCTTCTCCCGGTGACAAAGCCTTGAGAAACTGATGCTTAAAGAAGCCACCAAGCAGAGAGCTGCCTGCCCTGGACTAATAGGCAGTAAGTCCCTTGGCTTTTTGTGGGGTTTTGGGTGCCTGAATTAATAGTGTGGGAATATCAAGAGAGACAGAGAAGGTGAAGGAATAAATTTGCTTTAGAGATGGGGGCTACATTCACTTGCTAACTCCCATGGGTTTCAAATCCAATTAGGCACTCTGGACAATTACGATGTTTTTTGCTTTGCCCCAACATGCAGCATCTTTAGGTTTGTTTACAAGGTTTTCTTATTTACATATTTTTGTGCAAAGCTCTGTTGTTGGAGGCCACATTTCTGGGTTGGGCTAACTTCTAGTCCTAACTTTCACCATTGAAAGAGAAAGTTTTGCCTCTTCTTCTGGCTGTGGAGCACCAATTCGGCTGCAGGCAGTCTCAGTTGTACTAAAAGAAGTCACTGCTACCCCTGAAGAAAGCGTAACCGGTTTGATCCTATAATATTTCTTTCCCCCATGCACCTTTGTGAGCAATAATTTCTATCTTGGGGAGGTTATTTTTTTTTTTTAGTTGGACCTTTTGCTTAACCTTCTGACCTGCCTCACAAAACTGGGTGCTGTGCTGCTGTTAAAGCCACAATAAATGAAACGGAACCGAGGTCCAGAACGACTGAGCTTTTCCTTCCATTACAACAGCGTGTTCAAAGCCACCCAAGAAAGCGGATGCCACTGTCAGACTTGGATGAAAAGGCTTGGCAAGGGGCCTTGAAGAGGCCACTACAGAGAGAACCTGAAAGTCAAGGCTGTGAAAGGTAGTCACAGCTCAGAAGTCAGCATTTCAGAGCATTTCGTGCCCTCATGACACACCCATCAGTAGACTTTTTTTGTGGCTTTGTACTCCTCCTCAGACTTACCCAGGTAAACTGTGGAGAGCCACAACAAGGAGAACCTGCCTGACCTTGGGAGCCTTGGAGGGCAGAAGGTGCGCGTGGTGGATGCAATAATGAGACTAACCCTGTCGTCAGAGCCTTCTCATCAACAGTAGGCGGCAGGTGCTCTCGGGGCACTTGACTGAGGATCAGGTAGTAACGGGAGCAAAGGTGCTGAGGCTGTTGGAACTTTGGAGGACTCGCCTTTTCCTCCATCTAAAGGTACACAGGGAGCTCAAAGCTTTTTGATATTGTAGAGGCTGAATCTGGTGCATCGGAATAAACGTGCTGCTGAGAGAGTTGAAACGCTTGGACAATTTGTCTTTAGTCCAATGGAAAAAAAAAAAAGTAGATTTTTTTACTTAAACCTGCGTTCAAATGGCATTTCAGCCTGAAATGAGAGCGGCGGTATCCTCTAGGCAAATTAATGTAGAAAGAGTGAGTTACAGGGCGCTGGTGTAATGGTTTTCAGCTGAAAAAGGAGAGATTGAGGTGAGATCTTAGGAAAAAATGTTTTGCTGTGAGGGTGGGGAGGCCCTGGAACTGGTTGCCCAGAGCAGGGGTGGCTGCCCCATCCCTGGAGGGGTTCAAGGCCAGGTTGGATGGGGCTTGGAGCCCCTGATCCAGTGGGAGGTGTCCCTGCCCATGGCAGGGGTGGCACTGGATGATGTTTAAGGTCCTTTCCAAACCATTCTATGATTCTATGATACAAGACATAATTATCTTGTAAGAATTGCCTACTACCACTGCATCCTCTCCAGAAAAAGCCCATTGTAATGCACAAGGAGAACAACATGAGGTGTTTATCTCATAAGACAGCTTCACCTTGGCTTGGTTTTGCTCTGTGGGTTTAGGTGGAAACAGCTGTTAAGCACTAACGTTACAGTCAGTGTTTGTGCCCTCCATTTGTTTGTGCAGCCGGTTGTGATTTAGCTCAGGTTTTACTCCTGATGTGTTCCTTGAAGCTCAAAGTCCGACCTTTAGAATTTTTATGAGGTTGTCGTGTCACAGCACTGCAGCTCCAGCCAAAGGAGGAGCGGGCCGCTGGAAGAAATGCTGATACGAGTCCCAGGCACTTGACCACCAGGCGCTGACAAAGGGCAGTGTCAGCAGAAGGTAATATTTTATGGAAATACTTCTTACGACCTCTGGAACGGTCATTATATTTAGTGGTAGAATTGCTACTAGGATGACTTTTTAAGTTTGAGAGCCAACATCCCTCCCCGGTGATGTCTTTTGGATATAAATAGATACGGCGAACTCTTAAATGAATAAGTCTGATGATCCCCATAGGTGCTTTGCACTTCTCCTGGATGTAAAGTGCTCAGGGGCATAGACTCACATTGGGTTTGTCTTGATTTACAGGAGTCTCAGTTCTACTTTTATTTTTATCTTAACGGTCAATATGCCCTTTGCAAGACTGCGAAGGAACGACCACAGACCAGCACTGGACCCAAGTGCAGGGAAGATTGTGTATCTTAATCTCTCATGTGAAAGAGGTGTTGTTCTTGGCATTGGTGAGGCTGCACCTTGACTCCTGTGTTTAGTTTTGGGTCCCTCATTATAAAAACAACATTGAGGGGCTGAAGCGTGTTCAGAGAAGGGCAACGAAGCTGGGGAAGGGTCTGGAGAACAAGTGTTAGGAGGGGAGACAGAGGGAACTGGGATTGTTTAGCCTGGAGAAGAGGAGGCTGAGGGGAGACCTCATCAAACTCTCCAGCTCCCTAAAAGGAGACTGCAGGGAGGTGGATGTTGGTTTCTTCTCCTGAGTAACAAGTGTTAGGACAAGAGGAAATGGTGTCAAGTTGCATCGAGAGAGGTTTAGATTGGACTTTAGGGAAATATTTCTTCACTGAAAAGGTTCCTCAGGCACTGGAACAGCCACCCAGAGCAGTGGTTGGGTCACCAGCCCTGGAGGTGTTTAGAAAATGAATAGGTGAAGTGTCCAGAGATGTGGTTTAGACAGGGTTGGATGTGATCTCACGGGTCTTTAGCAGCCAAACGATTCTATGAATGATGCTCAGAATCTCACTAACTCTAGCCTGAACACTTGATTCATGGGAACGTGGGGGCTTCTTTTGTCTTGGGTGTCTTCAGGAAATATTGGATTTGGAGTCAGTAAAGGAGGCGGTGAAAAACATGTTGGCAGGGTTCAGTACTACTGACCATCAGCAGTAAAAGTATAAGGGGTATTGAAAAGGGTAGTTTGAGTTTAGCTGGGCTATTACTTTAACTTGCTTTATGCTGTAAACTCTGGAGAGGCGTCCGTATTTCAGTGGTGGGTACATCTCACAGGTATAATCTGTCTCTAAAGCAGTAGATGCACAAACTGCATTGTTACGTAAAGTCTGAGGGGTTTGCGGAAGGAGAAAACTAGCGTGTTGCTAGGAAAAAATCTGCTTTTAGTAGAACCAGTGGTTGGTTAAATTCCCAGTTTAACATTGTAAATGGAATTGTTCTGGGTGGGTAGTGATGCAACAGTGCAAACTGGTCCAATATCAGCTCCTCTTTATGGACAAGGCACTTAGGGAAAAATTACATCGGTTCTTCAGAAGTGAAGCAACTCAAATCCATCCTACAGGTAGGAATGATGATTTGCCACTTACTCCTCTTTCAAACTCAAAAGCATCTGCAGGATATCCTGGAGTGGTCTTTTAAAACTCATCAGTTAAAAGAAAAAATAACAAAACACTAAAAGGATGTTTTAGGCTTTTTTTTTTTTTTT
>WAAB01024174.1:0-35644 GCA_013389865.1 Piaya cayana | reverse complement strand
TCCAAGTCCCATCCAACCTGGCCTTGAACCCCTCCAGGGATGGGGCAGCCACCCCTGCCTCTGGACAACCAGTTCCAGGGCCTCCCCACCCTCACAGAGAACCATTTCTTCCTAAGATCTCATCTTAATCTCCTCTTTTCCAGCTGAAAACTGTTCCCCATCATCCTCTCTCTGCCGTCCCTGATCCAGAGCCCCTCCCCAGCTTTTCTGCAGCCCCTTTCAGCACTGGAAGCTGCTCTAAGGACTCCTTGGAGCCTTCTCCAGGCTGAACAACCCCAACTCTCCCATCCTGACCTCATACAGCAGGTTGCTCCAGCCCTTGGATCATCTCTGTGGCCTCGTCTGGACTCACTGTAGCAAATCCAGTTCAAATCACAAAAGGAGGCGGTTTTTATAGAGCAAACAAAACCCCCCTGAACTGTTGCATTCAAGCTCTGCACTCTCACACCACGTAACAAGACTTTCAGCTATCACAAATCCCCTCTCTTCAACGAAGAAGCCGGTCTCTTGTTAGCTGATGCCAGGAGGGAATTTTCCATTATCGCTTGGCTGCCCCACCGAGGGTATTTTTGCTGGTGGCACCAACTGCTGTCACGAAGACGACGCTGAAACAGCCGCTGGCTCAGGGCAGCGCTGGATGTAGTCAGGGAGATGACAGAGAAAGAGCTGCTACCAGCAGCGCAGGTGAATCTCTGGCTGTTGAATCATTATCTTAATTTTTTTAATGGCATGCAAAGCCTATGTCAGTAGCACTTTTCATTATCCATTTCACCAGCTCAGAACTACTGGGTAATTACGCCCATCCACTCTTCTTTGACAGCACTAACTAACAGAACAAGAGCTCCTGATAATACACGGGCTCCTTGTAAAGAACTCGTGTAAGAAGGTAATAATCTAAATAGCAAAGCTGATGAGTTTGCACAGTGCCTTGCTCTGGGGAATTCACATTTTCCCTGCTCTAGAGGAAATGCCTCATACTCGGGGAGCAAGCAGAGAAGGGCTAAGACATAAATCCTTTCAAAGCCCTTCCAAGGCAACTCTAACAGCCCCTGCCGCTGCCTGATGAGCCTGTGCAGAGAATGACAGACTCACCAAATGTCTTGAGCTGGAAAGGACCCACGAGGGTCATCGAGTCCAACTTCTGCCACCCAAGACAACCCCAACATTCACATCATGTGTCTGATACCGAGGCTTGATTTAACTTCATTTGATTTCAGCTAAATAAAAATCTTTCCCCTCCAATAGCGTTTGGATTTGCATTTTAACACAAGTTCCCATGACCGTTTCTTCCCATCTTTTAGGACGCCTGGAGAGCAGAGGGAGACAGACCTTTCTGCAACTCAGCCACAGCAGCCCCCTGGCCCTGGAAAAAAAAACAAAAACATGTCGTGGCCTGGGGGAGCCACAAATATCACCAGGATCACCCTCCCTCCATCATTTAAAGGAAATACTGTACCCAGTGATTGCAGCACAGATCTGAAGAGAGGAATCCAGGCTCAGTTACAGCTGCTGTATGGGGACAGCTTCAGCGAAGCTCCATCCACAGCATCTCTCTTCTCTAAGAGATGATTTTCTCTTCGCCCTAATTGAGGTGAAATCAGGCAGGTTTTCACTGTTGCTTTTACACATCTATAGGCAGTTATGCATTCAATGCTCATTTGTATACGTAATTAGCAGAACAGCATGTGCCGAAGCCGTATCAGGTCGTTAGGTCAGGCTGGGGCAGTCCTCGTGCTCCCGTTAGTTCACACTAATTTGCAGTTGCTGAACCGCAGGAGCAGAGAGGTGCAAATGAGCACAGAGAGATCACAGAACCTTCAGATCCAGTCAAGGGCAGAGGCTGGAGCGGAGCCCGGGAGCCCTGACCTGCTGCCTTTCAGCGGGACAGGGGCTGCTCTCAATAACCCCACTTTGGCCACAGCGAAAGGGCAAAGGGCTTTATGATCTCACCAACTGCCAGCTCGGTGATACCTTGAAAGATGCTTAACTGGTGCACTGAATTGGAACAGATGTTCCTGTTCCCTCTAATTCAATTAAATTTTTTGTTGTTGTTATTTTTAGTATCTTTCTTATCTACCTCTTTATTCTTTAAATAAACGACAGGACTCCAAATCACGATTTCCTCTGCATAAATCTCACCGATAGCTGCTAAAAATCTCATTTGCTCACCTTTCCTCAACCCATTAGTATAGAAAACACATTACAAAATGCAATTAAAACCGTGTCAAGATAATCTTAAGAGCAAGTCTATAAAGCCTTGGATGCGGTATTCCCCATCAGCAATAAAATTAATTTAAAATCTGAATCAGATTCTCGGAGCCTTCATTTGTTTCATCATAATCTAAGGCCCTCCTTTAAGATCAGCACAAAATCTATAGGAGCTTAAACCCGTTTTCTGCTCGATTTCTAGGCTAGAACTTCAATAAGTTAATTGAACTCGTCAGCTCAGAGATCGTCATCAATAGCATCACAGAAGAAGTTATGGCTGGACTAACTGATGCAGCAATGGGTCTCAGTCCTTTGAAGACAGCTGAAGATTGAGACTCTTGGCCAGATCAAATACGCTACATTAGCAATAATGACACATTTTTAGGCTTTTTCAACCTATATCCACAGCCCAGTCTTCTCAACACTGTAGATAAAGCTGCCTCATTAGACGGTCCTCCAGACAAAGGCTGATAATACTTCAAGTTTTCATCTTCCTCATACCTCTAAGCCAAAAAAGAGAGAGATATCTTATTAAAAAAAAAAAAGAAAAAGTAAGTATTTCAGCTATTCACTGCAACACCTGAGAGGATTTTTGCACATGACTTACAAAGACCATAAAGAATTTTTAAAGAACCAGCAGTCGAATAAAAAGTCAGCCTCTTGAAAAGAGTTTTTTATGGGGAAAAATATCAAATCCTATTTTTCTATGCTGAAAATGCTTCAGAAGACTTATTGCCTAACCCATCCATCCACAAAGAAATAAAAATCTATTTCACCCAAAAATGAATTTAGGGCGTTATCTATGTTTTGTCATCATCTCTACAGATGACACGTAGGTGTTCCATTATTTTATACACAGTCGTTAACCCCAAAAGTCCCTGAGACCCTTCATCATGTCCAAAGGCAACGCTGGTGCCAAGCCTGCTGAGATATTTCAGTTGGTCCCAGGGCAAATTCTTAAGCTTCAAATTGCTGGTTTCATTACTTTTTGAAGAGCAGGTAGAGATACACTGAGTTTCCTTTTTGCTTTGGGTTGGTTCGCTGCCCCGAAGAAGCAGCTCTGAGGTTTCTACTCGTGAACCATCTCGAACAGCTTCCCTGCCACACTTAATGTGGGGAGGGACTCCTTGGAGTCCACAGGAGCAGAGTTCACAGCATTGAAGGGGCATACGAGGAAAAAGAGAAGGAGATAATTAACATTCCCCAAACTGCACAACAGAACTGGTAGCAGAAATAGGGAAGGAATCAAACTCTGAGTAGCTCAGCGGCTGAGAGCTGCTCTATTCCCTTCAGCGCCGTCCCCCAGAGACCACCTTCCATCAGGTGCAAACAGCCTTCTAATCAGCTTCCTTAATTTCAATTGTCATTTACCTCGGGGGGATAAAGACTTCGCTTAAAACTACATCCCATCGCCTTCTCATTAGTCATCAAAGTATTTATATCCCCCTTGTATGTTTTATTCCATTAGGAGAGTTATAAAGAAATAAATTAGAATCACAACACATCTCCAGCTTATGCTGAAAGAGACTGTTAGCACTTGACTCACCTACTTACATGTCAATTTAGCGTTCTTAGGTGGATTTAAATTGAGTCAAGACTGATCTGCTTAAGACAGAATCTGCATCTGCCTCCCCCAACACTTGAAAGGATTAGGATGGAAAAAAAAAAAAAGTCAAATATTGCAAGGGAACATTCAAGAATTCAGAGCACGACAGGTTCATTCCCCTGCCTCATTCACCAAATTGGAGTGTTGCCCAAGCACGGAATGAGTTTTTAGCGCTGTAAATCTCGCTCTTCTGAACGTGCCACCTCGCCCGAGCTTCTCGAGGAAGGGGAGGCTCCAGGCATCCTCCTGAATATCCTGCTCCTTGAACCTGCTCCGCAGGAACGCAGATTTCTAGCAAGCAACCACTTCCATCATTCCAGGCTGTTATTTTCTTAATATGAACTGTCCGAGTCTTGCAATCAAGCCGTAGCCAAGGAATAGGAGGGATGTGTCATCTCGCCACTCACTCTCCCAGCACGGCAGCACCGCAGGGGCCAGCAGGTAGCACTTAGGGCTTCCCTGGGAGGAACAGCAGCAGAAATTTGTGAGGAGTGGCTGAAGGGGTACTCAGCACCACTCGAAGGTTCCTCCACTCCACTTTCACCTTTCTTCAGCTCCTCCGCGTATTGGACACCAGCCGCCAGCACCATTTCTGCGCGTTGTCTCGCACGTGTGTGGACTCTTCTGGGTAGTTTCCTATTTTCAGTATCCACCACCAAGGCTGCCCAGTCACTAACAAGAATCCTAAGAGCAGTGACTTTGTGTGCAGTCCTTTTGATGTCAGTGTGACCACTAGTATAAATCCAAACTCTGTATTTAATCCACATTACCAGCCAGTTATTCCAGCTTCTCTAAATTCTGAGCATCTGATGTTCAGAAATACCCAAGGAAGCAGGAATAATATCTCCAAACCCACCCAATAACTATGTGCTTCCATCTTCTTTTTTTAAAAATAAAATGCCCCAACAGAGAAGCCTTATGAGAATGATTTTTCAAGCACACCCAGCGATTTCCCAAACCAGGCTCTGGCTCTAATTCTGATGCGCAGTCAGTGTTAAAAGTTGGTCTAGATGTTTAATTATCTGACAAAAAAAAAAAAGTCTGAGCAAATCCATTTCCACCTGTTTCTACAAAGCAGGATTTCTCCACTGATGTATTATAATTACCTGTGACTGCTGTGCCATCGATTACTTAAATATAGGAATATCTTTATCTCTGAGCCCTATCCAGGTCTCTTAAAGCACAGACGAGTTGACATTCAGCTGAGGTGATGCCCAATGCCTCAAACCCAAACCTGCCTGGTCTCAGGCTGACAGTAGCACTGCACAAGTTTATCAAACACCTCTTGTCACCGGCTGCATCGCTTCCTTAGGACTATTCTCTCCAAAAATGATAGGTTTTAGTAGCAAAGCAGAATATTAAATATTAAAACTAATAGTGAAGCAGGCAGGATACAGGCATTCAGGTACGAGCAATCGCCACGAACTCAGAAATGCAACATCTTCTAAGGAGAAAAGCCAGCTGCCCCCTCTCCTTGGGATGCATCAATTCAGTAATTAGGTGTATTAAGAGCTGTGTCTGCCGCATTTCACTCGTTTCCACAGACGAGTGGAAGTTACATTTATAAGTCATTAAGCTGAAATAAAATCTTTGCTGGGCCTAATTAATTTAAATATTCATGGGAGCAGGATAGCAGGGGGAAGTGTTGTTCTTAATCAAAACAGACATCACTGGTTTATAATGCAAATTGCTGTTTCTTAGGTGGACAATGCCGAGTACCTACAATAAAAGGGAGCAGAACATCAATGAGAAGCTTACAAAAAATGCAGCTAGAGAGGATGCATGTTGTCCTTTACCTCATGAACAGAAGNAATGAGAAGCTTACAAAAAATGCACGTTGTCCTTTGCCTCGTGAACAGAAGGGGGAATTTGCAGATCCAAACACATAGTTAATAATGTCATGCCTAACAGAGTAGTTACTTCCAGGGTAATTTATCACAATTTCCTCAAGCTGAATGCAACATCACCCCCTTCCCATCCGCAAAAAAGAAAAGCCTCCTTTCTAGGAGGAGTTATTCACTTGTATCTCAAGGTTTCAATGCTTCCACAGCTCCGTAGCTGTTCTCTTTCGGTGCAGGGCCCTGGTTCTAATCTACAAAAGCCATTAGCAAATCCAGTTCCTCGTGAATCACGTTGAGGACTGTGGTGTTACAAAAGCTTCAGCCCAGACCTGCTGCTCCCACACCTCAACTGTGACTGTTCACAGAGCCCAGGGTGATTGGGCAGTGTCAGAGGCTGCCTGGGGAGGGGGTTGAGTCCCCTTCCCTGGAGGGGTTTAAGGGATGGGTGGACAAGGTGCTGAGGGACATGGGTTAGTGATTGATGGGAATGGTTGGACTCTATGATCCCGTGGGTCTCTTCCAACTTGGTGATTCTATGATTCTATGAAAATGAGGGGGATTTTGGAGCCAACACCCTCAGATACGCAGTGTGAATGCTGGGGTGTCCTGTGCAGGGACAGGAGTTGGACTCAGTGATCCTTGTGGGTCCCTCCCAACTCAGGACATTCACGATTCCATGATCTGCCAACCTGCATTCCCTGCTCAGCTCCTCTGTGGAGATGGTGCTGACCTTGGCAGGCCTCCTGAGCTGGAGGGCTGAGAGGGATGTTCAAGTTTAATCAGATTTAATAAGGATGCGTTTCTCTGCCAGCAAGTTCTTACAGCAAAACCCACCACACACGCACGGAGGGATGTTCTCCCCTTCCAGTGCCACAGTGGACACTTCTTGAAGATGCAGCAGAGGTGGTAGCGATGGCTCCTCCTTATACAAACCTTTGTAGTAAGGGCACATGTCCAAGAAGTGGGAGATCCAAGCTTCTCCTCCCTGTCTGCCAGAGGGAAAACCAAAATATTAAACTCCTCTCTATGGAATCACTCACTTGTCCCATAGCTGACCCGTGCTACTTAGTGGAAAAAAAAATATACAGGATTTGTTGAGCTTAAAAGTGACACAGTAGATAGCTCGGATAGCCAGAAAAACTACATTAAAAAAAAAAAAAATATACAGGATTTGTTGGGCTGAAAAGTGACACAGTAGATTTCTCTGATAGCCAGAAAAACTACTTTTAAAAAAAAAGTAGGAAGAAAATACACTTTCTAATTTTTGTCTGTTAATAGCAACTTTGGTTTCATTATCTGCCATCCCCACGTTCGACTTCGGATGCAATTAACATCATCGAAATAAAACACTTGATGGAAGCAGCAACATGTTTACTGGTAATGAAATGTTTATGGATCAATTTGGTACACGAGTAAAGAGTGAGTGAATTTCCTTCAGGATGAGAGAAAACAAAGCGTAGATAAGCGCCGAAAATCACTTTTGGCTCCAGACATTCACAAAATCTTATTATTATTCCCCCTAGAAAAGATAATATTGATTGTTGAGAATCATTTGGGCAACGACAACAATGTGTTTTCCTGACAGAATACAACAACCTATTTAGTAGATGGGTTGTAGAGAAAACAGCACTGACCGAAATAAAGCTCCGAATTTAAACTCTGCTTTGATAAACACCCAGAAGAGGAAAACCTTGACGTGACCTCCTCTCTCCTCCACAGTTGTTCTTTCCCCAGGATGCTGGGTCTGTCACGGTGCTTAAAGGACCAGGAGCCGCAGGTATTGCTTGACGTGACGAATCATTTTCTCTGTTTCTACTTCATTTTCCACCTTTAATATGGGCAAAATACTGTTTGCAGATTTACAACAAACAGGGGAAAAAAAACCATTAAATTAAGATCCTAAGGGCAGAGGCAGGTTTAGACAGTGCCTGGAATAACAAAAGCCTCAGCTGAGATGAAAGGGAAAACAGCTTTCTCCACCGTACCAAACATTTAAAAGAAGTTTGGACCTAACGGTGTTCAACGTACACCAGAGAGTGGAAATTCTGTTGCTCGTAACAAAGATTAAACACTATAAATTCTTCTGGGTTCAGGCATTCTGAGGAACAGCATCATATGATGAGCGAATAACAAAGGTTTAGGTGGAATCAGCGGGATTCCCTCGCTGCTGGCTGGCAAAAGGAGCAACAGGCCATTCTCTAATGCGATGGAAAATAGGAGTTTCATGTAAATAACCAGCCTTTTCTTTAACTTTCTGGATGATTCACAGCCGCCTCCTTCCCACACTTCTCTCCCCTTTGCCCTGGCTGTTCTCAGCTCTAAGAGAGGAGCTCAGAGAAGCATCACACGCCAGGAAAAACAGGGCAAGGGAAGAAAGGAAGAGACAGGAGATACGCCTTGAAAAGCAGGGGGGCTGAGGACGGTGCATTCATCTCAACAGAACAAAGGACGATGAATAATAAGCATCAAACCCTGAAGAGCCCTCGGCACCGCAGGCAGCCCCAGGTATTCCTGGAAACTGTCTGGACGGCGCCAGCCCAGCAGCTTTTGCAGAGGGCAGGGAGGCAGGCTCGAGAAATAAATCTATCACCCGTTATTTCTGCCGGCCCAGAGAGGTGGCAGGTTAACCCGAAGACGCGCTTTGTCATCCATCACGTCTGATCCAAATCAGAGGCTCTGAGCCATTTCTGACACTGGATTTTGCTACAAGCAAGAAGCGCCGAAGCCTTCGTCGAGGCTCCCTGCACCTCATCCCTCGGCTGGAACGGGGAAAGGCAAAGTCATAACAAGCCTCTGACATATTCGTGTGACCTGCAAGACACACAATCCCCTCGTTAAAATTTGCTGCTGCACCCGCAGAGCCATTGGGGTTTAGTTTCCATTGCAAGTGACAACAGGGTCAGGTCTCAGAACAGACAATAACTCACCCCAATTTCGATCTCAAAGTGTGTTTGCTAACAAAACCACTTTTGAAAATAGGAACCTGACCGACCGTCACAGCCAGACACCGACCACAGGCAGCAGCACCTCCTGAAGAACCAAACCAACCTCATCTGTCTGCATCCCTCTGCCTTTTTCCGCCTGAAGCACAATAAAGCTGAAAAGTCATGATTCAAACTAACCAGCGACGCTGCAGTGGAAGAGCCAACTCCCCCAAGAATCCTGACAAGCAGCAAACGAACGAGGTATAAAATATGCAAGGAAAGAGTCATCTTTGCCTGAGGACTGGAAAAGTTGCTGAATCCCAGCCCACACACCCAACAAGAGGCTTTTTGGGGAGAGAGCCAGTGCTCCAGTGCTTCGAGTAACATGGATTCACACTCTGTAGGTTAATGCTCAACGTATCTTAATGGGACACCAATCAGAAATTGTCCCATACGCATTGAGTTCATTTAATTTCCCAGTTTCAGATGAGCTTTTCTGAAGATCTCAGAAAGAGACCTTCAGGGACCGTCGTGCTCGAGCACTGAATCCGAAATGCTTAAATTATACAGAGTTTCCCAAAATACTCTATTCCCATCGTCGAAGTGGCTGTGCTGAGGGGCTGTAAACTGAGCTTACCAGAACGCCTCCTGCAAGCACCCGGGGTCTCCTCTGCACCGCGAGCTGAGTCACACAGCAGCGTCCCAGCCCTTGGCTGATTTTAAGTGAGGGAATAAGGTATAAAAATATTCATGGTAGTAGCTCATGAAGTCTGCATGACCTTTTGTTGTTTTTAAGGATATTTGATGTTAAACAATTGACAAATTGTGGGGGTTTTTTTCAGTCCAGAAAGAATTATGAAGTAGCCACATAACACAAATAAGATCATCCAGCCATTTCTCCATCCAATTTATACCAGCCTGGAATACAGAATTT
Source organism: Piaya cayana (assembly GCA_013389865.1). Taxonomy (NCBI): domain Eukaryota; kingdom Metazoa; phylum Chordata; class Aves; order Cuculiformes; family Coccyzidae; genus Piaya; species Piaya cayana. Next base: position 26,131 of record WAAB01024174.1, on the reverse strand, counting down.
CATACCTTCAGTATCACACAGACTTTCACTGATAGAGCATCAATGACTTTACTACAGATCTTGTTCCATGGATTAAAATAAAATCATTATTTTGCCAGAGTCAATTCCTCTATTTTCAACTTATTTTCAATTTTTTCACTTGCCTTCAGGGTAACAAGTTTGACCTCACTAACTCTCAGGGAGTTAGTCAGCCTGTTTAGTCATTACTCAATCAATCTGATCTTTACCGGATCACCTGCCACTTGAAGTCATCTTCAGGAAACGCAACTAGTCACCGCGCTAAAGAAGAGATCTTAGACCAGGTTTCAAAACAAAAATAATCTAAACTTTTTGACAGGTCAATCCCAAACTTCTGCATAAAAGAAATGAGGTTTGTTTGAATTAAGCTGAACAAAGTGGTTCGCTTCCATCATAAAAGAACAAAAATAAGCTTTTTTTTTTTTTTTTTAACAGATTTTTGTGCCAAAGGAGGAAACAGAATGCTCAGAAGGGTATTTGAGCCTCACAAGCTGCTCCCATCCCCTGCAATAAGGGTTTCATCCACCCAACTCAGCTAAAACTATTGGCAGGGACCTGCTTCCCATCAGATTCCACCTGTTGAGGAGATTCACTTGTTCATCAAACAGACAGGAGTCCTTAAATTTAGACAGAATTGCTTATTCAACAACGACAACGAATAATTACAAGTTCCAGCAATAGCAGCACGTCAGCCACACCTCAGGTACAAGAACATAAGTTGCTCTACGGAAATCAATAAAGCCACAGCTTATTCATAACAGCCAGAGAGATGATTTCTTAATGAGGACCATAAAATATAAAAAGAAAATCCCAATTAATTCCTCTTTCCAGCACCAGCTCACAAAAGACTATGAATTAAATCTTCTATAACTGACATGTTGCTGTTTAAGCTAAAAAAAAAAANTAAAGCCACAGCTTATTCATAACAGCCAGAGAGATGATTTCTTAATGAGGACCATAAAATATAAAAAGAAAATCCCAATTAATTCCTCTTTCCAGCACCAGCTCACAAAAGACTATGAATTAAATCTTCTATAACTGACATGTTGCTGTTTAAGCTAAAAAAACCACATCTTGGGCATTACTATTTCTCTATTTTCAGCCGAACACACCGTCAGTACGAGCTCTACCTCATCTGCAGAGGCTCATCGTGCCCCACGAGATCATCTGGTGGTATGAATGTAATCCAGAACTAATGGGTTAACACATGAAGAACACTTGACCGAGAAGGACTAACCCCCTATCAGAACCCTATTGATCACATTTTTCTAGACCAAAAACATTCTGTTCACTGAATTGTTTTGGGAAACATGTCAGTTCTGGTAACATCTTTGATGGGAATGGTTGGACTCAATGATCCGATGGGTCTCTTCCAACCTGGTGATTCTGTGATTCTATCTTGGTAAAAGCTGTTGTCCTTTTCAGAAAACGCAAAAATGTTGTATTTAACTTTCACTCCTCTCTCATTTTCAAGATCACAAAGTTGATAATGAGGCATCTTTATACATTTCTCTGCTTTAAGAGCTGGGCCTTCCCAAAGACTTCAGACTGCTCCAACAGTCAAAGGATTTCAGCGGCAGAAAACTTAAGGGGAAGCAATGCTAATAGTAAGATTTCATCAAATACAGAAACTTGCAAGTGTTGATTTCTTTTGCTATGTGCTTGCGTAACTTCAGTGTTGCAGGGACCAGAGTAAATGGAGATAAAGATGAGGAGGATTCCAACACTATTTCCTTCATTACATATTAGTGTTTTATTATGAGGGAGTGGAGAGAGAAGACAAGGGGGGGTGGCTTCCAGCTGAAAGAGGGGAGATTGAGATGAGATCTTAGGCAGAAATGTTTTGCTGAGAGGGTGGGGAGGCCCTGGAACAGGTTGCCCAGAGCAGGGGTGGCTGCCCCATCCCTGGAGGGGTTCAAGGCCAGGTTGGATGGGGCTGGGAGCCCCTGATCCAGTGGGAGGTGTCCCTGCCCATGGCAGGGGTGGCACTGGATGGGCTTTAAAGGTCCTTTCCAACCCAAACCAGTCTGTGATGCTATAATCTTGTGTCATTTGGGGACTGCTCAGGCTACAGAAATCAGCACTGCAGCACTATCTAAGATAAGATTTGGTCCCATCCTGCTGAGAGCTGAGAAGCTTCCCTGGGAGGTGAAGGCACTCTGCAGTTCGCAGATTTCCCCATTTTCATTATTTGCAAGTGAACTAAAGAGCTGTGTGAGGATGCAGTAATGAAAAGAGGGATGGGATAATGAAAAGCAAAGAGCGCAGAAGAAGAGCCCGTCCTCGTGCTACCTGGCATCACAGCAGTTTTGCTGATGATTTCAATAGCAGCGAGCAACCTAAAAAAAAAAATGGGAATTCATTTCCAGGGAAACACTGGTAGGAGGTGAAACATAAAAGTGAGTGATGGGTTAATGAAAATAAATGGTCTGAGGTAACAGTAGCTCAGTAAAGCATATATTTATCGTGTTATCCAGGTTGGCTACATGAGAGTTATTAAGTTAAATCAGCCCTCATAGAAGTTGAATAAATGGAGACGATTCTGATGATTCCAAAAGCTTTAATCTCACCGCTCTGAGTATATTAGGCACAGAAAGAGCAAGAAATTGTCACAATGGAATTCCTTAATTTTTAATGTAAACCTCTTGCAGGAAAGCCGCTTTAGAACAGGTGTATCGCCTCCATTTCTAATTAAGAGACATTAAAGTTATTATGAAAGGAACCGTTTCAAACTTCCAGAACTCACTTACCAGCTTACAAGACCGTTTAACAGCTTTGGGCAGCGAGGGCAAAGCAGAACAACAGGACCAGGAAAATCAACCAAACAAAATAATGTTGTTTGCCCCTCGTCATCCAAGGACATGGATTATCCGTTATCATCAATATCGTTAACTATAAAAATAAATAAGTTTGCTCAGCAAGAGTGAAAAGCTGATGTACGAGGGAATAATGCCAGGAACTTTGGGTCTTAAGAGATCAGCCTGGCGATGCTCGCGAGCATAAATCAATCACATCTCCATTTCAGCCCACATTTTTATGAGGCTGTGCTGTAGTTACACTCATCTCCTGATCCTGCTACCGTATGAAGATTGAGGGAGCTACAATATCGAAATCGAGGGAGGGCTGTCATTTGGAAAGGTACCAGTCACTGCGCCTTCTCCAAAAAACCCAAGGAAATAAAAAATCACCAAAGGCAACAAATAAAAAAAACTCACGCACACACTGAGAGCTCAGATAGACAACAAAAAAAAGGATTTAAGTAAAGATCATCTCCATTCCCATTTCACTGAGACAAAATGAAACACTGACATCAACGAACACAACTAATTTCCTCAGATAAGTGTGCAAAAAAAGATTTATAAAATTATTTCCATGCACCTTTCCCATTGCCTGAAAGCAATTAGTGTTATACAAACATGGATTTTGCTCAGTCAGAATTTTCTTTGTCATTAAAAAAAAACAGGCTGGAGTAGATCCCATATGAAGACTGAGAGAGTTGGGGTTGTTCAGCCTGGAGAAGAGAAGGCTCCAAGGAGAACTTAGAGCAGCTTCAAGTGCTGAAAGGGAATTCAGGGAAGCTGCAGAGGGGATCTTGACCAAGGACAGCAGGGATGGGATAAGGGGGAATGGTTTTAAGCTGAAAAAAGGGAGATTGAGATGGCATCTTAGGCAGAAATGTTTTGCTGAGAGGGTGATGAGGCCCTGGCCCAGGTTGCCCAGAGCAGGGGTGGCTGCCCCATCCCTGGAGGGGTTCAAGGGCAGGTTGGATGGGGCTGGGAGCCCCTGATCCAGCGGGAGGTGTCAGGGGTGGAACTGGATGGGCTTGGAGGTCCCTTCCAACCCAAACTCTTCTGTGCTTCTCTGCTTGTACCTCTTACCCTGAAACAACATCCTAAACCAGTGGTATTCGCTGTAGTTTACTAAGTGCACTATGCTAGTGCCCAGGGTATTTTAAAAGCGATCACATTCTTCTAAGGGTAAAGGCTCTTTCTCAGCCACTTCATAAAGTACTTAACAGCCCAGACCCGCCGAGGTTACCGGGGAGGTGTGACACACTCGGTACCTGCTTTCAATTTCGCCTGTTAACTGCAAGAAAACGAAGGGCTTTATTTCAGAAGCGAGAAACTCGCTGCTTTATGTAGGAAAACCATTTATTTCTTAATGATGCTAAAAATTTCCAGCTTATGTAGTAGCCACTGAATGAGTTCCACTCTTGGAACATTAAAAACGAAACGAGTGGTTTGGAAGCGATTTGGTCTGGAGTTAATGACACCTTTGCTGTTGACTTCTGGGGAGATGGATGCAGTCATGGGGGCAATAAAAAAAAAATAATAAAAAAATCACAAAGTCCAGTAAGAAATCTTGGGTTGCCACACAATTACCTTTAGATAGAACAAGATCATCACAGTGGTTAATCAACTTAATTTACAACCGAGAACTTGATTTGTAGGCTAGGTAAAGCTATTTTTTTCCTCTATACTTTTAAAAACTCAACAGAATTCTTCATTAAAACCTACGAGGAGGTTCAAAACACTTAAAAATGCATGATTAATTTCTCTGCTGTTCTGTAGGGCTTTTACTGAATTGTTCATCCTTGACTGGGGTGTCCTGGGAGAACTGTGACAGAATTACTCTGAAAATTTCATATTCAGGAAGGTTTTATGCTGCATATCTTCCTGCTATGAAACACTGCTCAGAGAATGATGATAAGGGGGGAAAATTGTGCAGGGAGGGTTGCACCGCAAACACCTTTTCACCGCTAATGGGATTAAATGCATTTTGCAGCAGCTGATGGGGATCCATTGCAATCTACCCGATTCTGAAAATTAGCAAGTCTGGGGATTCACAGGAGCAAAAAATTAAAATCCAGAATATAGACTTATAAAACATCCCTTATTTCAGCCACTGCAGCTCAGCTGTCAACATTGAAGCTAAAAAACAGGTGAGGCTCTAGACTCTGAAATAATTGCTGGATTTGATGACTAATTGCAGATGATCTGTTTACCTTAGCCAGCAGGTATTTGCCTAATAATTCCTTTGGTTTGTGTTCAGTGGTTTCCAGTGGTGGCACCGAATCATAGAATCATAGAACAACCAGGTTGGAAGAGACCCACAGGATCATGGAGTCCAACCATTCCCATCAATCACTAACCCATGTCCCTCAGTACCTCATCCACCTGATGTCCATCCTGACCCTCCCCTAGTGGAGCTTGAGACCATCCCCTTTCATCCTATCACTCATTAGTGAGAAGAAGATACCAACACTCACCTCACTACAACCTTCTTTCAGACTATCATAGAGAACAATGAGGTCTCCTCTCAGCCTCTTCTCCAGGCTAAATACCCCCAGTTCTCTCAGCTGTTCCTCATCAGGCCTGTAAATGCAAATGCAAAGCAGGTTACTGCTGTGATGCTGTGTGGTGGCTGCAATATGGACTCATTTGAGGAGAAGCTCCCTTGTTTCCATCGCTTTGTGGTGTCTGCAGCGCTTTTAGCAAGGTAATTTTGCTTTACAGTACGGGGGTCAGCTAAATCACAGAGGAACTAGGAGCCTTTTCCTGGTCACGTATCCAAACTGTGTTTTGCTAAGACTGAAAACCTAAACTTTCCCCAAAAGATAAGTCTCTGCATGGTGAACCTTTACGAAGACAAAACACATTCTCTTTCTTCCCAGTCACGAAATCGCGGTGTTGTCCATCTCTGCAGAGCCGCATCCAGCGTTCTCCCTGCAGAACAGATTTATTTCCTAGCAGGTTTGCAATGCTTGTTCTGTCCCTACCAGTCCTCTCCTTATTTTCAGTTCAAGGCAGAAAGGGGAGATGAAATATTTTCAGTAGACCTGGGTTCTTATAGCTCTCTCTCCTTTTTATAAATCCCAACCTTTCCATCTCAGTCATTTAAACAGACCAGCAGGCATCTGCTTGAAGCCCGTCCACTTTATAAACTGTTAGAGTAGGAAAGAGTGTACTGGGGATGTGGGAATCGGCTGATGGTTCATAAAACAGATTATTTTATTTTTGGCACTCGGTGAAGATCTCCTACATGGTTTCTGCGCAGCATTTACCTACGAGACTCTTGGATGGGAGGAAGGGGGTGATGCTGTGTGGGTCTCCAAGCAGAGGAGAGAGAGAGATGAGTCACTCAAGTGGGCTTTGCAAGCAACGCAGGCAGAATTCTTGGCAGCCGGTCTGCTTTGAGAACAGAGGACATTTTTTTAATCTCTAATGAGAAAGCAACATATAATATTATGCATAATGACAAGGGCCAAATAAGTATCTGCAGTCAAGTCTAATAAGATTAAAGACTGCAGCAAGAAGGAGCTGTTGTACATGGAGTTCACGTCCATAGCCAAGCACCACAGCCTCTATAAAAGATGATGCTTTGTTCATGCAAAGCAGTTTGACACTCTATTAGTGGATTTTTATACAGAAAACACTTTGGTCAGGGTTGAATTCTCCAAGGAAGCCTGAAATTTCGTGTTATGATGGTGCAGCCGTTACGAGGGGCGGCTCTTCAGAATGGAAAAATCCGCAGAAGGAAAAGCAACGCTGCTTCCACCTTCCCTGCTTTTCTGGCCTTTCCTCACTCACGCAATCAGTCACACGTATCGCAGGAATCTCGGGTTAGTAAACACCTCCAGGTCTTTGTCAGCATTGAGAGATTTATTGGCCTCCCGTGTCACTGTTACTGCATATGCTCTTTCTTAACATCTGGAGCTGTAACTCTGTTCAAAGCAGCTGATTTACTTCTTATCGGAGAGCTGTGTATGTATTGTACTGTCGTAGCAAAAGGGACTTATCTGCTGTGTGCAGATCAGAATGTGATGCTGTTATCTGGACTGCAAATACATCTTTAACTTCCTCTCGTAGAAAAGTTCTCTCGTAAACCTCCTCTTCTCAGCATGTACAGTGAGTAAAAATTACAAGGACGCTAGTGGCATTTTTCCTGCAGCGTTAAGTCTTGCAGTGAACTTGGACTGTGCTTGGAGCAAGAGCTTGATTTTGGAGTGAAGAACTTGGCCAGTTCGTTCACCTGGAACCCCCGTGTTGAATTATGGAGCCCCCAGAACAGGAGGGACATGGGGCTGTTGGGGTAAGCCCAGAGGAGGCCACAGAGGTGATCAGAGGGCTAGAGCAGATGCTGTATGAGGACAGAGTGAGAGAGTTGGGGTTGTTCTGCCTGGAGAGAAGTCTCCAAGGAGACCTTAGAGCAGCTTCCACCACTGAAAGGGAATTCAGGAAAACTGGGAAGAGGATCTTCCTCAGGGATTGCAGGGATAGAAAGAGGGGGGGATGGTTTTAAGCTTCAAGAGGGGAGATTGAGATGAGATTTTAGGCAGAAATGTTTTGCTGTGAGGGTGGGGAGGCCCTGACCCAGGTTGCCCAGAGCAGGGGTGGCTGCCCCATCCCTGGAGGGGTTCAAGGGCAGGTTGGATGGGGCTTGGAGCCCCTGATCCCATGGGAGGTGTCCCTGGGTGGGACTGGATGGGCTATGAGGTCCCTTCCAACTCAACCCATTCTGTAATTCCAAAAGGCCCAGCCTGCTCACATTTCTTTCCTTTCTCTTAAGAAGAATAGGAACTGGGAAAGGGCAGGGAATAAATGAGACTGAAACAATGGAGATGCTGAGCTGCCTTGATGTATTCATTGCAGATGTTTAAAATATGTTCTCTGTGTAAAACACAGCGCGAGACAACAGTTACCAAGTTGAGAGCAAGATGATCGTGCTCTGCTCTGACATCTGCTTGAATCCACGATGTCAAAGCAGCTACGCGGAGGTTTAAGCCTCCTGAAGTGGAATGTTCCTGTTTGGTTATAGTGATCTTGAACGCTCACAGGGAGACAGGGTAGGACGAGCCTTCAGGCTTCATTTGAACGTGCTCGCGATGACTTGTTTGTTGGGGTTTGGGTTGGGCTTTGACAGCTTCAGCATCTGCAGTAATTTGCTCCTCTGGCTCAGATCAAACAGTTTAGAAGAAGACAGGTCCTTGAACAGAGACATCTGCATACCGCAGTGTCAGCACTTTGAAGATCCTTTCCCTTCGTTTTGCTAGAAGTGTGTAACAGATTTTGCAGCCTGATAACAAAGGCTGTAGCTCACATGCTAAGGGGAAGCTTTGCACACTTTGGATTCTGGAATTTATTCACTTTCTGCTTTTTTTTTTTTAAAGGGTTTTCACTGGCTTGCATACGAAGGCCTTTATGAAAGGTTATCTGTGTTTCTGGAAACGATTCCGGGATGGAACGCTGGAGTCAAAGAGATAGGGGCTGGTTTATAAGTATTTTTCTATCTGTATGAATGCTCGAACCTCTCCAGGAGACAGACTCTAATCTCATGAATCTTTCAGAAGGGCTTTTTATCAGGAAGTATAGAGATAGGATGAGGGGTGATGGGTTTAAGCTGATAGAGTGGAGATTTAGGTTAGATCTTGGGAAAAAATGTTCTCCTGTGAGGGTGGGGGGGCCCTGGAACAGGCTGCCCAGAGCAGGGGTGGCTGCTCCATCCCTGGAGGGGTTCAAGGCCAGGTTGGATGGGGCTGGGAGCCCCTGATCCAGTGGGAGGTGTCCCTGCCCATGGTAGGGGTGGGACTGGATGATTCTGTGAGGATCTTTGTGTTCCTGTGGAGTCATCAGGGGCTGGATGCACTTAGTATCTCTGAAAACCAGTCTGCTGCCACTGAGGTTTCTAGCTGCAAACTCAGGTGCTGAATTTGCCGGGGATTTTGTCACGCTCACCATCCTTTGCTTGTAGCTCCCTGGCTCAATCCCCCAGATCATGTTCCACTTCTGATGAGTCGTATTTGCCTGCTTTGCTCCAGTAGAGCAAACAGCACTGTGGATGCTAGCAGAGTGTCTTCTCAAAGCACTGTAGCTCGGAGGGACGTCACTCGAATGGCTCTTAAAATTAGGTTTGTCTGAGAAAGAATCATTTAAATTCCACACTTAAAACTCCTGGTGATTGAGAACTAATGGAACCACTCTGAAGGCTTGAGAAACATGCTAATGGCTGGAAAGAAGAGGGTCAGGGTCTTATTTGGAATCATTTGAGCTCCATCCTCCCCTTTACTCTTTGATGCCTTGATAGTTGCACTAGTGTAGTTAAACCTATACTGTAATGTCAAAAGCTTTTGTAGGTATGGATTTCTCCTATGAATCTAATTTATTTTTGTCCTGGTTCCCACCATCTGTCCACACCCAAGTATATTGTGTCCACAGCCAGAAAGCAAACCAAAAGAGGTCAAAAGTTAGTTTTCCTTAGGGAACAAACTTCTAATGTGACAAAGGTTTTCATTAAAATTTACATTGATCATCTTTGGCACGTTTCGAATGCTGCTTTCAATCAGAACATCTCTGGATGCTGCAGCAGAGCAAGTTCTAGCGACCCAGAGGTCGCTCCTTGCAGGAGCATCTGCTTGGGTACCGGTACCCACCCACTCTCACGTTAGTGTAGGACGAGCCAGGCTTGTACATCTCCATTTCTCACCCAAAAGGCAGCTCCTCACCCTTGCAGGTGCACGAAGGCTTTTCATTGAAGGGCAGGGTCCATGGGTGCTGCCTTGGGTGTTCCTGCGGCATGAGCCGTGTTCTCCCCTGCCAGTAAATAGAAAGGGGAGGGGGGGGGAGATTAGTTCAGGATAAACCGTTGTCTCTGAGTCCTTGCAAGCTGTGACTATTGACGTCAGTGGAGCAGTACCAGTTTCCATCTGCTGAGGATCCAGCCCATTAGAAGTGCAGCAAGCCCAATTCTCTGGGTAAAAATAAATTCTCGCAGAGAAGACAGAATGCTCGGGAAACATGTGTGTGGATGAAGCCTGGGGAATTCTCACACAAACCAGGAGAGTAACACCTTGAAACCAGCCTGTGCTGAGCTACCTCCCTGAAGAGCGTGTGCAGCAAGCTGTAGCCCTGCAGAGTACCCTCCTCTTCCCCCCTCTCCTCTTAAACTGGATCTTATTTCTCTTTCCTGAATGCTGTAGGCACTTCCACCGTTTGCTATGCAGCTTTGATCCAGCAATTAGAGACGCACCGTGTGCTTTAGAATAATCCTCAGAAAACCTGGGGTAAAGAGGAATAGGGGGAGTACATGAGATTATAAATAACCATCTCCGCTATTCTTTTTTTTTCCCTTTCCATTTGGGGGCCCGACCAGCTGACGTAAAGCAACCAATAAAGCACTGGGAAGGGCTTGGAAACATCATTAAAGGCAGAGCAGCTGCTTTCAGGGAAAAATTGCTTCTAAGCTCCACTAGCGCTGTGCCCCACAGGGTAAAGGACAGCCAGGATTGCGATTCCCTGGTAGAAATCTAGGAGGAGATTTTGGTAAAGGAGCTGCTCAGGTGTCTGCTGGAGCTGATGCTGTATTTGTTGTGAGATATACAACCCTGCAGCTGGTGGCAGTTGTGGGGAAGCCAGCGGGGATGGGCTGTGGAAACAAGGCTGGTGGGCTGGAAGGGAATTTCTTGCCCGAGATCATGTTAGGTTGGTGTGAAGCACAACCAGGCATTTTCCTCTTGCCCATCCTTGCATGTCGTTGCCTCCTTGCCATGGTTGTGGGATATTTTTTAACGTGCCAGATATCCAAAGCCTTCCAAGGTGACTGTAGCTGCCAGTCAAATGCTTCAGTAAGACTTTCTTCCTCCCCTTTTGAACTTGGACTTTGTCTGAACTTCTGGAAGTCATGTGGAAAGCATTCGGGGTGATGTCCGTGTGATGGATTCTCCCATTAGTGGAGATCATTTTGCGATGCTTTATACCCTGCTGTGACAGTTCAGATATATTTCCGTACGATAAGTGATACTATTAAGCTATCAAACAAGAATTTGGTACCCAAAATGAGGTTTAAAACACAGCCTGAATTATTGAAAAAGAAAACAGTTGTCTTTTGGGATTTGTATAAATATTTTCCAACTTTTTTCTTTTTCTTAGAAAAAAAATAACCTGTTTTCTCTCAAATTTGTGCCAAGCTTAGGTCTCTTAAATGAAAGGAAAGTTTTGGCCATACCACCACCTTCCCCTGGGTCTGAGCATCGTGCTGGTGGCCTCCAGCAGTTTTGTTTAATTCTGCTGAGCTGGGTCAGAATTACTTGGAAATTGGATGGGAGACCCCCGGGGTACTTTGCAGTGTAGGTTGGGGGTTCAGTAAATGCTTCTTCTCCAAACTATTGTTAATCACATTTATTGCAGCTGCTGAGAACAGGGCTTAGTTATGCCGGCTAGTACACAAGGAAGAATTAACTGTAAGTATATCAGTGAATTCCTAGGTTCTGGAAACATTTTAGGAGGAGAAAGCTATAGTCTGACTGATCANCTTTCCTGAAGGCCCTTTCCATACTGGAAGGTCCCTCTAAGGTCTCCTTGGAGCCTTCTCTTCTCCAGGCTGAACAACCCCAACTCTTTCAACCTCTCCTCACATAGGAGGTGCTCCAGCCCTCAGATCAACACTGTGACCTTCTCTGGACTCGCTCCAATAGATCCACGTCTTGAAGTAGGAAGCTTATTAACTCTACACATCATATCCCAATTAGATTGAGATATCTGAGCCCCCTGAGAGTGCAGCAACGTCCTTAAGAGATGTGCTTTCACCAAAGGCTGTGGAATAGCCCATCCAACCCTAGGAGTTATGATTCTTCTCTTTCTGCAGCAATGGGGAGGATGAGGCCATTGANCCAGCCCTCAGATCAACACTGTGATCTTCTGGCTGGACTGAGCCACTGAGAGTCTTCAATCTGAGTGCTGCTCAGTAATGATTTGTGCCGCTTGGTCTCCTTGACCTGTGTATGAATCCCACAGGAAGGGTACAGGCTCAGCCAAGGAAAATGTACAAGTTGTGTGCGTGTTTCTCAGAGTTAGAATCATTTTAGACAGTTTTTAATCATAAGTTGCATTTTGTAACAGTAGATCTTGATCTCATCCTCTGGCTTGCGTCTCCCAGAATTAGGTGTCTGATGACATGAGATATTTTCTTTTGTTAGGGTTGCAATAGACGAGTTCCAAAGCATCAGCTGAGAAAGAGCACCTTGATTATGCTTCCCAACTTTTATTCCTAATGACTGATGTGCCCTCCCGGCAAAGATGCCTGATTTGATTTCCATTGAAATTTGTATGCACAGGTGAGGGCCCAATCATAAAGAACAGCACTTCAGTTGGTTGGGTTTCTGGGTTTGATCAAAATCAAGATCGAAATTGACGTGTGTGTATGGTAACGTGAAAATTCTGAAAACTGTTTTCAAGAGAAGTCAGCTTAAAGTCATAAAACTGCTCCTGAGACCTGCTGATCCTCACAAGTCGAGGGGCCAGGCCCAGGTCGGCCAGGTAAGTCGTGGCTGCCCCATCCCTGGAGGTGCTCAGCCATCAGGTTGGATGGGGGCTTGGAGCCCCTGATCCAGTGGGAGTTGGTCCTGGATGGGGTTTAAGGTCCCTTTCAACCCAAACCTTTCCATGGCTCTATAATCCTCTAAGACTTTCACGTATTCTGAAGGGCATATGGAGTTTTTGGCCTGGCTTCTTGTTTCAGAACTGGACACAGTGGGGATGCATTTCTGGTTGATTTGTGCGTGTCCGGTTTCTTTACAGTGCTTGGGAGTCAAGAATCTGACTTAGACTTGCCAGGGGGATCTGATAAATTCTGTCCATGTCTTGCATTAAGAAGTATGTTTATAGTATATTTTAATCTGATATGTATACATCTAGCTGTATCTTGGACTTGGCACCTTAAGCAGTATTTTTAACTTCATTTATCCTTTTTATTCTTACACATTCATTTGATAGGAATGGTTGGACTGAATGATCCTGGGGGTCTCTTCCAACCTGGTTATTCTATGATTCTATGAAGTCATAAGTGTTTTGGGGTAGATGGTTATAAATGTATTCAGAGTGATGTTAGAGTTTGAATCCTCAGGTGATTTTTCACTTATTCCCCAAATTCCCTGTGTTATTAGTTTGTGTACGAGGCTAATGAACGTCCTAGTTTTGATTTATCCTATGTCAACAGCGTAATGCTAGTCTTTTATTATTATTATTAAGTTAACACTTTGCCTACAAAGATCTTAACAGAATCTTATTCTTCTGGTCTGTAATTAATTGGAATAATAACTCCAAGCTGCATGACCATCATCATCATTATCATCATCATCTTGCTGCTGTGACATTTGTCCCTGTCCCACCTCGAGCAGTGCTGACATTCAGGGAACACAGCGAGCAGCAGCGTTTCTGCAATGTTTTCAGCACGATCGAAGCCAGAGAGGTTTCTGGCAGGAGATCTGGGCGAACCTGTGCTGATAAAGCTTTCCTGTCCAGTTGGCAGGAGCAGGAGGTCTGCTGAGATAAAACGCGGCTGGAAGCATCGGCATTTCAGGGCGTTTATCTAACCAGGGCCAAAAAGTCTGACACTTTTTTTTGTTTCGTGTGGCATTTCACATTTTGATTGAAGCACTTGTTTTGAAACAATAGCATGCGGCGTGTATCAGCACAGGGATTCGTGTTGGGCCAGTGCTTCAGCCAGCAGACAACTGTTAAAATAGTGCCCTGAACGTTCAGTTTAAAACAATTAGACAGCAGGAACACACTTGATTTTTTATTTTCTTTGCAGAGTCGAGAGGAGCTGTTTGTGCCTATTTAGAGCTTTTATTTGTGGACAGACCTACTAAGTGTTTCTAATTCTGTAAATATGCGGTGCTGGTAGGGGGATTCAGGGAAGTTTGTCAGCTTTGAAAGAAATGTCTTTACCTTTAGAATGGATTTGAGGGGTTTTGTGATGTGCTTGTATAGAATAATAATTAATAATAAGATGTACTTTGNAGAGACCCTGGCCAAGGCTGCCCAGAGCAGGGGTGGCTGCCCCATCCCTGGAGGGGTTCAAGGCCAGGTTGGATGGGGTTTGGAGCCCCTGATCCAGTGGGAGGTGTCCCTGCCCATGGCCAGGGTGGGACTGGATGGACTTCAACCCTTCCAACCCAAACCACTCTATGATTATGTTCCTATGATATTCAAGTGTAAGAGAATAAAAAGACATTTCAATTAATGTGGCATAGCACCTCTAATGCCTGCAAGCTAGTGGAAACAATGAAGAACTTCAGGGATCTTAATCTTATTTGTCAAGTAATGTATCACAGTTGTTTTCCTAAATCTCAGAGATAATCAGCATCCATAGCAAATGAAGAGTGGCTTAAACATGAGCTAGTGTGTGTTTGTGTTCAACTGTGTCTTGTACCACAACATGTTGGTTTTTAGCTGGGTGCGATGCAAAGCGATGTGATGCCAGGAAAAGATATCGACCATTGGGGAGCTTATTTAGAAGTCAGGTGTCTTCTAATAATTCTGTTTTCTGTAGAATTTTGTATATTCTAGGTGTGTGTGTCTGTTTCTGCTCACACTCGGGCTACTGGATGACTCAATCTAGAAATAAGCACAAGGGGACTCAACATTCTTTTTGTTTGAGTTGTTGGGTTGTTCTCTTGACCCCAACAATGCAGGCTGCTGCCTGAAACTGGGTGAAGCTGAAGTAGGGACCTTGAAAACGAGGGCTGTAACGCCTCTTTCTGCTCTGACCCTCACTGTAGCCCCGGAGCTGCCTTGAGCAATTCTTAGAAGTAGTAATTGCGCTGTCTTGGTGTGATGTTTGCCAAGCTGATGTTTCTCTGCATCTCCAAAACATGAAGAGATGTATTTTCAAAGAATTTAGTCTTTGTTTTCCCTTTCCAGCAGCATCCTGCTTGCTTTGCAGAGAGCTGCTGCCCCGTTCTGCTGCGTACGGAGCTGGTTTTATTTGGAGATGACCTACCTCTATCTGTACGTAATCAGGAAAGGCCTTTCTGCTTCTACCAAATGAAAGGCAGTGTATAAACTCAAGCTATTACTCAACACACAGATCTGGGGTCATAAGTCTCCAGAGTGAGACCGCGTATGCAGTGATTCTGTGTGGCTGAAGAGCTCCATGCTCCGCCTGGCTTCCTTCACTCAATCACTTGATTTAAAGTAGCTGCTTTGCCTTTACCTATTGCTCTTTAGCTTCTTGATTTATACAGGAAGGTTAAATGGCTCTGGGTTTAGGTGGGTAAGTGAACACGCTTCTAAATCAGCTGCAGTGCTTGGCTTCAACGCTGCCCATTTAGAGTCCAGTTAGCTCACTTTGATTGCTGCCTTGCTTAAAGGCAAAGGAGACGTGGCAGCTGCTTCCGTGGTTCCACTCCGTGAATTTAACTCTTTCAGGTGAAGTCATTGCATCCTCCCCAACTGCCTCTTTCTGTGTCAACTTATAATAGAGTCAGAGAATCACCAGGTTGGAAAAGACCCACCGGATCATCAAGTCCAACCATTCCCATCAATCACTAACCCATGTCCCTCAGCACCTCGTCCACCCGGCCCTTAAACCCCTCCAGGGAAGGGGACTCAACCCCCTCCCTGGGCAGCCTGAGGTAGCAACGTGTAGCAATGAGGTCTCCCCTCAGCCTCCTCTTCTCCAGGATAAACACCCCCAGCTCTCTCAGCCTCTTCTTCTCCAGCCCCTTCCCCAGCTTCGTTGCTCTTCTCTGCACTCGCTCCACAGCCTCAACATCCTTCTTGTGCTGAGGGGCCAGAACTGACCCCAGGATTCAAGGTTTGGTCTCCCCAGGGCCGAGTCCAGAGGGAGAAGAACCTCCCTGGCCCTGCTGGCCACGCCGGGTCTGCTCCAAGCCAAGATGCCCTTGGCCTTCTTGTCCACTTGGGCCCCTGCTGGCTCCTGTTCAACCAGCACCCCCAGGTCCTTCTCCTCCAGGCACTTTCTCCCAGTCTGGAGCTGCTCAGGGTTGTTGTGCCCCAAGGGCAGGACCCGCCATTTGGCCTTGTTAAACCTCATGGTGTTGGTCTCAGCCCATGGATCCAGCCTGTTCAGATCCCTCTGGAGCCTCCCTGCCCTCCAGCAGATCCACACTTGTTAGGAGGTTCCAACTTATTCAGTCACTGACTGCATTTCAGTCTCTTCTGTGTCTGCAGAGCAGCCCTCCCCTGCTGCAAGGGGTGCACGTCTTACCTGAGCGCTTGTTGGAAAGACACTCTCTCTGTTTCACCCTTCTGCACAGCTCTGACTAGTCTGCAGGTGCTCCAGCCTGCATGTGTCGTGCTCCCAGAAGGACGGGATGCATCACTACATCGCTTTCTCTATTGTTTTGTCTAATGCTTTTCTGCACGGGCTCTGCTCCAGCTTCTCCCGTGGGAATTGATGCTGCTTAGTGACAAAAGGAGAGAGGCAGCAGGGAACGGGAATGGTTTATTAGCTGATTGAGAAAGAGTTCTAGGGCTAGATAGTTATCACTGAAAATAAGTTTCTTGAACAAAAAGCTGATATTAATGAAGGTGGCGTTAGCTGAATGCATAAGAGGACTGAAGAGCAAAACCCCTTGTTGCTGATGGAAGCGAGTGGAATAGATAGCAAAGATGGTTTAGATCCAAGTTTTAGGCAAGGGGTTTGAAATTATATTTCTAGCAAAGCTATGATGAGTACTTTTTTTTTTTTAATGCGTGTAATAATAAACTTCAAAGGATTTACAAGAACCGAGCCAGGAATGCCCAACCCTGAACAGGGAGAAAGGGCCTCTATTCTCAACAAAAAATTAGATCAACTCTTAACAATATAAGGCTCCTTCTCCTGTGGAGCAGCAGAACCAAGTGGAGTGGGTACCCAGCTCTTGCGTATCCACAGCCATTTCATTCCTCATAGAACTTATACTGGGAGCCAGTTTATACTGGTGTGCAAGCAGGACCCGAATGATACTCCTTGATCTTTACAAAATAATGAGTTTAGTGGTGGAACAGAGTTCAGTCGTCCTCCTCCCATCTCCTGCAGGCAATCAAGCGCTATTACTCATCACCGTTTTCTGAAATCAGAAAAGTACAGATGGTGTCAAATTGTTTGGAGGCTGCCACAGATCAGCCGTGATGGAAATTCTTTGTTACTAGTGATTTCTAGCTCAGTTCTTCTACTTTTAAATATGTTTATTCAGTGAAGGAGAAAGAAACCATGGGGCTTTTTCATTTTAATTTAGGAACCTCACTGGCTCTCTGTTGTCGCCATTTAAAATGTAGTTATGGTCAGAAAAACGATGCTATGAAAAATAAATGACCTGGGGAACGCTATAAATTTTTTCTTGCTCTCTCCAAGACTCCCAGATCAAATTCGCTCTGCTTGCGGATCCAAAAGACGTCTGTGCAGATTGCCAGTGCTGCAGACTATGTGAAATCGCGTTGGAAACTGTTCTTTCGGCTTCTCTTTGGAGCTTTGCTGTGCCTGGATTGCTGCAATCAGGACCAGCCAGGTTGCTATGGCAGTGGGACCCGACCATCGGTGGCCCATGGCCTTGTATCCTATTTCTAATGGCAACAAGAGGCTGGTGCTTTTGGAAACGGGAGAGGAAGCTTCTCAAAAAGGAACCGTGTGGCAGCTTTTGATGTAAATCTTCTTTTTTTGGCCTGAAACTAGCCCAATATCCCATCTTCATTGGACTTTGCAAGCAGCTGCTCGTGCGGTTAATTTTACAAAAAAAAAAAAAAAAGGTAAACTGAGATTTGCCCATGATCCTCTCCCAGGGGGCTTGTTCCCGAGAACGTAAACCCATTTAGCAAAGCAGTATCGCTCACTCCCTCGCAAGAACTGTTAAATCCCACTGGTTCAGAGACAAAGGATTAAGTGCTTTGCTGGAACAGGAGTTGCGAATGCAGCTCGTATCCCTCCACGAGGAGAGCTGAAACCATGGTGTGATCCGCGTTAAATGGAACCTGAGACATCTGCTCTTCACGCCGCTCTCTTCCTCAAACCTCACACACCAGCTCTGCAGGGATGACGGCTTTAAAATTCCTTTTCTTATTGCTACCTCAGCTTTATGTTGACTCCACCAATTGGCTGGAGAGAGCTCATTGCTCTCTGCAACTGCCTGAGAGGAGGTTGTGGAGAGGNAAAAAAAAAAAAAAAAGCTGTCACTGTTTTGAAAACTTCTTGTACAGCAAACCTCCCACCTGCCAGCCCATCTACCCCACTCCCAGCACATCTCTATACTGGTTTACTGGTTCTGCTCTACACTGAATATAAATTTATTTTGATTTTCATCACAGAAGTGCAAGAGAACTGGTCGCTACCTGGCTGCACAGGCAGATACAGGGAAAATTTTCACCAAAGCAACACAAGAAGCTGAGTTATTTTTCCTGAGCAGATCTGACACCAGGAGCTCGGTTGGAGGAATCTGGAATGGCCTCACTTTATTCTTTTGTATTTTTAATTGTATTTTTAATTGTATTCTGGAGTCCTGCGCACGCAACCCAGTGCCCACGTCACCCAGGCGGGTGGTTCATCCTCCCCATTTACCCAGCGAAAGAACGTGCCAACACTCAGGTTAGAACACCTGAAACGTTTGGGAGGAGGTTTTCTTGGTCCCTTTCCTGACGCCATCTCCTTGAATTATACAGCAGAACATGAAAATTCTTGTTCTATTCATGCGTTAAGAATGGATCGCTCTATTTCGTTACCAAATAACAGAGGAGAGTGAAGCAGCTGTGACAACTTAAGCATTGAAAAATCATAAATCATTTTCACTTTCCCCTGTCCCCAGAAATCATGAAAAATAAATGCGGAGCCCTTTAGGAGATATTTTTACGCTTTTCATTCTTTTTAGCCGGGAGGCTTAAAAATGTGGTGCTTTTGACATCACCGCGTGACTTTAGAATCGGGGATTTTAATAAATAATAAGTGCAATTAAAATGGCGAGAGATAACACTAAAGGAGCTTTAATAGTAAAATAGTTTCGTAATCCTGTTGCTCTGTAGATAGACACAAATATTCATCAGCATCTCCTCAATTTATGATGGAGGTGGTAATAACACATGGGCTTCAGCTGATAATCAGGCTTTTACAACTGTTCTTATTTAACAGCTGGGAGGGCAAAAATACCTGTGTTTTGTTTAGCTTATTCGGTTCTTCGGTTGCAGATGCTCCGGGTTAGTGGGTATTGGAACCACATTGAGAGCTGGGGGTGTTTATCCTGGAGAAGAGGAAGCTGAGGGGAGACCTCATTGCTCTCTGCAACTACCTGAGAGGAGGTTGTGGAGAGGAGGGAGCTGGGCTCTTCTCCCAAGGGACAGGGGACAGGACGAGAGGGAATGGCCTCAAGCTCCACCAAGGGAGGGCCAGGATGGACATTAGGAAAAAAATTTTCACAGAAAGTGTGATTGGGCAGTGGCAGATGGAGGTATTATCGAATTATGTTGATTTGTTCAATCCAGACTTCACTGGGAATAACACACGTGAACAACAGCTTCAGGAGAACTTCTGTTGTAGACACCTACGTTTCTCTGCAGGGAACAAACGTCAACTCTTTCATTTGACTTCTTTATGGAGTATAGAGGCTCTTAACATGCAAGATTTTACATCAATATAACCTCCTTCACCAAACCTTGGGAGGGAGCTATCTGATAATTTGCTGCATCGCTGCAGAACGTAAGAAAAATAGCTCATGTACTTTGGCTTGAAGAGATTTTTAACCTTTTCCCTTAAGGTTAATCAGGCCCATTAGTAGAAGTTAATTAGAGTAATTAGGTTAGTTAGCATATTCTCTTTCATCTTTGCTAAAACTGGGAATTAAAGGGCCACCGTCAATGTAGTGAGATGAATGAGGATTTTCTGCTATTGTTTATTCCCTTGTGCTCTGGAGAGGTGATCGGTGCCCCATCACTTCTCCTCTGAATGATTCTTTCTCAAATGACTTTATCATAAATATTGCAAGTAGCCATAGACTGTTCTTTGCTGACTTACTTTAATGCATTAAACTTTTATTCCTTTCATTACACTCTCTCTTTGAGAACCGGTGCCCTTAAGAATATGTTGGTGAAAATAGAAGTATTTTTTCCCCCTGGGGGAATTGCTTTGCTCTCAGTCCAGGGAAGACATTTAAAGATCTTCTGTGCCATTGCTTCTGTTTAGTCTTGCAGCTTGTCTTTAGCCATTCCGACATCTCCTTTTTGAGCTGTTATGTTTTGGCTACCAGCTATTTTCTCATATCCTCGTACTTCAGCCTCTGACATCACTGGACAGTCAGACTGGATGCACGTCAGCTCGTATCTTGTCTCGCATGAGGGAGCGTATGCTGGGAAAAGCAGGTTTTTCTTTTGTGCTTTTGTTTTCAGACAATACAAATCTGATTTCCCACCTGCTGTTTCCATGTCCAGTGTAGCAGGGGGACAGGAATCATTCCCAAACTTCCTCTCTAAAGGCTTTTTTTCTTAGTGAGACCTTGAAACTTCTCCCATCTCACTTCCTCATTAACTCCTTCAGTCTACTTTGCATTGATCCTTGGTGTCACGTCCAGAGTTTCCATCCTGCCAATGAGAAAGCCACTGCCCTTCAACTCTCTGTCTAAATCTGGCTGGTGGCCACAATCAGGCTTTACTTGAGCTTTGCCAGGATGCTAGAAGATCATTGTCCAACCCCTTTTTCACGTCCATTGTTGTCACGGCTCATCCAGCGCTGCTTAAGCACCAAACTGTCTCATGTCATTTTGGCATGTTTCTTTCTCTGTTTTTTCCATACTCTGCCTCAATAGAACCAATAAAAAATTAGAGTGTTGTGTAATTCATCTGCATTTTACCTCACTCAGGGCAGGGACTATGCCAAACTCTCAAGTTGGGATATTCAGTCTCCCATTCCCTAAAAAGCTTCGCTTCTTTCAGTATCTAAGCATATAATTTCTTCCCTTTTGCTTGGCCCATCCAGATAACTTCACGGTGAAAGGCCATTTCAAAAATTTGGATACTTTTTTTTTCCAGGATGTGGAAAAGTTAAAGCTCAAGAGAAATTCTTGATGTGAAAGGCTAGAGTTACTTGCAGTGAATTGGAAAAAGATGCAGAGCTGTGGCTGATAACACTCGCTGATGTGCAGCTCATGCATACCAAAATACGCCCTTAACTGCTTCCCATGGTGTTGCTTTGCTGCTCCGAGTTCACGGCGGCAGGCAACTGAGAACCAATAATTTGAATTTGCATTGCGGCACGCAGGAAAGGCGAGCGTACTCCTTCTTGAAAGGTCTTCAGAGCCTAAATGGAAAAGCTAGACAAAGCACTAGCTGAAAATGGGATACTGATTCCATTTGGTCGATTAGTTAAATCACACACACGCTGCAGAGATCTTGAGGCTTAAAGTTGGGAGGTTGCCATCCAATTTTCAAACTGTCCTCAATTAGCTTTCCCCCCTTATCAGTTTAGAGGTCCCTGGTTTGAATAGAAATTGAACATATGTCTCCTGGCGATTGCATAGTTGAACTTCTGGACCAGTGTCTTCCACCTTTCACCAGGGTTGGTTCCTTATTTGTGTGAGAAATAATCGCTTCTGCATGCTCTGAATAGGCTGATGATAAATTCTTGCACATATAGAAGGAAGTTGTCAGGCTATTTGACCTTGAAATGTGAAAAGAGTTTGGCAGAGAGACACTGAAAGCAGTGAAGTTCTTCCTCTCCTCCTTTTTCTGTTTGATTGGACCGGTACGGCAGACGGACTCTTGTTCCAGCTCTGACACGTTTGCTACTCAACTTGTATCACAGACGTCTCTGCTTCATCTTCCTTGGTACCTTTGGGATGTGACCCAGTGTTTTGATCCTGCCAGACACGGGCTGATGCCCACGGTGTTAGATCATAGAATCACAGAATCACCAGGTTGGAAGAGACCCACCGGATCATTGAGTCCAACCATTCCNAACCCATTCTGTGATTCGATGAACTGTACAAATGTTCAGAGAAAGTACTTGGAGTAAAATCCAGGAGGAATAATAATTGAGTCAAGGGTAAAGGGACAAAGTAAATCACAATCATTATTCAGGGATAATATTTCTTACTGTCCAAATAGAATATTAAAGTACTGCCTAGGAAAAAAAAATTACCGAGCAGAAAAAAGTTATTAAGAAAAGATAATGAAGGGAAGGGAATATTATGCTGATTCTCCAAACAGTTATGAATGAATATAGATACACTCTCTGTGATAAAAGAAACACATTTCCCCAAAGAGAATTGGAAGAAACAGTTATTGCTAAACACTGATCTGTCTTTCAAATGCTGAGTACAAAAATAACCCACCTTTTCAAGTTTTCTGTTGATAACTCGTAATGAGAATCTTTGAGTCATGAAAACATTTAGAGATTTCAATCTTGTCGTCTAAGAGCAATAAATCAAAAAGATGGGGAAGGCAGCCACTTCATGAGAAGTCCCTGAATCAGTCATTTAGCACTTAAAAAAAAATAGAAGTGCAAAAGAAAAACCTGTCTTCTCTACAGTGTTTATAATAGATCAAATGTTTCTATTTCATAACTGTAATCAACAAAATTGTGGAAGCAGCTCCTTTGCAAAAAGCTCTGGAATTAGAAAATCAAATGGTCTCTTAAGGCTGCAGTTTGGTTGCAATAAGTCAATTGGCTGCATTACCAGAATGAATTAAAAAAAAAAAAAACAAACCACAAAACAACCCTCAAAAAAGATCAGTTTTTCTTGCAAGTCCAACCCCCTCCTTATAGCCCATAGCATTTTGCATCTGGTTGGATGCTCGGAGCTGAGGTAAGGGCTGGGCTGCAGGTCCTTAAACCAAGTAACTGTTTTCTGGTGGTAACTACTGGGAAATATGATTGATACCAGTGGGAGCAACGCAGCCGTCACCTGCCTGACTGTATTCCTGTTCTTCTTGTGGATCCCCACAGAGGTTGACATTCACTGTGATGTCTACAGCACTAGCAAAACTGCCAGAGCAACATAGAATCATGGAATAACCAGGTTGGAAGAGACCCACTGGATTGAGTCCAACCATTCCCATCAATCACTAACCCATGTCCCTCAGCACCTCGTCCACCCGGCCCTTAAACCCCTCCAGGGAAGGTGACTCAACCCCCTCCCTGGGCAGATTTTAGTCTGTCTCACCTTGTATTGTGGTTTGCTAGAGCAGAATAATTCGAGTTTCTTTGCATCTTTGTGATAAGGGAAAATGATTGTTGGTTTTTTTGCTTGTATGAAAAGGACTCCACTAACCTCCTACCTCAGTTATTACCCCTTCATTTTGAGATTTGATTGAAAACTAAAGATTTTTTTTTTTATTTACTGTCTATTTTCAGAAGATTAACATTGGTTTAGATGTGCGGGCTCGTTGATTTTCTTTTTTTGGAAGGTTTAAAAATAACTGATAGATGTGGAACTCCAGAAATGAATGTTTGTGGCTTGACTGCACAGCATTGGGTGTGTAGGGATGGGCTGACCCCTTACAAAATCACGTGGAGAGCTGTGTTCTGGCTTCTGCAGCACGATGCTCCTGCAGATACTCTGTGTTTGTCTATGCAGCAGCACATTTACTGAGCTCTGCTGGTTCAGGCTCAGGGAGGAAGCTTGCTTGCAGAGCTACTGCATAAAATTCTTCTAAACCAGCTTTGGATTTTAGTTTCTATCATTTCTACTGTCATTCTGACATCTGGCTGAGATCAACCCCTTCTTAATTTCGGTTTAGGATTAAATCTCGACTATCTCTTGTATCAGCAATAGTAATAAATCACACCTCCGCTCCAGGGCAGCGCTGGTGGAGCAGCAGCAGCTGTTCATCCGTTCTGCCCTTGAGGAACACCGTGTCACTAGGAAAAGGGGAAAAATATCCCTGGAAACTCTTTTTCCTGACCTGTTTGGACCAAGAGGGCAACTAATTAGATAGTTTATAAGGTATGACCCTCAACAAGGTGTGGTAGCTGATATGAAGCTCTCTCTATTCCTTTATGCTCTCAGTTTATTATCACTTTCCTTATTCTATTCATGACACACAAAAACTGGGACTGTCCCGCAGGTGAAAATCTAGTATTAAATAGTTAACTTCCCTGTATCTTTCCAATGTAAAGCTCACGGTTTGGTTTTCTTTATTAATTATTTTCTTTTGGACTGTGCTTCTCGGCTGTTTGTTCTGGAGCAAAGCAGGGATCTCTTTCTAAGACACAAGCTGAAATTATCACATTCCCACTGCTTCCCATTAAATGGGGCTGCACAGACTGCTTTCTGTGAGATCATTGGCAATATTTGGGTTTCAAGGCCATGTGTAAACTGTTGGAAATTGTTCCTCTGCTTGTCTGAAGCGTTTCTGGATCACTCTGATAACATCTTGGGGTGTATAATGGTAGACTAGTTGTTTCCTCTAATATTTAAGAGTTCCGGCTTAGTGTTACATCTGTGGTTTATGATTCATGCCTTGATTTTGGACCAACACAGCACGGGTTTAAGTGTCCTGATTGATGCACATCAGAGAGCATAATGAGGAGCTGAGAACTTTTAGCCGTTTGGAATGATTTGCAGGAGATGCGCCAGTTATAAACTGCACAAGTCTCCCAGCCTGGTGTGTCAGCTCATCTTCAAGCCATCCAATCGCTGAGGCAAAATTNTTAAAAAGGAGTGGCTTAAAATTCATATTAAAATTCATATTACCTGTCTGTCTGCCTGTCGTAACTTGTGGCTTGGAGACAAGGCTCAGAGACAAAATATGATGTGGTTTCTCCTAAGTTTGTATCAGAGATTCTACAAACTAGCAGTATCATATGGCTTGACTGTCTCTCCATATATTGATTAGCTGCTATTGGATTAAATGTTTAATTAGTCTTAACCATCACAGACTTGTGCAAGCAGGAAGACGCCTCAAAGCTTTGTTGATTGCCACGTGGCAGGAGTTTGATGCTTAGGTTAGTAAAGACTTTTTCCTCTACCTAAAGAAATATTAAAACATAATAAAGCAGATTTTTGGCCATATAAATAGGATCTAGTTCACCATGAGCCGAGCATCTGGTGCGTTTCCTCCCTGCAACCTGTTGAGAAGCAAACTTTAGGGAGCGATTTATGCTAATCCCTTCTGCTTTTTACCACAGGCTTTTCTAGCCGTTCTCTTGGCAAGCGAGACGCGCAGCGCAGAGTGTCCACTCGAATCAATCTGACAGGGAGAGATAAAGCCGGGATCTTAGCTTCATAAGAGGGATCAGATTGATCAAAGATGACACTGATGCATGTTGGAAACTGCTGCTTCCAACTGCAAACTGGACCACGATGTTCTTGGACCAGTGCTCAGCAGACCTGGGCTCTGGGGTCTCCTTTAGTTCTCTAGTTCTCTCCTCAGATCTTCAATGGTGACTATCAGTGACCTGAGGTCTCACCCAGGCATCATTTGTGCTGATAATTTCTCTCGGTTTTCGGGTTTCTTGGTAAAGAAGATTCAGACACGGAGGTATCGCAACCCAAAGCGCTCAGCGGTGCGTCCCAATACTCTGTGTCTAAATGGAGATTTCATTTCACTGGTTATCTGGCAGATGCAGAGGGTTGTTGTTGCTTTCAGGAATTAAGGAATCCTAAAGGTTACGCCTGCAGGGTGTTCTCAGCCCTGCAAGAATGAGTATGGTGACATTTAACTGCTATTAAAAAAAAAGTCCCATCCCACCCCCTCTCACTTGTTTTTTTACTCGAAAAAAAATGAGTATTTTGCTTGGTGGGCTGGTGCCATAGTGGCTGTTTAAAATAAATCAGCAGATGACACGACTGTCACTGTCATTTCGTAGGCTAACGCAGAGCCAGGTTATGGCTGTATCTGCTCCCACAGCATGGGGAAGGTTGGTTTTTGATGGCCACTGAATTAACTCGTCTATACAGAGTCCCTTCCCCTCAAATACAGAGATGGGAACCTCAGCAGAGCCAATTGGAAACCTCCACTGAGGGCGATAGCTTTGGATTTTTCACTAATTTGGGGTTTTTCACTAGCTTAGATCCCTTGCCCCTTGGAAAGTTGCTGTTTGATTCCTCTGAGAAAACTGGACCCTGTTGTGAGCTTTGCGTTAAAAAAGAATGGATGTACTTTCATTGATTTATTATGTTTCCTAATTAGTTAGAGCTGGTTCTGTGCT
Source organism: Piaya cayana (assembly GCA_013389865.1). NCBI lineage: Eukaryota > Metazoa > Chordata > Aves > Cuculiformes > Coccyzidae > Piaya > Piaya cayana. Next base: position 205 of record WAAB01024174.1, on the reverse strand, counting down.
GTCTAGTAGCTTGTTGGACAAGAACAACTTTTTACATATGAGGCAGCTTAAAAAATATCAGGTTTTTTTTGCTTCCTCTTCAAGATGCTTCATTCAAGTTGGTTTTAAAGGAGTTTCCTGCTCTTTCAACAATCCAACTTGCTCAAGGAGAACACGGCTACCAACCCAACACAAGAATGTTGGGAATGAGAGAAAAACCCTGGCC
>WAAB01024173.1:2694-55324 GCA_013389865.1 Piaya cayana | reverse complement strand
GCCCTTAGCCTCGCCAGGAGAACAATTGCAGTAACAATTTTTAAGACTTAATTTGAAGACATAAAAAAAGCAAAGTACACATAATTTTCTTGCATCCCACCTCCCCAGCATATTTACTTTCCCTTCTCATTAAAAAAAAAAGAAAGTTTCCATTTCCGTCCTGGATTTCACTGGATATTGCTCTTGTTTCACTGATTAGGAAATCTTACCTACTCCAAATTTTTGCCTCTGAAAGACCCTACAGTTCCTTCAAACTTAGCTGTCTTTTTTCTTTTATTGATATTTTTGAGTACTAATTTAATGAACAAAAGGTTTTTTTGTGATTGGATCAACTGCCTGACAGAAATCTAGGTCTTTCAGCACATAATCATATGCATTAGCTGAATTTATCAAATAAATCAGAGCTTACAGGATATATTTTTTCTTACAACATCGCTATCACTATCTGTATTACTCTGTGTCTGGCTTTCACTTAGATAGGACACACCAGGCTTGGACAGCTTTGCCCAGAGCTGGAGGCAATACACATTTCTGTTTCTGCTGTGGTCTAGAGCTAGTTTGAGCTGCAGGAAGTTAATTTCTCACCTTGAGAGTCTCATGAACAGTCTGGCAGGAAGAAAAAGAAAATTTAGTTTTGTGATCTGCGAATTTGAAGTAATTTTTACACACTATGTTTTTTCATCCACTGCCTTTCTCTAGTTCACAAAAGAGCTTTCCTTTCACTCTGTTGTTAAAAAATAGAATTCAAACCCCCAAAAGAAACCTGATCTTCCCTCCATGCACTTACATACCGGGATCCCTGAACAGAACAGCATAGTCTCCTAGAGCAGAGAGTATGCATCTCTTTATCCACTTTTTTTGGGATCTTTATAACATCTTGTTATAAGCCTGATATCCACTGCTAAAAGTATACATAGGAAGTCATAGAAAGGAAAGAAATTAATTGTATATATTACTCAAAATTTGAAACTGTTTATAATGCTGCTACAAAGGCCACAGGATTTCTTTCTAGAGCAAAGCCTTTGAGAAACTGCTGATGCCGGGTCACTCTATTTCTCTGCTCTGAGAGATTTTATCTTAAAAAATTTATCTTTTCTCAACAATGATATCCTTCAGTTTGAAAGGATTATGGTCTGTAACAGTACAGGAGGGACAATAATATTCTTTTCTCTAAGCACGTGCAATTGCTGTATGACTACTTTGATGCAGAAAATCTGTCACAATTTGAACAGTCCATGTCAGCCACTGTGATTAAGATATTTTGATCTGTTTAAATGTATAGCTTCTTGAAGTGACAAACTAAGAGGAAGAAATCCTAATCAGGTTACAAAAACAATGCACTGTTTCTATTAGAAGCTGTCTTGCTTACATTTTTAAACATTGTTAATTGTTGCCTAACTTTGTTTTGCTGAAGAGTTGCTCTATTCCAAACCAAAAGCAATGATACTTTGCCAGGTATAAAAAAATACTCCTTTAGAAAAAAAAAGAGATATTTCATATACTAAGAATATTTGCACATGATGAATAGCACTCATGTAAACACAGGAATGAAAGAGAAAGGACACACAAGGGAAGCAAGAACATTATTAAAGCAAATTGGATTCTTTTTGAAATAAAGCTTGAACTATAAATGCCACATGTTGTATTATTTCATTCTTGTCAGCAACTCATAATGAAAATGCTGCAATACTTTCACTCTCAGGAAATTATTTTTAATTCACCTTTCTAGGCCAAATTCCTACAGTTTAGGTAACAAATTTGAAAGTGTAATTTAATTCAAATATAACTACTGGTTGCTAAAGAGGGAACTGGTAGAATCAAAAAAGTTGAAAGCAGAAAAGGAGGGGAAAAAACAAGAAAGCCCTGCAAACAAAATCTCCATATACAACTTGTCATTACTGAACATTTATGTAATGTAGATGTATAATATGAATATACAATGGTTCTGAATTTTCCATCATCCTAAACCCAGAAAATTACAGAGGCTTTAAGATATCTTTGTGTGGTCATTAATGATAAATGATAAATGTTGGAAAGTGCTGACCACAAATGACAAAAAGTATGTGAATAATAAGCAGTCAGTTCCATGTATTTAAAGTTATTTGTTCTGCATATAGTGTACCTTCCACTGTACAGTACTGTGCTTTTCTGTATGCTAATATATGGTTTTCTTTGAAAATGGAAGTATTGGAATAGATGTACTGAGAAGTAAGTTTTTTAGAAAACAGGAAATGATGGAGGTGTTTCAGTTGTCATTGCATGTTTTTTATTTAAATCCCTCCATAATAACAGCCCCTATAGAAACCCTGACAAATATGAAAAGGGCAATAACTCGTTCTAGAAACATGGCAGCATAGTAGCTGTCAGCCAGAACCCAATTGTGCTAATACCAGTACAAATTCATTTTTTAAAAGCGCCTTTTGCCACAAAGAGATTACACTCAGTATTTCATAGCTCTTATCATACTTCTCAAGAGATTCACATGTTGACATTGCATTAAAGGCCATCTTTTATTCCTCTGCACAGCAGACATGAAAAAGCATCTTCCCTGAAGGAAAAATACTGCAGTGACCATGCTGTAGGAGCTCTGATGAATATTTTAAAGAGGAGTCTTTTGCATCTGTTTTAGAGATATCAATACTAGCTGGAGAAGTGAAAGCGAGAAGGAAGGAAAATCATGACCTTGCTTTGTTATGGTTGACTTAACTGTGTCTGCTGCTACTCAGCTGTTGGAGTGCTGACTATATTACAGCACCCAGCTGTGGGATGGGTGAAGGGGGCCTCTGCCAGTCACACCTCCATCCTATACGGGCAGTGCTCTCAAGCTGGAAAATGAAAAGTGTTGGAATGAAAGGAATGAAAATAGATGGTGCTTGTACACTTGTTTTCTTGACCCCTGGTCACTTTTATAGGGATGGACTAGCAACATTTTCCTATTACATGAAAATCCCTGCAACATAGTGAGGTCTGGATTTAAAAGACAGCATTCAGCTGAAGGGGTTATTTTAGCAACATTTTGTCATATGCACATTAGTCTACACTAGGCTGCATAATGTGTTCTGGGAAAAGAGCAAAAGAAATGTTATGTCACTGATGCTGACAAACATCTTCAAGAGTCATTCAGGTGTGCTACTGAGCTAGTTTTGGCTTATTGCTTTTGTTCTGTACTACAGCCACTGAAAATACATTTTAAGGAAACATTAGTATGACAGCAAAATCAACTCACCATATTTGTACATAAAGCACTTACACAAAATATTGGTCAAACTGTGAAATGTGCAGCAGCTCAGCTTTTAGTTTGAACATCCAATGGACCAGCAAGTACAACTGAATTGCAGTTGTTCACAGTATTTCATCTACACATGAACACTGGGTAGATACAACTTGCCCAGCTCAGTTTTGAAAGATATTTTGGATTTGTAGATACTATTATTCACATTCATAGATGAGAACCCCCCTCTAGAAAATAGTGTGTCTGGTGCTTTTTTAAAAAATTCTCTCTTTAGATTATATAAAGGGAATGCATTTATAAATCCCGTTTTTCTAGACTAAAATGTGCTATGCAATGATCACTTGCATGTCAAGAAAGCAAAAGTTATGTCAAAATTTAATTTGAGAATAGTAATGACAATGACAGTACTTAGTCTTTGTTTAATGATACATTTTTTCCTTCAGACTCTAGGCACAGCTAAGGACTGGTGTATATTCCCCTCTGTGTAGCAACGTACACATAACTGGGGAATTCAGAAGAAGAGAAACACAAATTCAGAGTTAAAGTTCAGTAACAGGAGACCTTCCATAGCAGGTCATAGTCAGTTCAGTGTGAGACTCATTAAGAGTCTTGCCAAGTTTTGTGAAGATCTCCAGAACACTTGATGCATATAGCCACAACCTCTTCTTTCTAGGACTTGAGTTTCTACAATATGCATTATTAAGAAAAGAAGTATGTATAAAGATCGATGTCCTTTGAGTAGTTGAGAAAAATGTCTCAGTTTCTTCACTGCTACTTACTTGCTTCCTTAATTTTTATTGCTGAATGCTTTTCTTTAGTCCATTGTTAAGTAAACCCATGGTTCTGACAAAGCCTATAGTTTTGAGAACCGCACATACCAGCAAGAATGAGTGCTCAAAGGCAGAGACACCCATCTATGAAGGCACTTAAAATCAGATACTGCTGGTGAAATAAAATTCTCAGTGGCTTGTTCAAAAGCTTACCAATTTTCTGGGACAGATTCAGGATCTGAGCTCAGACTTCAGGACTCTTTGTCTTGATCTGAAATGCAAAACTACCCTTTTTCTCCTGAAGAGGCCACCTTTCTGTAGTTTTTAAGGTGTGGATAATACCACAGTATGGTCACACAGAGCACAGGTTAGCTGCTGGTGCCATTGTTCAGAGACATGAAACAGGTCATGACCACTTGTCAATAAAATCTCAGGACTCAATCTGTATGAGTAACAGCACCAGAGCCAGCTGCACAGATCCAATTCCAATCTGACTGATTACCATCTATCCCACTATAATTTCTCTTCAGTTTAATTTGAATGTGACCTTTTCCTTCAGCTTTGTATCAAACCATTCTATGCTGCTGGTGCTCTCAATAAATTTAACACTGCCTTTCTCCACAGGGAAAGATAATGGTTTCTGCCCTGTACAGACGTTACACATAAATTTTAGGTAGTGATTACTGTCTAAAGGGGCTCATTGAGTGAACAGATAGAAATCATTACCTAATGTTAGGCTACTCCACTGCTGATCTTCCCTATGACCAACGGCATATACTGTTTAACTTTTTTTGCTACTAGATATTAATATGAAGACATTTCTCAAAACTTCCTTCTTCCTCTTCACTGCATGACACTGAAGTGGATAAGCAACAGCCTAGTAGTTGACAGTATCTGTGTATACCCTCACTATTCTTTTTGGCAATCAAAAAATCATAACACACTTTCTTTTTAAAGTGAAACATTTGTAGGAAGTTTTACAATTATTTATTGACCTGTGAATCAGGTGCAAACATCATGATGGGAACTATTTAATAAAGAAAACCAAAGTAAAATAGCTTACATGTCTTTCAAAACATAAGTACCTACTTAAAAGTAACAAGGAAATATTGGGTGACTGCCACACTGGCCTCTCTGTTCATATCCAGTTCCCTGAGTCTTTTGTCCCCTGACAGATGAATGCCAGGAATTTCCTTCTGTTTTTTTACTGAATCAGCTCCATCACTATGAAGATGCCATCTGGCATCCGGATATTATTGTATGCCCTCTTCCCCCCTGCCCCCAACTTCTTTTTATGGCTAGCACCAGGGTTATTTATGGCAGCATTTTAGAAGCTGGGTATGACGTTAACATTCAGAAGAATTTTTTCAAGAGTTAGACAGAAGTCTTTTAATCAACCCCTCCACCACCCACGAAACCAATCTCATTATACACAGAAAACCCCATGCTTTTAAAATCATGACTAGTGCACTTTCTGACTAAGGCTGTCATGCTGCGCTGTTGTAATGAGCTTCAGTGAAAGAGGTCAGACACAAAGATACCGTGGCTTCTCCTCAGATAATGTATTTCCCATGCTTGATGAATGGTCATGTCAGAGGTGGGCAGCATGGGAGAACAGTATGTATGACATTACAAGACAGCAAGGACTGCTCATCTTAAATATTTATCCTAACAAAGATTATTTTACTTTGTTATGAACCTGCAGTATTTCATTGTAGTACTGCCAGCAATTAATATTTAATTGACCCCAGCTAGGGGTGCAGCAGATCGGACAACCCAAACATAACTATCCCCTGTAGCCATAGATTGGCTGAAAAGGGTAGGATTAATTCTCTGCAGAGCAGAACTGATGAAGACCAATTTAATATGGATTTATATTTGAAGGTTGAGTGTATAAGTGAATTCTCTGGTATCTCTCAAAGACCAAATTCCTTTAGAAACTTTTCTTTCAACTAGGGAATTGTAGGATGTTAGTTTGATACATAGTTATTTAGTTGAGTGATATGTTGAAAATACCGCCACTGCATTTCCTGGTGAATATTGACCAAATTTGACAGAAGGTAAAAATTCATTGTGATAATGTTATACCTCTGTCAAATTCAATTAATACGAATAAATTCAGATATTAATGAGAGAAAAGGAAGGCAGGTGACAGATGTGATGACAGATGAAATTAAAACTGAGAGACTTGCTTCTTTTAGAAATTCGCAAATAAATAATATAAGGCACTACACGAAGAATAAAAATGAGGCGTTTGCTGTTCTACCTAACACATGTTAGAGACTGAGCACAAATTACAGCTAGAAAGACAGTGTAAAAAATGTCTGACTTTATAACTCATACTATATAATTTCAGAAGAAAAATCGTGTTCAACATAAAGTCACGAAAGTTACAGGACAGCAATATATATATTTGCAAATACAAGAACTCAGTGTACAGAAGAAATCTTCTGGAAATTTTCAGCTTTACCTTTTAAACTTACAATCAAAAGTAAAATTTAAGAAGGACAATAGAGTTGCTTAAAGATAGGGCCTGCTTTCTCTGCCTGAAGAATGAGAAAGAATAAAGGGTGACAGTGGTAGGGCAGGAATGTCTGCTGGTTACAAAGAATGACTCCATATATAGTGGAGAACATAGGCATTGACTTTATGGCATAAGAAAGCTTGGGAATAGCCTCAGATGAAGTGTAGGAAAAGAATGAATCCTTACTGACATTTGCCTCAGTGCAGTCATGAAAATGGTAGTTATTGCACCAATACAGAATGAACAGAAAAACCTCATAAGAAGAAAAATGCTGAAGAAAATGCCATTATCCCAGCTTCAAGCAAACATGACCATAAATGCAAAACACTGTCTTTTCAGCACCTGGCTTACTGTGCCACTGGATACCTTCTGCTGTTCCTCCTGCTTTACCACTGCTTCCCTCCCACTCTATTCCACCTCTCCTCTGCCCATTGTTACCTCTCAGGTGAGTGAAGGAGTGGGGTCTCAAAGTAAGCCCATCCTGGCTGACTGGCTCAACCCCCATCTTCAAACTTTGCCCAGCCAGCTCCACTCTACTGAATCAGAGAAAAGAATTGGCCTCCTCCGGAGGGGAAGTAAGCGACTAAAACTGGGGGTTTTTACAAATCCTGATATGTTCTCTGAAAATATTTACGGCAAAGTAACATGCTACAACACTCTTAAGCATAAGACAGTAAGACTTAAATTGACAGTCAGCAAAACAGCTGGCCACTTTACACTCTGTCTTACAACAATTACTGCTTGATCAACACTCTAAAACTCTTGACTATTCTGGCCCTGAAATCAGCATGCATCGACATTCTGGACTGATTATTCATCAATTTTAATATGTGGTTGATAGCCTGACATCTGTCAGCATGGCAGGCCATGGAGTATTACATAGTGTCTCTGCACAGCTGCAGAAACACAGGCCATAAGTTGCTTTATCATGTAATACAGCTTGCTTTTCAACTAGTCAGTGTGTTTGAAATCCCTACATAGCTGAATGAGGACAAGCGATGCTATATAACTGGCATCAAAATTGATTGTATCTTTGTGAGCTTGGAATACTTTATCTCTTTTTTATAATGTCAGTACATGCACTTTTTCAATCTACTAATCACGATCTAAAACAGATAATGGTTTAAGGTTAGACATTAATGAAAAACACTATTAACAGCGAGGCACCAAAACTAATTTTATGTGGCCACTCACTGTTCCAGGTTGTTCTCAACAGATTAGATATTCTGGAACAGTATACAGATGGTTGTTACATTTTAGAGACAAAGATTGCATGGATGACCCTTTGAGCACAAGTTTTCTGAGTTCTTTGGTCTTTCTGTCTCACGTCTCATCACTAAAGATCATTCTAAACTAAACACCAGGCATGGATACTTCTGAGCTTTGGGAAAGATTGCATAAAGCCACTGACTTCATCCCTTTTATTTTAGCAGGTAGTCAATACATATAAAAATCTATACTTGAAATTACTTTAATGTCTCCTTAATTTGTCACCAGTCTGCAGTAAAGATTACACAGGCTCCCAGAGTTGGGCTTTGAAGGGAGAAAGAAATGCACAAAACATCACTCCATGGCAGAATAAACCTAGTCAGGACTGCACCCCACTGTATTAATATATTAGTATCCCACTGGTATCACTGGAGTGGTGCATAAGATGAGGTAAAAACATTAAGATATCCTTGTAGAAGAGGGGCTTTATTTCAGGTAAGCAGTGAACTATAAAGTAAGGAGAAGTCACAGCTGCACTTGAAACATTTCAGAGTTCTCAAATCTTGTTCCATTTATATCTCTCAAGATCTGGTTTTAATATCACAAGTGATTTTTCCAGATATGTTATTAAAACACATGATAACATGATAAACAAAAGCCTTTTCATCACTCCTTGCAGGTTATGCTTACTGTTTACAAGCCCTCTCTTGTTAATATTTTCAAGTACATATACTTATTTAAAAAATACATATTTATGTATATATTACTACACTCTTTTTCTTCAGTAGCATTAATATTGTTCACAAAATTTATCTAAACAAAATGTTGATGTAACAAATTTTTTCAGGTACCACCACATTTCAGTATGATCCCTTTTGATAAACTTCCCAATCATGCATCTTTTTTAATGAATGCTTACAGGAGTTATTTACAGTTAAATGAATGCATATTTAGCCAAGTGGTTAAATATAATCACAAGTAAAGTCACAAGAAAATAAGCTATACTTACAAATGAAGAATATATTCACAAATATTGAATTTTCCAAGCCTGAATTAATCAATACACAAACCCTATGAAACTCTGGAAACAGGTAAACATTGCATTAAATTACATGTGATAGCTTCTACTAATATACATACACATAAGTGAATATGTGTGTACGTATATGCATGTATAAATGTGTAAATGTATACAAGTATGTGTATGTATTTATATATATATATGGCAGCTGGATTAAAATAACTTCTTTAAAAGGGCTTTATTATATATGTTGCTAGTTTAATTTCAGTGTTACAGTTTCAAATTACTTCAGCTCAGATTAACCATGCCAAACTTGCAAGTCTACTGAAAAAAACAATGTTTTTTTAGCCTAATACACAGCTGCAGTTGCAATAAAAAATGCCATGTGCTCAGCTGTGAGGAACTGGATATTGATTAAAACTGTGTACAGAGGTTACAAGTAGAGCAGGCATTTCCAGAATTAAAAAATCCAAAACATAACCACAACAATATTTTTAATTTCTAAGCCTCATTGCTAAAGGTTTATTGGTACAACAGTTTTACTGCAGCTTACTTTTCATTGCAATTTTATTGGGCTTAGGTAGATTAACTATCCATAAATGGCAATAAAACTCAATTCTGAATGAAATTCTGAGCATCTTTTAAAAGCACTCAATTTTTCTAACTTCTTCTGCAGTCCTGCTATTAATGAAATTAAGCACTTGGAGAATCTGCTAAAATGTATTTTCAATAGCATTCTATGAAGAACCTGACTATACAAGGTCACCTTCATATAATAAAATTTTCTTATTGATACATTAAAAAGGGAGGTATCAACCCTAAATGTTCTTCTCCAGTTTTTATTGTAATATCTTTTACTTCAGTCTTAATTGCAACTACTTTACACCCACCACCTCTTTCTAACTCAATGGCAATTTTTTCACAAAATAGGAGACTATTTTAGAATAGGGAAAGAAGAAATGAAAAATGGCAAATAAAACGAGTTAATTTTCATTTATTTAGATGGAAAATATACTGTGTCTATCACTTCAGGCAGCCATAATACAAGGGAACTGTTAATGTATGTAAGTAGGCCAACCTGCAATCCATGAGGGTCTGCAGCAGGAGGAAGAGCTACTAACAGCGTACATGGTACTGCCTGAGATTCATGTTGCAAAAGTGGTTGGGCAAAGAACATGAAGCAGCTAGAAAAGCAGAGAGGGGAAAATCCTTGAAGTTACCAGGTAAGTGATAGTAAGGCAATTCAAACCACAGGGCTGGGTATATTTTTTGCTAAAGTGAATCAATTTTATTTACTGTTACTACACTCTTTCTAGGGCAAGAGGTGAGGGGGAATCAATGTTGGCTGCCTTGTATCTTATCTCTAACTTCACAGGGGTATTGTGAGAAAAAATGATGGTACTGAGCTGCGGAGATACAGTGGTTGTGTATATACACACACATACACGTAACTATGTAGGTAAAAAATTCTCACTACAATATTAGTTTAAATGAACTTAAATAAAATATGTATATATTTGCCCAAATTACATCTGCATTTGCCCTCTTGAATTCTGTCTCTTCATATCTAAGTGTGACACAGGCTTAAACCCATTGATTTCCACATATTTGGGGTTAGTCTTTGCACTTTAATGAAAGCCAAATACAACTTCAAGAGACTGCTTGATATAAGCAAATTATTAAGACTTACGATGGCTCTTCAGACACCACTGCTCCTTCCTCCAGCTCTTGAGCCTGCTTATACCATGGCAACTTTCCTTCCACAGGAAGTTTATCTGTGAAACAAACACAAGCACGTGAAAATAGGAAGCATGCAGTTATGTTGCTATGTGTGCCAACCTCCCCTTTCTTGCTGAGATTGCTTATCATGCACATGTGGCTTCATCCACATGGAGGCTGCGCACAAAGAAGAAAGGGAGAGTAAGAAGAGCAGGAGAGAGAGGACATCCTTCACCACCGTAACACAAGGTTTTATGACCAGACATTTCACTGTTTCACCTAGAAGGGCTGTAGTGTTCTAAAGTCAGAAAGGTAAAGCAATTCACTTTTCAGAATATACAACTGAGCTCTAAAAGCAGGCATTTTGGAAACTATTTTTTCAAGAGAGGCTTGCAAGTGTAACAGACTTCCACTGACACTGCAAAGGCAAAGTATATAAAATCCCTGTGTTTTCCCTTAAATTTTAGAACTTCAGAAGACACATTGAGATTGTTTTTGATAGATCACAGAAAGAAAAAAAATCTGATTTGATGAGTGATACCACAGAAAAATGTGTAATAAAAAGGCTCAGCTATGTTTTTCTACTTTAAGTTTATCAGCTCATCAGCTATGTGGGTTTTAAAAAAATGAGCTTGATACTTTTTCTGTCATTTCTGATGGAAAACAGTAGAGCTGCTTTTCTTCTCTTCCAGCATGTGTGCAGTGTAATGAGCTGCTCTGCTCTGCTCTGGGGAGCGCAGGGCCATGTTGCTTTGTGAGCCAAACTCTGCTTTCATGTGGTGTCAAAATAGGTATTCAAGCTAAAGGCAGCAAAGTCATTTCAGTTCTACAGGGAAATAAAGCAAAAACAAATTTGGCACTATGATTTGAGAAGGAGGTTTGTATTTCAACAAAATGTTCTGGGTTAGGATCAGGGAGAAAAATTCAAATAAAATGGAGTGAGACTTAAGATCAGTGAGGAGAACCAGGCACGAGTCTATTTGCCACTTCCAAATCACTTAAGCCTTTTGGGATTATATAATGCACAGAATTGTACGCATCAATGGGAACAGATTAATGTCATTCAGAATAATCAGGAATTTTCTGTGACTGCTGTGCACAACAGTGAGCATTTCATATACATAGGCAAAGTTTCCCCTCAGTTGTATCATAGAGGAACAACTTAGAACTTGCTTTCTCTGCTACTGAAACTCTCCTTGAAGCAAGTTATTAGTTGAGGAAAAAGGGGACAGTAACATAGAGTTACTATGCCTCTCTCTCAGAAACAGACTGCCAAGTTCTTACCCTAATGTAGTGCTATTTAGGGATGAATGCTTGCCAGCACAGCTCTTACTTTAATTTATATTTTACCACATTTGTTATCCAAAATCCATAGGAAAGCTTTCTGTTTATATGTTCTGCAGCTTGTTTTATGGGTTTTGAAAGCCCAATATTACTTCAGTGCTTTTTTTGCTTGGATGCAGGTGGTTGTAAAAAGCTAAAGCTCTTGTGTACTGTTGCCTGTTATGTGACTTCTAAAATATCTTCTCTTTTTTTAAAGGTGTAGTTGATTATCATATACACTGTAAAATTTGTTAGAGGATTAGAAATGTTAGCATTGTACAGTGTGCTTTGACAAAAAAAAATCAATAAAGAGCACTCCTAGCACAAGTTAAGGAGGAATTTTTATCTTTGGAGATTTAAGTAAAATCTCTCCTTTTAAATAACAGTTCCAGTAAAAACACTTAAAGCCTATATTACCCAGAAAGTTGAATGCACGTTCTCTATTAAAATTGAAAATCATTACTTAATCCAGGGATAACCTATTTTTTCCCATTATTGGTAAAAAATAAAGTGCCTCAGTGCTTGAATAAATTAAAATGAAATAAATTACCTAAACTATTTGCATTATATTTCTGTTTAGCACAGTGTGTTAACAGGAGAGAGAGTTTCACATCTATTATCTTGCTGCTTCAGTCCACTTTATATTAATCCAGCTCCAGAAAGAACAAGTGTGCTATGATTAAAACATTCAATAGAGGAGAGGAACTTTGCTGCCCCTACTACTCTAGATTTCTAATTCTAGATTTGTGAAATAAAAAGGACAAACTTCCAGCACATAAATAGAAAAATCTGGATCGGAAGAGATGTCTAGACATCATCTGGTTCAAATGTCTTCTGAAAACATGATTTAGCCTTCAGATACATGGATTTTCAAACATTACCACCTGCATTACAACAGGGTGACTGTGAGCACTGCAGAATCAAGATGAGGAGTACAAATAAGTCCAAGTAAAAGAGTATGCTTTTCGTACGACTTTCCATCAAATGGGAAAATATGGAAGAAAGAAATAACTGTCTACAATCAGAAATTATTCATGAATCATAAAATCGTTTGGTTGGAAAAGATATTTGAGATTGAGTCCAACTGTACCTGTGCACTACTACTGTCGCCGTGCACCTCGTCTACCTGTCTTTTAAATACCTCCAGAGGTGCTGACTCAACTATGTTCCTAGGCAGTCTGTTCCAGTGCTTGATAACCCTTTCAGAGAACCCTTTCATTGATAACTAATCTGAACCTCCTCTGATGAATCCTGACATGATTTCCTCTTGTCCTATCCTTTGTTACCTGGGAGAAGAGACCGACATTCACCTCACTACAAGCTTATTTCAGGTAGTTGTAGACAGTGAAATGGTCTCCCCTCAGCCTCCTCCTTTCTAGGCCAAGCAACTCCAGTTCCCTCAGACACCTCTAAAAGGCTTCTTCTCCAGCAGCCCAAGCCCTGTGTTGCAAAGGGCAGCATAAGACTTGATCCAGAGTTAAGATGGTACTGTGTCACAAGAGTGAGCTTCCAGGAAACAACAATTTATTTTATTCCCAGGTAAATCCAATTGGAAGAGGCTTTTTTACAGATGCAGTCAAACAAAGCTTTCCTGTCTAGTCTTGCATGCTTCTTGGGGTCCCTAGGCAGAAGTCAGTTGTGGGTGGTTTGCAGCACCTGATTCTTTTGTGTCTTGCTGCATTTCGCATACACTGTATGCTGCAGGCTGACAGAATCTTGCTTTACCTCTGTTCTGAACACAATGAACAAGTAGAGCCCCCAAAAGCAGCTGACGCCAAACCCACTGAATATCCATCTGAGCCTCAAGGTCATGCTGACACACACAGAGACTTTTTTTTAAATCATGGAAGGTGGACAGAGTGAGCTTATGCCACCCAGTAAAACTGGACGTAAAGATACCTATTCCTCCCCAGCAGCCACAGAAAATTCCCACATGTAGATAAATTCAAATCTTGAAACTTGGCAAGTGCACCCATTGTCAGCCACTGAGTGCAGAAATTAAAAATCCAAAATTTCACTGCTTCACCTTGGATGAGCACGAGGTCATAGGACACTTATTTCACAGGGCCTCATGATAAATGCTCTTAATACCTATCAGGATAGCAATTATTTTTTAAAAGGATTTATATTTTCTTATGGGCAGATTTAAGTCTCCAGCTTAGGGATATCAAGTTCATCTACATTGTTGTAGCCTAGAATTTTCTATAAGTCAGTCAGCATACAGATACAGAGGTTGTATCAATAGAGCTGCACACACACACAAACACATGCATGCTTATATACCCATGAAAATAGTCAAATACCTGTGGCTGATGCACCTGGCCACTGCCCATTAATCCAATTCATTCTTCAAGACTTTTTCTACTATTCCCAACCCAACAAGAACATCCAAACAGCTCCGAAAATATTTTCTTCTTCTCTCTACCCAGTATTACTCTCTAAGGCCCAAGTCAAGAACCATTTTTATATACATTGTGAGTACTCCTTGGTATAAAACACTTCAAATTGGCTAGTCTGCCAAATTTTGCAGCCTTGCTAGTAAGAGGAACTTGATATTAGAATATATTATACAATGCTTGCATCTCATATATTTCAAGTTCTAAGTTATGAATATGTAATTTAAAATTATGGCTACATTTATGTACCATAAATGTTATTTATGTATTTAATTCCTTTTAAAATACAGAGCAAATTCAGCTCTCACACTATCAGTGAGGTCAAACTTCCTTAGATTACAGTCAAATTTACATTTATATTGCTTGGTCTGCTAGAGAACAAATTAGCAGTGAAAACCTCTGAGATTCTAACAAAAAGGAAGGGACCAGCATCCACTCCAAGCTGCTACCAGGCAGATTGGAATAGGAATGGCAGATCTAAAATGTGTAAATTCACAGTTCAAGGAGGTGGAAACAGTGCTACTAGCAACAAACCAAAACTGCTAAAGATAGAAGTGCTCTGAAAATTTTATGAGAACCCTTCTGCCTCATTACCTTTAGGTTTGTAGCAAGGACTGGGTACAATGCATTCTTCTTTTATGTGTGGCTTTGTTTTAAGGCTACAGCCCCCTGTATGCACCCCTCTGTGATCAATGCAAAGGACCACACGGTATCTAAGTCCTTGTCCACAGGTCACAGTGCACTGAGGAAAAAAAAAGAAAAAAAAAAGGTGCATGTGCTATGTCACATGAGTGATAAATAAAAGGGAATAGGAAAAAGAAGTATGTGTACATCAAAGACCAAAACATGATGCAGAAAACCCCAACTCTGAATATAAATAAGTCATAATCTTTGGTAGTTATGGATAAGGTATAAATTTGACACAGTTTTGCCTTTTTGCTCCGCACTTTTACTTGATTTGGACATTTTACTGCTGAGTTTCTCTTGTAGTGTCTTTCTCAGCATTCGTTACTTGGTTTGTGGCCATCTGTCCCATATTGGACTTGCTCAGTAACACTCTTGTCAGTTTCATCAGGAGCCACTCTGCTTTGCTTGGACAAAGTACTGGGGCTTATGGGTGACACTCAGCTATTTCTGGAACATGACACCAAACTGAATGGGAAAGTATTTGGGTTTTATTCCTTAAGACACTTTCTTAAGTAAGTGGGGTTTTTTTTGTAAGGTACATGATTTTTTCCTCCTATACAGATTGTTTTAGAAGAGGTTCACAGGAAAGGATCAAAACTGCCAACCAGTGGGTAGGACTATGGATACTACCAATATTACTTTACTCTTGAATAGCATCTTTCATCTAGAAAACATGAAACATTTTGCAGTTAGTCAAGAACACCTCACTAGTAGGTGAGCTTGCTGAGCTTCTAAAACCTATTTTATTTCTTGAGAAACTGGGGTGAGAAGCTACATTCAAGATTAAGACTTTATGTCCAACATCAAAGTACTTTCCTGCTTTGGTAGAAAGACATTTTAAAAAAAAGACATTTTCTTTCATACAGAAGAAAAAGTGAGTCAGGAACAGAAAATATGAGCATTAAAGAGCAGAATCATTTGTGGCTTTACTTATTTCTGTAAATTTCTCAGCAATTCATCATATCGATTTAAGGCTGAAAAACTGTAAAAAGATATACATGCTCACTGTTTTTGTTCTGCTCATTTAATTTACATTCCCAGTATATTATTACTAGAAGGTCACTAATTAACATTACAGATCTCATCTGTTCTTCCATCATTGTCTCTAATCATGTTAATATTAACACATTATTTCTGAGTATTTACTTTGCAGTTAGACAAATAGCATAATTTAAAACAGAGGTCATGGTAATAAGGAAAGAAAGTATGTTCCTGCTTCAACAAGCTCACTAAACTACAATTTAAAATGTACTTGTACTGCGGTAAATACAAAACCAACAAAGTTAAACTGATTACCGGAGACCATTCCTGAGCAAGCCACTTGGGGCAGTCAAATATATTGCAAGGCTGGATTACAGGCATCTTTGGAGTATACATGCATTTCCATTCTTCCACAGGGCTGATATGCCCCTGAATGTCTTCTTCCACACATGAGACACTGCGGCTTTGAATGCCCCCTCCACAGGATGTGGAACAGGCAGTCCAGGGGGTACTTTCCCATCTGGAGAAAAACAAAAACCCAATGCAGAGAGACATCATGAAAAGAACCCCCCGTTGTCCCCACATCCATCTGCACCCCTCAAATGTATAAAGGGTTGTCTGCAGGAAGGTTATTTTTCTGATTAATGCTGGTAAAAAATAATTATATATATATATATTCATAAATAGCCAAAACAGTAATGTGGTCTCTGGGCTGTTGTCTTTAAGTCACAAAATAGTGACATAAAAACTCCTGTCCCCAACTAACCCAGTGACTTCTACCACAGAAACTCTAAATACTTTTAACGTAATTTCTTTAATTTAATTGATGGGATTATCACGTCTCACAATTTGTCATTTCAAAAAAGAAAATGAAAGGAAATTACCTAAAAGAAGATGTGATTATACTGACAGGATACTTGGCTTCTGATAGATAAATCATGTAGGCCATATTTCCTTACAGCTGAGTCAGTGAGGGTAACTGAGAAACCACCTTTTCTCAACAAGTGCCATTTGAAAACGTAAAGACAAACCCATAAAATGATGTTTATATTCTGAAAAGCTGTGCATACTTGTAAGAATAATCCTTTGTTTAAAACAGTGATTCATAGACAATAATGCAGGTACTGTTTTACATATGTACATGCTTGATCATACAAACTAGTGTAGTATTTCCTCTTCTATATTCAAGCCACTGACTGTTGTCATGATCCGCCATGGCTCTTCCTGTATAGTCATGTGCATTCATGATGGTATAAAAGTGTATGTGGTCTATCTTTTTTCTTTCTTTTTCTTCCAAAGGCAAATGCCCTTTTGATAAGGACATAAAAAACAATGTTTGAAACAATTATTTTGGTCATAAGTTGTTGGTTTTTTTGCTTTTAAAAATTGTTTTGTGGAAAAAATTTCACCCATTTCCTCTTTCAGGCAAGGAGGAAAATAATGTTCTATCACTTCATACAATGGGATTAATTTTATTAAGCAGCAATTACAAGAATATCAAGGTTGTTAAGCAATATCATCTTTTTCTCATCAGCCCCAGAACATGTAAGCACTACTCCTACTTGGCTTCTGTTTGAAAGTGTCATAAAACTGTGTAAAATGGTTTATGTTAATAACTGCTTATGAATGGTAAAGCCACTGATTCTTTCCATGACTTACCACTAAGAAGTGGTGAAACCATGTTTACACCAGGCCATATCCACGATCATGCACTCAGCATTAGTCACATATGTGAGAAATATGTAATTTTTAACAATGTTTTTAGTTCAGATGTGCTACCTGTGGCTCTGCTGAACAAGTGTCCCAGATAAGAGCTTGCAAACAGCCTGAGCTGGCTTTTCCCAGGCATAAAAAGTGATGGCACCAGGAATTCTCTGGAGTCTTTGGGAAAAATTTCTAGATACTTTACGCAACCTCAGCAATACCAAGCAACTTAAATCTAGGCAAGTGGTTTGGTCATCAGTATTTGTATGAGTGTAAGATTGGAAGATGAAGTTTTCTGTTGTATGGAACTTGAAGTAGGTGTCACAGCTCTGATCCAGGTACAAAGGGTGCAACATTGACCTAGAATTTATGAAAAGAATCAGTGGTGCATTAAAAATAAGCACTATATCTCCTGAACCATGCCTTTCTCTCTTTGTGATAAAATTCAAGGATAAGGGATTGCAGTAGGAACTCTAGTGAAGATGATTTCCTAGATTTACTCTCCACTTCTGGACTGTTTGTCACTCTCCTCTGTTCCAGCTAACAGGTGTCAGCCTCAGATAAGTAATGCAACCAGGGCCTCTCTGGTTTGCTTTGAATTTTTTTGGTTTGTGTTTTTTTTTGCTCAAACTTGTCAAGTTCAAGGGAAAGACATTTTTTCTCGCCTTAACTTGGCTCTGTCTCATGCCAGGCTTGTTGTCTGTTCAGTGTCTGCTGCCTCTGAAGTCTGGATAAGGGACTCTTGGGGTGACACAGGAAGACCTGAGCCCTGTTTATAGGTTCACAGGAGCACACATGGGAGTCATGGAGAGGGAAAAAAGGGGAAGTAGTATTGAAACAGCAGACAGGAAAAAGGGGCAGAGGTCCCAGCTATCAGTTGTCACCTGAGCAATTGATGGCAGGGGGTTAAAGAAGAATGGCGTGGCTGATAAAGTGAAGGTAGAGGGACAATTATGGGGTGAGACTGTAATGCAGAGCAGCTTGAGAAACAGTTTCAGTCTTTTGATCATTTCCAAGCACTGATTTTTCTTTGTTTTTGCTTTCAGCATTACTGAAAGCCAAATAATTCCAAATGTTTTGATCCTTTACTTTGGATTTTCTTCAGTTGCCAGCTCAGGATGCTTATTCCTTAAATACAGTCACTACACTGTTAACTACTGCCAAATCATCCTCCGATATAAAGCTGTTCCCATCTTTTGTCAATGTACATGGCCTTTGTACACAATTCAAATAACATATTTTCATAGAATCATAGAATCACCAGGTTGGAAGAAACCCACAGGATCATCGGGTCCAACCCTTCCTACCAGTCTCTAAACNTTCAAGTAGTTGTAGACAGTGATAAGGTCTCCCCTCAGCCTCCTCTTCTCGAGGCTAAACAACCCTAGCTCTCTCAGTTGCTCCTCTTAAGACTTTATTTTATTCAAAGCTAGAGAATTAAACCCTGTTGTAATATTCTAGCTTCCACATTCATCACTAACAGAGGTTTAATTTTTGAGAAAAGTGTGTTACAGAAAAAAGTAATTAGATATGGGGGCATATTCTATATCTCATGATTTTTTGGTGATAATGACTGTGTACATAATCTTAAGCACTTAGCTAGGAATAGAAAAGTCTAATCCAAATGATGTGGATCATTTGGACAATTCCCTCAGACACATGCTGTAGATTTTGGGGTTGTCCTATGCAGCAATAGGACTTGGATTCAGTAATCCTTGTGAGTCCCTTCCAACTCAGGTCATTCTGTGATCGATAAAGAGCATCAACATGAATGACAGTCACAATATGTAGCATGTAAGCTGCTCTTCTCCTTGTCTTCTTACAGTTTGGTGTGGGTCCATGATCTGGCTGGAAACTGTTGAACAAAAATGCACTATGCTTGCATGCTAACGCTGAACACTCTTTACATTCGGCCACAATGTGGTTTGAGGAAGGGTGTTTCCTCAACAGTATAAAACTAACAAGTTGCCCAGAGGATTCTTTCTGTGATTTCATACTCCAAGGTACAATAAATTAATGAAGAAGGAAACATGGCATATTACTATTGGAAGTCCATGCAGTATTTCAAAACAAAAAGGTTATTGTCCCTTAGCTACATAACATTTTTACCAGCACCTATCTTGTTCACTGCTTTAAGAGTAATTCCCTCATGTGTTTATTTCCATAAGGATCTTCAGTCTTATATCAAAGACATTTTAATGGTGAGATAATTATTAATACAAATCAGGCCTTGATCCTGTTCCTGCCTCTGATCTCTGATTTCTTAGAAAAGCCAATGAATTGATGCTCCTGGGGAAGGCATTAGCATGGGTTTACAGTATAATAACACAACATTAAGAGCATCTAAACCTAAAATCTCACAATTTATAAGCATGTAAGAAACAGCCTCACTGAAGAGAAAGTTGATAGCTCATCATGAAGCCACAGGTTATAGTTTTGTTTTTATAGAGAGGACTAAAGGAAAGGTGTAAGAGAAAAGCAGAGTTGGGGATGGGGGGTGAAGAAAGAGAGAAAGAAATAGATGATTCACTTAATATGTCTGCACTGATGCTTCAGCTAGAATATAATTTCAGTTCTGCATCAACAAGATTTATTAAAAAAACAGGTTAGCCCTTAAAAATATCTAGGTTAATCTTCAGGAGTTTAAAGCAACAGAAGAGCAGCATTTATTAATTCAGTCTGTGAGCAAAGTAGAAATGAACAGAAGAGGAAAAACATTAGTAAATGTATTTGTTAATCCTACCATCTGGTTGACTGTTTTACATACCGAGGAAGGGGATGGTAGAGGTCATAGGGCATGATCTGCTTGTATCCATCACTGTTAGGAACAATAATGCCAACCCTCTGAGTAGAAGGTACACATAATAAAATAAACACTAAATGATTACATTATACAACTTTTAAAAAAAAAACAATTGTACAAAACCCCACCACAAATAAACAATATATTTTACTAAATTGCTATTGCATTTGAAACAAAACTTATGCTCCCATTCTACTGAGTCACTCAAAGAATAAACACAAATTAATACTTTGCTCTTATGAATATAATACTGTTTGATTAAGAAGTAATCAATTACTACAAGTGATCCAAATCTGTTGTCCAAATAATATTTAAATTTATAAGGTTAATATTGAATATTAAAGAAAAAAAGTGTTTCTAGACTTAATACTTTCTTGGAGCTTGCATCCATAGTCACTGAAGACAACAAGGGAACTTCTATTTGCTTCACAGACCTCTAGATCAAATTGTTTTTTAAACAAGAATATGATTGTTTCTGCCCTTCAGATAAAACATATACTTTTACAGTGGCCAGCATGAGAAGTTCATGGAATCCCAGTGTAAGAATTCAAATATGCAATATTTGTCTCTCCAAATTAAACCAGACTGATTTCATTCATTTTCAGAACCTGCCTACTTATTAGGGTTTTTCTGGAGGAAAGAAGGACCTGGAGAGAAGAGTAATGTGTCAAGTTGAATTTTTGTTTGTTTCTTTGGTTTAGGTGTTTTCTTGACTAGTTAGCTTGGTATGCTGTAGTGTTATGGCTATGGTATTATAAAACCTAAATAAATAACATCTAAAGCTTATAGAAAGCTATAGTTTGTATCAAAATTAGTAATTATCTGAGCCATTATTATGCCAGTTACATGTGAGATGGATGTCACTTCACTTGCCGGCAACTACAGGGTCTCACGTAACTGCTAGTCTGCAGTTTCATCTTTTGTTTGTGCTTTTTCACAGATTCCAACTCAGAGTAACTCTACCCATGCTGTCTCCTAAATATCAGACATATCTTAACATCAAATAGATGATCCCAAAATACTTCATGTTTCATCAATGTCACTGTGCAACAGGGCACTTGGATGGGGCAGGTGGGCAGAACCACTGAAAAGTGAACAAAAATGACATTAAAATAAGAAATATGTCCCAACCCAAGTTGTGGAGAGAGAAACTCAGCTGAAGAGAAGAAAGGTAGTTTTTGAGAACCTTATACAGATGAGAGGTGTTAGGTATGCTGCTAAGGATTTTATCAAGGGGGAAGATAAAAAAGGAGGGGGAAGGGAGAAAGTATTCTCCATCCTCAAAAAGTTCACAGAAAAAATGCTGTAAGCATTCAAAGGAGTCTTGTCATGCTGGGGCTAAAGGGATCTATTCTCCTTTCAGTCAACAGGGTTTTTATGTGCATAACTTGTCCATGACAGGAGAATGGATCCCATTGTGTTTTCACAGTAAGGAGTCTGTGCTCAGTCAGCGTGCTGGAATTTTCCTGCTGAAGTGCAGGAAAATGATGGAGCCTTAGGAGTGTGTGATGGGGACTAGACAGCTCCCTCAAAGATTAACAGCTTAATAACATATTTGCATGTTCAAAGACCTGCCTATATCCTGAAAAAAACCTAAAAATCCAGGGACAGGCAGTTCTGGCACCGGCAGACTTTGGAAAAGACAAATAGGTCATTTAGAGTATGGCCAATAAACATGCCTTTTCAGTCTTATCTTGACAGACAAATGCCTGGAGAAGTTTCAGAAATTGTGTACTAGTATTTTAAGATGTTAGGGGATGTTTTCTGATGGTAGGGTTTGTTTTTTGCTCATATTTTGCTAACCTCTGCTGTTCTCCCAACACTTCCACAACTGCTGCTGAAGTTCCACTCTGAAGAATTTGCACTCTTCAGCTTGCTAAAACATTAATCTACCAAGGCGGGAAATGAAAGAAGTATACTATAAAATTCTCTACTGTCCAAGAAAGAAATGGATTTCAAAACATATCTCACTACTCAATGCAGTGAGAAATGTTTTCTTTCTAAAAAACATGACCTGTATGCATATACAGGTCTACATGCATTAGAATGCATAATATCCAAGATCATTCCAATGGAAATGACCATACCACATCTAAACACTGTTATGAAGATTAGATAATATTTACAAAGCACTAGGTTAATACTGCCATTGGAAGATTTGACTCTTAAAGATTTCTGCATACATAAACTGCATTTATGTAAATGGCACAGAGCTCCACAGAGCTACTGACACTGTTCTTGCGCATACATGAGGGGCCGAGAAAGGCTCTCATTATGTTACTGCAAGATAATGATCCCCAGCAACATTAAGTCCTGTGGTCACAACAAGGAAAAAGACCCACAGAAAAATATATGACATCTTAACTTAAGACTTCAAAGATTGTCATGAAGATACAACAGATCAGCAGATGGTCATTGTACCATTAATGGCAACTGTATCTTTCCTAACTAGTCCTATGTAGACAAGTCTAAGCAAACAATTTAAAAAACATCTTAGAGATTACTTTAGTGAACCTTGTTATTCTTGACTGGACAAAGTGGCTTAAATTCCATGAATCTATCATACTCCTATAAACAGACAGAGGAGATCGAGTTTATGGGCTTTGCTCATTGTATGTTACTTGGACAATGCAAAGGGGATGGTGTCCTAAATGAACAGAACATATAATAATAATTCCTTCACTACACTGACATTTCTGGTTGACATGGGAGTAGCTAACAGGACTCATTCACACAATGCCTACAGCAAGCCTCCTTTCAATGAGCCGAAGCACAAAACAAATTATTCTTTTTGTGATGGCAGCTTCAGCACAGTTGCACTTCCAAGGCACAGCTCCAGCTGGATTAGGAGTTGAACACATCCAAGCCTGTCACCTCTGTAAATATTTGGCTTTTCTCTGGGACACGTGCCTGTAGGTGTGTACCTTGAAAGTCCTGTTTAATACCACCTTCCCCAGTAGCTACTTTTTCTCCTTAAGCTACTTCCTTAGCATAAATGACAGATGTGCATGCTTTTCCTCTGTAGCTCCCTAATGACTGTCTCTCCAACAAGATGTCAGCTCTTCCCACCACGCTATCCTGTATGCCCAGGATCTCAGGCTGGCCTGAGCAGCTGTGCTGAGCAGGGCCACGGGGACTAAAGCTAGAAGAGCCAGCAAAAGGCAAGTGTGTCTGAGATGCCTTGGGGTATTGTGACCCAGCATGGGGATGATGTGTTGATGCCAGGAGTGGGTAGGGGAACCTGCTGCTCCTATTCTAGTGCTCTTGCACCCTGCTGTGCCAGTGCTCAGCCTCTGCAGGACACTCGCACACTTCTGACTCACAGCCTTGATGCCTGCTGTAGGTTCTATTTTCCTGAGGGCTTCCTCTCCACCTCTCCACAGTGCTGCCTGTATTCCCAGGTGGCTGGAGCTATTACACTTCTTTCCTGATGGAGATTTGCACAGCAAATATTTAGGCCTTCACTGAGATCTGTTGCACCTCAGATAAAATGATCTGCATGACAGGGACTACGCTATCTGAGCAATGGTCCAAAATACATTGAATATATTAATAACAACAGGAAAACAATAATAAAATGTTTAAGCAGCTTAAGCTGGCTGTGGACAGCTAATTCATTAAATGAAAGAAAATGCTTGGAAGACCTGAAAAAGTTTATCTACATCAGTAGGTATTATACATATACTTGCCCATCAAGTACAGACTGTTGTAAAATCTCAATGGACTGCAAAGAAACAGATCTTTTCTTTTGATCCTTCTGAGGTGGGAGCTGGATCCCAAAGAGAGTCAGTGAGAGGCTGCATAAGGCATTGTTAAAATAAATAACAAATGCGGCTAAAAAGGGACTTGGCCCCATGATACATCATCTCTTCTGCAATACACTTATTACTGGCCTTAATTAGGTAGATGGGCCACCTTTACTTAACCTTGAAAAGGAACATGTATAAATTATAAACATTTGATAAATAATCTTCCACACACAGTAGTCATCCTCTGAGTATATACAGAACTGGATTTACAGAAAGAAAAGTTGACTCATATTCCACATTCATTCAGTCTAAGCTGGCCTGGCTACTCATGATGCCATGAATTCTGTTAATTACTGCCATAATAAGCACAATAAGGTAAAACATTTCTATGCACCAAGTCTAAAGAGGCAACTAATTGCAGGCCAGCGTGATATTCCTGATATTTGTGTAAGTTTTTCTTTCAGAATGACCTTTGCTGAAAATTTTAGTGTAAGGTTTCCTATTCCTCTCATCTGCTTTATTCAGTGACACTGTGGTCTTCCAGGATTATTTTCTGTGGCATTCATTGACACACCACAGGAACAGTCAGCAACCACTAACCAATTATGCCTCACTGGAAATCAGTTTGCCAGGAAAAATTAACGTCTTCGTCTTATACCAGTGGAGCAAAGAAGCTCCCACACAGCAAAGACCCTACACAGCCAAGACACCCTTCTTGCTTACGCTCCTGTCCTCACCATTCTGCTTCACCTACCCTCTTTGTGACTGTAAGAAAGCATTGAGATTCCAGAATTTACCACAGTTTTCCTCTGGTTTTCTGTTTGAGTTGTTGATTCTTGAATTCTTTACAAAGGTGCTTTTGAAAATAATCATTTGCAATTTGGCATGTTGTCAGAATGTTTCCAAAATGCCAGTTCTCTTCTGTTACTCTCTGTACCCTGAGAAAGCATAGCTGTACTTTCACAGAATCACAGAATCACCGGGTTGGAAGAGACCCACTGGATCATCAAGTCCAACCACTCCCACAAAACACTAAACCATGTCCCTCAGGACCTCGTCTACTCGTAACTTAAACACCTCCAGGGAAGGCGAATCAACCACCTCCCTGGGCAGCATATTCCAGTGCCTAATGACCCTTTCCGTAAAAAACTTCCTTCTAATCTCTAACCTAAACCTCCCCTGGCGGAGCTTGAGGCCATTCCCCCTTGTCCTGTCCCCTGACACCTGGGAGAAGAGGCCAGCTCCCTCCTCTCCACAACCTCCCTCCAGGTATTTGTAGGTATTTGTACTTTGAATTACTCTCCCTCCCCTCAGTGTCTTTATATCAACAATTTTACCTCATTATGTCTTATATAAAACAAAAATTGCTTCCTGACATCTGCCTAGGTGTTATTTTTTACCTCTCCTTCCTCCCATGTCCCACGCAGTCATCTGTTCTACCATTTCAGAATATGTTGTATAAAATTATTGTGAAAGGTATGAAAAATATACACAGTACAAATTCCAGAGGTAAATTAGATATTTGACTCAGAACTTTATCAGAACCAGGAGCTTAAAAAATTATTTTCCTACCAGTACTGTAAGAGGTGAACCTCAAAGACAGCTTCCATATCAGTTCACAACTTTCAGCAACCCTTTTTCTAGATGCTCATACTTAGGTCTCTTAGATTATTATATCTGGCTTCTACTAACGTTTGTCTCAAACAACTCAAAGGAGAATTCAAAGAAAAAGTTTTTGATGTGAGAAAAATCAATGAGGAGAAAATACAAGAAATTTCTTATATTAAATTTTCTAGTTACAATTGTTAGTATATTTAAGTACTATGACATATTAAATATAAATATTTTGTGGAAAGTACTGGGACAAGAGAAGCCAAATATTGAACTTTACAGAATATTTGAGAGGGAATTTTCTGTCTTGTTGCATTGTGGGAAAGAGCCCTCTAAGCTGAAAATACGCCTCTGAGAACATGCTCAACAGGACATACTTTGCACCAAACCCTAGTGAAGCTGTGCTTTTAATATTATATCCTTAATACATCCCAGCACAAAACCAGTTCAGAGATTAAGGAGCAGGTAAGTAAATGGCTTTACTGCATCCTTGCACATATCTGCTGGGCTGCACTTAACTGTGTTTTAGTAAAGCTGTACAAGAGGACCAAAATGTTTAGATTACACAAATACATGCTTGCAGCTTATGGGTAGCTGCAGCCTGACTTCCAACACTAAACTCCTGAAGAAAGAATGCTTGGCAGGGGAGGAGAAAGGAGCCTTTTTTTCATGGTTAAAAGGTATTGATAATTAGAACAAATTCCTGTGCTACAGTCTTTCAAGCTGCCATGACTGCAAATAAGCTCTTTATTAAGGAAAACATGTACAAACCCCATAAAACTTTCCCATCTCACTAACACTTAAAAGGTAATTGTTTATCATGGGATGGAATCACGGACCATTTGTTTTCTCACATATTATAACACTTCATGAGGCAAAATACAATCTGAGGAGAAGAAACAACCACTTCAAATTGATCCCTGCAATGTGGAGGTGCTAAACAGAGGTCTTTTTCTACACAGTACCTCCTCAGGATTAGAAAGAGGTTGAATATGTAGGTTAAATGACAATATAAGCAATAGCAACAGGATATTTTCCTGCTCTGTTTTACTCTTTTCAAACTAAGTTTCTTTTAAAATTAGAGCTGACTGACCTTGCAGGACAAGGATCCAGATTACACTCTTGAAGTTTTGGCTTTGGCTTGATATTTTCAGGATAATAGTGACAGTAATGGTCTGCTACTACCCGGCTGCTTCTCAGATCAAAACATTCAGCAGATGTCAGTTGATAACCTGCAATACACAGTGGAAGAAATAATATGCTATGTGATGTTCTTCCTGACTCACTCTGTATTACTCCCTTTGTTTCTCCTGTTACTCTCTGGTAAAAAGTGGAATGAAAAGATTAGTGCTTTTAGACATCACAGAAGCTGTCTTACAGATCAGATTGAAAACAACTGAAACCACATGTAGTAGGAAACAAAAGATAATAAGTATGGTCAAATAAAATTCAGAAGCCTAGAACAAAAGAAAGGAAATGCTTCTTGGTCACTAAAACACACACACTCAGTTTCAGTTCAGAGGGTAAAGCTGCTGGTAGGGACAGGGGTAAATGGAGACATCTTGTGATTTCAGAGCATGCTCAGACCTCATCAGCCCTCATGTTTCACAGTTGTAGCATTAAATGCACTCATATGGATATCAAACTGAACTTTATATAGAGAGCTTTTATGATGCTAAAAAAATCTATGGGCTACTACCACTGTTGCTGCATCTCTCCCTTCATTTAGATTTAACTACTTTCATTTCTAGATTTTGCCCATTTTACAGGCCTAAATGTCAGTGCAGCATTTGGGACAGAACCTGTATGCAGGTAACTGTTTCTGGAATATAGTGGTAGTTCATTACCTCCTCCACAGGATGCTGAACAAGGAAAAAAATCAGTTTCCCTCCATTGGTGAATGATAGGCTGATAGAAGATAAACTGAACTGAACTGTCGGCAGCACCAGCATAGCGAATCTGAAAAAGATGTAATATCAAAGAGTGAACCTGTCATAAATACTGGGAAGAAGCATTCTTCTACATGCATCCTGCAGCTTTGAGACATCTTGCAGCTCTATAAAATACAAGAGATAATTTGCAACAGGAAAACGAAATGAACAAAACAGATCATAGATCAGTGGTAAAATCTTGGCCACAAAACTCAGTCAAATAAATTACTGGGCATAATGAGTGGCACTTCTGACGATTCTGAGACCATGTTCTGAAATAATGAATGCACAGCATAGGTATGGTTTGGGCTACTGAATAATTTTATGGCTACAGAGGGCAAGAAACAACATTTATTCCATCAGAAAATCACCTACAAGTACCTGTTGTCCCTGTTATATTGACATGGATTTTAAGTCTTTAATATTTCCCAAACACCTTCTGAGGCCATGTATACTATATTAGATAGCTCAGAATAAAAAATGGGAGGCTGCCTTATGAGAAATTAAAAAGTATAAAAAAGCTAATTTAACTTTTTAAAAAAAATTTATTTCTGAGGTGATGTGAGAATAAAAATGCTCTTTATTTCTGAGGTGAGAATAAAAATGCTATTACTAAGAGCCTCTCCTAGCTGATTGCTTTTCTTGGGCCATATCAGTGTTGCTTGGTCACCTTTACAACAGTGGCATGATGCTACTGTGCGAGTGAAATCTGTCAAATCATAACTAGATAAGATAGACCCTTTTCCAAGTCAGTAATCCTGTTCCCAGAAGCAATCTTCCCTGTTATTTTTTTCAGGCAGCTTACAATGTTTCAGCAGTGCCTAATTTTTCTTTTAGCATTTTTTGAACAAGTTTCCCTGTTGTGGAAACATATTTTTGAAATCTGCCTTTCCTTCTCTCTCTTTCCAAACACCAAGAGACACTGGCAAAGACTAGACTGTGAAACAGAAGCAGAAATATGCCAAATAGAGCTGAACTGTGTAATCTAGATTGTTTTGTTTTCTTCTGAAGAGGGACAGAAACATGATTACAAATCAAAGTTTATCTTGAAGGGAAGGAGGAAGGCAAAAATACTGTAGGATATGTTGATGGCTGTAAGAGACCTGGCCCACTGAGACTAAGGCTGCCCTTTTCTAATTAGAGTAAACAGTGATGTAAATCCCCAAAAGGAAAAAAAATACAGCTGTAGCAACCCAGCTTCTTCAGCAAATGAGAGACCTTTTGCACAGACCAATATAATTTGAGCCTTTGTGTCAGAAACAAGATCTCTAATTCCTTGTGTGGGGATGGTATATTAATCACACACTTCAGAAGGGTCTTTCTGGGCTCATGAAAGCCTCATGCACTCCTGGGAAAAGTGTTCTATTGCGCTGGAAGCCATTCAGGGAGGTCTCTGATCAGAACGTGCAAAAAAAAAGTCCACTGGGGGGAATTCTGCTCTTACTCTTTGTTTTTTAAACATCATCATAGAATCTTAAACACGGATCTACTCAGCTGTGTGGTCTTCAGTGAATCATGAAGAACAGACCAAGAACTCAAACAGAGTCTACTATAAAATGAAGGGGAGGAAAGAGAGTTCACATTGAAAAAAAAATCAGGAAGACAGAAAGTTCATCCCCCTACAGACTATTCCAGCATGTCTGCACAGTTATCTCTGTTTTGACACAGAGAAAAGAGAGATGCACATCTTTCCCAGCCAAATATGGAAGTCTGTCATATAGCCATAATAACAACATGGGTGGGGAAGAATTACAATAAGCCACAGCTATACGCTGAAGTGAAACAAACCAAGTAAATGAAAGAAGTAGGCACAGTACCAATTATTTTTTAAGAAGCATTGTAAGCAGAAAAGGAACAATATATGGTAATTCCCTGCAGTAAAAATTTTTTTTTTCATTTTGTTTGACAGTTTTTTAAACTTAAGATCTTGATCCAGGACATCAGTGGCTGCTTGTGCCTTGCAAAACTCAAAGTTAGCCTGAATATCTAAATACTTTAACAAATGCCCTGATTTTGCTGCACCAGGCCAGTCTCCACACATTGAAGTACTCACCTCTGGAGTACAGTGAATTGTTTTACCCTTGCAGTATTTGCAACATACTGCTAGCTATGAGAAATGCCAGAGCTTCAAAAAGAGACAATCAATACTTGAGAATCTTTAGTTAGTCCTCTAATTAACAGTGAGTTTTGCATCCTTAGGTCACTGAACCAGAAAAAATGGCAATAATTCCTTATGTTTGCAAATAAAATCCTATCTGAATTTATTAACAGCAGACAGCAGGAATATTCAGATGTTGCAGAGCACTCAGCTCTGAATCATGCATAGCAACCCCCTAGATATCATCCTTGACTTCCTCTAGGTTTAAGTGGAATTTGGAGTATCCTGAATGTCAGAGGAACCCTCACCACTTTGCAAGACTCAAGAGGATGTCACAAATTCTATAAAGAGTTGTTAAAAATTAGAGTCCTCAGACTATCTACCAAAAATGAACTGTCTAGCCTTTCTTGTACAAAGGTCTTGAGAAAAAAAAATTGCTTTTATCCTGCTGCTTTTTTTAAAAAAAACAGAGATACAACAGAGCTGTTGCTCATGTGAAGTTTGGCATTGATTTTGGGGCAATCCTCACAATGTTGAATGAAAACGGCATTCCTCATAATCTGAATACAACAGCAGCACAATCATTTTTGAATTATTCTGATCTCACCTGTGACCAAGAGGCTGCAATATCTGACCTTACCTTTACATTGTATTGTTTTCCCTATAGCCCCCAAATACTGCTTGTTTACATCAAAGCAAACAAACAAGCAAAAACCCCCAAAGCCAAACACTTTAATGCTTGATTTTGGCAGGATATACATGAACTATATGTTTATGTTCACTGAAAAACATGTGGTCTAGCCCACAAAACTGCACTAAGTTCACCAGAGCGGTTATGAAATTTCATCAGCAGCTTATAACCAAAAGTGATAACCAAGCTATTATCAACTTAATTGTTAATTATAGCATTAAACTGTGAAACTATGAAAGTGTATTCAATAAAATGTTCTCATTTTATGAAATTATGCACGTTGGGAAAGAAGAAAAGACACCATTTCTCTTGTATGTGTGTCCCAAACTGGGGACAGTGAACCCTATTTTTCCATTTTTTGTTTTATGA
Source organism: Piaya cayana (assembly GCA_013389865.1). NCBI lineage: Eukaryota > Metazoa > Chordata > Aves > Cuculiformes > Coccyzidae > Piaya > Piaya cayana. The sequence goes on along the minus strand of WAAB01024173.1, from coordinate 24,506 downwards.
AACTGGATCTGGTATATTATGACCTAGCCCAACGCCACCATGCTTATAGAAATGTTCTAATGAATTTTCCCACATTATTATTACAAATGCTCTCTGTAAGTACCAAATCCCAAGTCACTGGCTTTGATTTACTAATGAGAAGTTCAATGTTGAAGTCTTCTAAATAACAGTGTAAGAAACTGGGGATGAAGGTGTGGAGGACTATCCTTACGTGGTATATGTAATTTTAGGTTTTTCATTCCAGTTTTTGTATGAGGCTTCCTTTTCTACACTTAGAGTACTTTCCTCTTTGTATATAGTTATACCTTACACTGAAAAAGAAAGAGGATGAGCAAGAGACTTATTGCTGTTCATATTTTGTTCATGAAACAGAAACACAAGTCAGACATTGTAATGGGAAAACTATTTTACAAGCTTGTTTAAAATAACAAAAAATACAACTGTAAATCATCAAAGATGTTGAAGCCTTTGGACCACATTGTCTAGCACAGGACTACATCATGACTTCTTTGAGCTTGCCTTTTATTTCCTTTGGAATGCTGAATGGAGTTCTGCTTTTGAGCTCCAGGGAATACATCTACTGTCCACTTCTGTTATTCAAGTCTCTTCACTGTGATAGTCCTGTGCTGGACTGGCCTGGTTTTGGTGTTGTCTTCATATGGAAGGCAGCCACCTCTGTGGTTTCTCAATTCAGCCTCTAAATCAGCCAGAGGAATCACTGTGAAATTGCATTGTCACCAATTTACATGCTTTACAAAGCCCCTCTGAACTGAACTTGCTCACCATGCCTCAGTCTCAGATTAAGCTGCGTTGCTTATGACTGTTAAAAAACTTTTATGCTAAATCACTCATGAAACCAATACAGAAAGCTTGAAGGTTCAAATATTTTCTCAAATTCCATTATTCACCCTAAGGCAAGAACAAAATAGAAAATTAGTGTCGTGGACTGGCTAGGATAACTGGCCAGCAACAATCAGCTCTTTCAGCTATAATCTGCACAGAATCCACTACCAAGGGCAAAAAACCCAGAAGCTTCACAAATGAGATGACCAAAACCATTCCACAGGACCAAGGGCAACTGCAAATACACCAAAACTTCTGCATGTCTTCTGTGAATACCATTCATAACAAGCCTCTTCTCTATGGAAAGTCCAATATGCTCCCAGGTAAGAGAATTCACTTTTGAGCAAAGCCACTCAATCCTCAAGGTGGGGATTAAATCCCCACTGCAGAATATCTATCAACCTTAATTTAATAACTGCAATACCTAAGAAATTAATGTAAAAAACCCCAAGATCCTATTGTGATAGATGCTGTCTAAAAATAAAATCAACAAAATGAAAAGGCAATGTTTGCTGCCAAAAAAAATTATTAAAGTGATGAAATCCAAACAAGGTTGGCATCAAAGTTTCATAGTTTTTAATACTGACTAATATTTAAAATAGGTAGACTTGGGGAACTTACACACAGTACCAAAAAAAAGGTTAGAAAAAAAGAAAAGGAAAAATTACAAAGAACAATTTGTCAGAGGAATAGAAAATAACATGTCTAAGAAAATGTATATGTTGTCTTAAATGAAAACCTGACAGTGGATTTCATATCAGCAGTATTTTAAAGAAACATGTAACTTTAAGGGTAACACAAGTCTGGATCCAAAAAGCATCTACCCAATTGTTTCAAATAGTATTCTTAGAAGAGCACATGAATGTAAATCGCATAAGATCGTGTTCAGCCTATTTTCATGAACAAACTGTTTAAACCACAGGAAAATAGACAAAAAAATATAACAATAGGTTTTAGAAGAGGCTTCATGAGTAATGCATGAAACTTCAGACCAATAACCTCTGCCTTTATTTTAGGGTCAGCAGACAGAATGAAAATACAGAAAGAAACTCAAAGATAGGTCCCTAAGAACAATGATGCTTTCCAAGGTCAAGGACACATGAAGGACACTGATATAGGTAGCTTAGGTACCAGTTTTCTTCTAGGTCTCTCATCAAAGGTTCTAGACCAAGTTCATGTGAGTTAAGAAGATCCTCCGATGTACTGATGACTGGGTAACAGAGATTGGTCCTGTAATTTGTTCTTTCAATGAATGAGGGATCTGTGGAATTCCTCAGTCATGTCTGCTAAGGCATGAGTTGTTAACCAGACCCCCAGATGAACAGGATAAAGGCTCAACTATGAACTGACCAAGTTTGCAAATGAAAAAATTATAAATGGTAGATAAAAATGAAACTGTCTGTGAAAGCATTCAAGGTTTGGCAGACTAAATTCAAGTTCAGTTAAAAAAAGCCAAACCCTGTAGGAAAACCTAACTAATTATATATGCTAAATATACATGAAAATGTCTTCCACATTACCTACTACTATTCAGATTGGTAGTAGGGTTGTTATAAGAATTCCTCTGAAAACATCAGTTCTGTGTGCAGCACCATTTAAAAAGATTAATGGAGTACTACAGAGAGGAAGGAAAAAGCAGAGAACATTATAGAACAAGTAGAATAAATTTGTGTCTTGATCTTTATTTTACGACCTTTAATATAGCGTGTTATTCACTTNTTCTAAGGTATACATTTATATATTTAAATACTAGTCACAAATTTACTTATGTATAATATAAAGTTTATGAATATATATAACCACAGTGGTACCAGAAAAAGCAAAGTGAAAGGAAATAAGGAGAACGCTTGTATGGACCATCATTGATGAAAGTAAAGATTAAATACAGTACGGCAACTAAGAAAGAGGCAAATGTTGACGACAGAGGTCTCAAATATAGAAATAGCAGAGAAAAGAGGTAAACAGTAGTACTAATTACCCATTTCTTACAGTGGGGAGACCAGAAGGAATCAGTGAAAATAGTGCACTTTGGGTTTAAAAATGAGATGTGTTCCTTATTTTACACAGTACATAGTTCACTGTGGAAGTCATCTCACGAGCTAAATGTTGCAAAAGCACAAAGAGCCTACAGAAATTTCTGAAGACTGGTTCTTTTGTGTCATTAGACACAGCAGTCAAATGCAACATAAAGGTAAAGAAGGATGGTCTGCAAGCAAAGGGTAACACTGATCTGTTTCTTGCACTTTTTCCTTAGGTATCTGAAACCAGTTTCTGTCTGAAACAGATATCTGAATGAAGCAGACTTTTTGTTTCATCTAGTACAGCAGTATCAAAGTACTTATTGGATCAATTTGTTGATTAGGAGAATGATCATGTTCTAAGCACTATTATCTGAAATAATTTAAATTGAACATAAAAAAATTAGATATGAAATAGAATCTGTACATTGCTTTCAAAAAGACTACTATATGGCTTTCCATAAATTTTACAATATTTCTCAAAACAGGAGAAATAGAGAAGAATTTTTCTGAACTTGTCATAAGATCTAGTCAAGATGAATAATGATTAGGTCTCTTTTCAGGCAGGTCATTACTTGTGAGTTTGACCTAGAAGTTATTAAAATAACTGTATATTTTTTGGAAATCAGTAAATCAGAATGGGTGATTTATATGACTATGACTAAAAAAAGAATGTACTGAATGCAAACATGGGTTGATAGAAGTCATTGATATAGACAATGTTACAGAAGCATTTCCAGCTAAATCCAATCTGCACTTCACAGAAGTGACCTCAGGAAGGCATATATCTCAAGAGGTAGTATTGTTCTGTGATGAAGGGACCATATTCCAATGATCTCTTATAGATTTAGTGAAGTATGTTGGTTGTTTGACTTTGATAACACAAAACTTGACTCAGTCACAACTAAACTTTAACTCCTGCTATTTTGTGCACTGAGACTTAGTTCTAGCTCATCTGCTCCTACGAGCACCCTGATCTACCAGTGGCTCCAAGACTAGATACTTCATCACTTCCTGCCTGACCTAAAGCCTTCTCCCAGCTGAGGCACAATCTCCTCTGGAAACTTTTATCAGCATCAGAACTAAATTACACAGAGGACTCACTGTCATCATTCCCAGTCCTCATATGGTAACATCTCTAAACTCCAACAACAGGCCAGCCAAAAACAAGCTCCTAGAGCAGATTTGCATCTTAAGCCTCTGCCCTAAAGCAAGTTTTGAAGTAATTTCTTATTTCATTCCATGAGGTAAAATCATTGCATGCTCCTAGTTCAAAAGTGGTTGTTTAATACAATCTTGGCCCTTGGCTGACAATGTCCATCAGCCTCTCTGCCAGCCTCCTGCCTGTACATGCATTATCTCCTGCATGCCCTTGCAAGTCCCAGGAAGTCTAGGCTACCCCAACCTTATTTTCTTTTGTTAACCAAATGCATTTCTCTCACTAGGAGTTTCTGCCAGTGGTAGATCACAATGGTGATAGGAATGGTCTGGCTAGCTCTAGTGCTCTGCGTAATTCAGTATCCAGTTTTGAGCTCCATCTTACAGCATTTTGGATGACAGGTGGTCAAAATCCTAATCCCAGCAGTAATTCTACTCAAGGGAACCCATTTCTAAACCAACTAGGTGTACCTCAGTGACCAGCACAAAAAAAATAGCCAGGTAGTCTCTTCCAGCAGCAGCCCTTATCCAAAGCTTGTCAGCCCTAGCACTATGTTCTAGTTTGAGCTAAAGCAGAATCAGATTTCTAACTTCAGCTGAAGTCTCATCTAAGTAAACTCGTTTTCTCAAAATTAACTGCATGTTTTTCAGACAGTGTTTCTCTCTAAAAGTGATAACACAGGGCACTGATATCCCATCTAACAGTATTGATTCACTCTTCTCCAGCCACTCTGGAGAAAATGATCATAATATTATAGTTCTGCTACATCTACAGATTCATTTAGATATGTTTGCATTACCATATCATAAAAGGTAACAGCTGTAAATACCAGAAACACAGTTCAATCATCTTGTTACCATTTTGGGGCCACTGGTCTAATTGACCAGGTGTTCTCAACAGGTTTGTTCTAACTAATTAGGCTGCCTTAAATCCATAGATAGAGCAAATGATGCAAAGTGAGCAATACTGTTTACATCACATGGATATTCATCATCTAGATATCACTTGTAATACAGGTAAAGTGTTCTACACCTTTGAATCGACCAACATCTGTTTAATTAGGGCATTTTCATTCTCCCCTTCAGAGAGAAATGAATGCATTCTTCAGGTGAGGCTTCCTCATTGTGAACTAGTCCTGATAATTTCAGCTTACTCTCTGTGCTGCTAACATACCAAGATGGGCAGGAGACAGCCTACATGGATCTGCTGCTTCCTGAGCTAATCCATTCCAGCCTAACCCAACTTAATTCCACCTAATCACTTCTTACATTTTCCAGTTCACTTCAAACTTCTAGCTGCCATCAGCTCTAGGTTAAAGTAAATGTCATCTACCTCTGGGACTCATGGTGAAAATTTTATGTAGTCCTGGACATGATACAGGTTTTACAGTCTTACAGCTGAAATCCTTCAAGTTCCTTGGACCTAGTGGAAAAGGATTTATTTTATTTTAATTCCCAAGTGTTCATTTTTGTCTGTGTACTTTCCTACAGAATGTGTGCATTGCTTCCAGCAATGTGTTTTATATTACCTGGAAGACTAGAAATGCTCTATTGGAAGGAAACATTTTTACTCATATAGGTAATGCAACACAAAGCAGAACCTCAAAATGACACCATGACCTCTCAAACAAAGTCATCCCATTTATTTTGGAGCTTGAGAACCTCATTCTTTACTCCTTTACAGTCTTCTCTGCAGTTAAACTAGTATAACATCCACAAATTATGGGCCAAAGATACAGATTTTCTTTCTTTTTGCTTGTCACAGACAAAGCAAGCTGTGTGTCCTTAATTTATATGTACCTCAGCAGCACATATAGAAAGTAATCTTCCTTTTTTATAGTGAGCTCATCTTTCCCCTTTAGGGCACACACTGGGTACAGCTTTCTTGGCATAAACTCAAGCCTCTTTCCTGAAGAGCGTCCAATGAGGTTTTCATCAGGTATACAACTACAAAGAATGTAATGTAGAGTTTAAGAGCTAACCTGGCTTTGTGGTAAAGTCTACTGGAAAAATAAGATCCCTCATCTTTCTAATGCATCTTGCCTTGCTTTATCTTATTCTACGAGGTCGATGACCAATGACCCTCACCTTGATAGTGAAGTCTGCAGTGAGAGGCCCAGGTATTCTTAGTATCTCCTTGTCAGGAAACTTCTGGAAGTCGATGCTAGAATTGTCCACGAGGAAGGAGCCTGTGAAGCTAAGGCTGTTTTCATTCTTCACACCTTGGAGAGTCTTGGTTTCCAAAACTGACAAACACAAACAAATTCTCAGCAAACTACAGCATTGTAATTTGAAGTACAAGTAGGTGAAAGCAGCAAAAGAAAACCAACACAAACCAGTGGAGATGCACATTTGCCTCCTGATCAGTGATAATGCAATTTTTTTGTTCTTCTCCACATTTTATTCATATTCCCATATGTTCCTTTTCTTTTTACTCCTCCATCTGCTTTTTGGCTTTGTTCAACCTTTAGATTTCTAGCTCTGCATTCACCTCCTTACCCACAGGTCATGTTTGTACTCTCTTCCAGACATTAATCCATTTCTAGTTAGGCCTATTTGCTGTCATTTAACTCACACTGAGTAAGTCACGCTCCTGTGTGGAGTATGACTCGGATTTTTGCCCGTGAGTGCTAGTTTTGTTAAGTTGCTGTTCCCTCTTCCAGTTCAAAGGTGAATCACTAACCATATGTTGTTGAGGTAGACGTTTAAAAAAAAAGAAAGCTGGATATCCAGGAAAGAAAGATCAGTATGACTGCAATCCTGCCTCCTCTCCAGAAGTAGTCTGATCCATCCCAGCAGAGTAGAATGTACAGGCGAGTGCTGAATCCTCCCGAGCTCTCCCTCTGGCTCCCACAGCTCCCCAGAAACAGGCCTTAATTCAGATACCATGTGGTACCAGTTACTTCTGATTGTTAAATCATAATAAATTTACTAAATAATTTATTAAATGGAAATTAACATTCAGAAAGTTGATCTGTTCCAGCATCTAGTTAGCCTTTCCACTACCTTCTGATTATGCTTTACAGCAAATTTACCAGTAAACTGTTTCTTGCATTTACTTCAAGGTAACAACACATTTCATTATGAAAGATTGTAAGGCTGTAATCCTTTCACACGTATTTGTGAAACTATGCGCAAAATGTTCTTTCACATGGAGACGTAGCTAAGGCAAAATGTGAATGACAGGGACATACTATTAAAACTATGATGGGACCGTATTTTCAGAAACAGTAAATGGGAGAAACATTTTTCTTAGCAGGTATTCAGTTGTTACTTAGGGTGGAAAAACATAATTACCAGGGGTCATGGGAATTAATTCATGAAGGAAGTTGCTGAGGCAGTATTCTAAGAATGTGGTCTATAGAATTCCTTCATTTTCAGTAAGACTAGTCCCTTCATAGAATCATAGAATCATAGCACCAGGTTGGAAAAGGCCTCTTGGATCATTAAGTCCAACCATTCCTATCTGCCTTTCAGGTAGAGAGCAATAAGGTCTCCCCTCAGCCTCCTCCAGGCTAAACAACCCCAACTCCCTCAGCTGCTCCTTGTAAGACTTGTTCTCCAGCCCCCTCACCAGCTTCATTGCTCTTCTCTCGACTCACTCCAGAGCCTCAACATCCTTCTTGTGGTAAGGGGCCCAGAACTGGGCCATATATTTATTTATGGGCAAGGACACATGCATCAGGCATGAAGTGGAAGTTCTTTGGGTGAAAGAAATCTGGAGAGTCTGGAAATGATTTGGTGTTTCACCTCTTCGCTGACACTAACGTTTATGCTTACACTGGCAAGCACAGAGGACTCTTAACTGGTCTGTGCAGCAGGGACGTCCTACTACCTTTTGAAAAAGGAGAAGGGCAGCCCTACATATCTGGAGATAATTTGTGGTTCTGAGAGGTTATGCAGTACAGTTTGTGTCTCCTCTACCAGTAAATCCCATTCACCAACACTCTCGTGTTCATTTGCTGCTGCTGAAATAAAAGAGCAGCTTGTGAGAAGCTGCTGCATCAGAAGGTAAGGGAAAAGGAAGCAAGGAGTTTTTATTGATGAAAGAAATTAATTTCCCTTCAGCTCTCCCAGCATTTTCTCAAATTCTGAGACTCTTTTCCTAGAGAAGAGGTATACACAGCTCCCTATCACAAGAATCAGGGAAGTTTTACAGTCATCAACCAACAGGGTAACAGCACTCAGTGGGATTAACTCCTTGGAACAATGTCACCACTAAGAAGCATGGTTTGGCTAGTGCATGCTGTTTGAGATCTTTAGTCTGTGATTTTTAATATATGTGTGTGTGTGTGTGTGTGTGTGCACGCGTCTACAGGAATGAGAGAGAAGCACGTTCATGAGCAGCTTAATGGCTAAGCTCAGCTATAGGGAAGCTTATACTTCTACTGCTTTTGATAGTTCTTCACTCAGTGGGATATATTTTATTAATTTTAAACAAAAGTACTTGGCACTAGCCAAACCAGCCAAAGGATAAGCAAACAGAAATAGCTGAAAAATTATGGAGGGTTAAAGGATTCTACAATGTTGGCCAGGCTCTGCTATGAAAAGAACATATACCACTGATGAAACTCTGTCTGAGGAGAGCTGCTGAGGGCAAGACTCATTCTGATGTCAAAACCAGTGATCTGAGAGAGGGAAACCAGACACCACACTGTAAACAGAGCACTGTGGGTTGGCAAGGGTTTCGTAAACAAACGTACACTATCTTTTTCTACTTACATAAATGATCAGGTCCTTTCAGCACAACACGAACTTGCCTGCTTCCATAGGGAATAGCAACCACTGTATCATCCACTGTGGGAAGGCAAAAATACAAGGAGTAAATAAGCAAGGAAACTCCAATCTTCTCCAAATAAACAATGAAATCAGTGCTTACAAGTCAGTCAAAAGAAAAGTTTTTGGATCGGTTAAACAACCCATACCATGATCAATTCCCTTCACCTGACTCTTTCACAGTTGGATTCTAGATTTTTCATGACCCTGTCCATAGCATGTAATGATCTCCCACTGCTCTCTGGCATGCCTTCACTCTCACACCTTGTATTTTAATGAATAGAAGTGCTATAATTCTGCTTCCCTTTCCACACTACTAACAGAAAACCCTGGAGAAACAGAAGACCATTAGACTGTCATGTAAACAGGTCTCAGAACAGGATCTTTCACTTATGAAGCCCATGGGAGCTTTGCCAACTGGATTTAAATTGGGGTGTGAATTAGCATGTAGCTCACAGGCTGCTGTGAAAGTTAGTTAGGTCAGCATTTCTGAAAAGGTAGCAATCTCAGTAACATCCTGGAGGGAGACAAGAAGGAAAGGTGTGGAAAGATGCCAGAAAATGCTCTCAATTCTATGCCTGGGTCATGGAGTGGGTGCCCAGAGAATGCTGAGCTGTTCTAATCAGCATGCCTAGGTTCTTCATTCACCTTTCCCTGTCCTTTCTACTTCCTAATCCTGTAACAAGAAGTCGTGAAAGGAGAAGTATGTGTGTGTAAGAGGATTTTTTTTAGGGAGGAGGTGTTAGACATGAAAGCAAATTATCTTTCTTCCAAACCTACGGGTGGGGACCCTAACTTTCTGTCCAGACCAAACTGTGAAAACTGTTCCAGCCTATCTAAATGAGTATTCTGCACTACCAGCAAAATAGTTATTAATACTTCCATTTTATGATAAAAAGTGAAGAGAAGCAACAGAAAGAGGGGAAAACTCTTATAATAACTCAAAAAAGTAAACTAGAACCCTTCCAAATTTTAAATTTAGACACACATCACAGGAATACCTGATAATTTCATTTTGGAGAGCTTTATGGGGTGAAATGTCCATACTTATATGAGATGAAATAACCATACTTTTGTGGACTCTTAACATCCCAGAAGTGAGAGACCAAATGTAGGCAAGTCTGATAAATCTCTGAGTGTCACAAGACTTACAGGGATATAAAAGACTGTTCATGTGCCCAGACTCTTCTGAACCTTGTCTCTATTTTCAAAATCTAATGCGATATTCTTCCTCAGTCTATCCAGAAATTTCAGTGTCTCCTAAGACTTCTGTAACACTGGAGTCAAACTCTGTTCAATGTACATTCTGCCCATACATGTCTAATATCACATTAATTAGCAAAGATAGGCAGATTCCATTTCTACACAGAATTCGCATTTTCTATTTGAAAAAACAAATATTTGAGTCTAACAAGATTCATTAAATATGAATATTCTAATGCTGATTGTTTTGGTACTGTTCTGGCCTCATATGCAAGACAGCCAGTAGGATAAATACTTCTTATCCATCTTAATGAACAAAATCCATGACCGTGACAGATCATTTTGCTGTATATATATCATGTTTATTGGAAAGAGTCTGGGAAAACAATAATCTCAATTTAAAAAAATATATTGATGGTCTTTCTACAAGCCATATTTAAAAAGAGTCCCATATCTGCGTTACATTTGACTGCCCCCCAGCTACAAGCTGTGTGCTGGAAAGTTAACCACTCACTGACACGTCACAGAAAAATCACAGTAAAAAGATCATGCAAGCTTACTCATCATACATTCTTAGCATGCCTATTCTGCCCCTGGATATGACTAGAACTATATTTCACCTATCTTGTCATTGATCTCCATTTGAAATCCTAGCATACTTCATCTGAAATGCAAAGCTCAGTGGGATTTATGATCATCATAGTGCTTCTTGCTTCAGAAGCAGTACGAACTGAAGGATAATTTCCTGAGGTTAACAGTGACAAGGAGACATTTCCTGTGAAAAGACATGTAAAAGTGAGTATGGTAATATTATGGAGTCACAGCTTGTTCCAACAACAAGAAGAAAGACAGATTGCAGAGCAGCCATGTGAAGCACTATGAAGAAAAGGCATACACTGTGTTAACAGGTGATTGGTTTCCTCTAAAAAGATGCACAGGGGGAGCCCTACATTACTGAGAGGACAGTGGCTCAGGACTGTGAAGAAAGTGTAAGGATTTAGGCAAAGGTACAAACATCAGACCCATGTGAGAGATCAGTTTCTTCTGGTTTTGGATACCATTTTCATCTAAATGGTCTATCTGTCAGTTCTCATGATGAAAAATGAAGTTGTTTCTACTTCCCCATTACTACTGCTATTCAACAGAAATCTAGAACTTCATCTATTTTTGACAATCATACCTCAGCACAGCAATTTCTAAAATTCTCTTTTAGAAGTAATCTACTTCACTAGTAGATGTAAATCCTTTTTTAAGAGAAATACTAACTTTGCACAAGGTGTCAGTAGAGTTCACCCACCACTTACAGGATCAGTTCTCTAGCTCCCTGGTGAATACAAGGAGGCCTGCATAAATACAGTTTAGCTCCCTAGGAAGATACACACACTCTTTCCAAAAGGAGACATTATAAACATAAGAAAACTATTTTTTTTTCCAAATGGAAATGCACACTGTTCCAGAAATAGAATAGATCATACACACAGGTTCTTCCTATTTCATAAAAAACTAAGAGAGAATTCAACATCATGTTGCCTCCTGCCTCGCTAAGCTTCTCTTTCTGATGTCACTGGGACATGTACGTTACCGCTATAAATACTGAGGAATCTGTTCCTGTAGTAAATGCTAAGTGTTTAAAAGATCTATAAATTTCTTTCTATTACTATCCTTCTCTATGCCTTTGCATGGTATAAAGAGCATGGAGAAGGGAACTGGATATAAGCACCAAGAGAAAATCAACTCAGTATGATGAGCTCAAGACTGTGTCTAAGCTTGTTTTGAGATATAAACAACTTCAGAAACTATTGGGACAGCACTGAATTAAAGGTCACTGTCTAATTTCCCTAGCATAGCCCTCAAAATCAAATACTGAACTCTGTTAGGCAAATAAAAATCCCAGATGAGCCAACAGCACTCCTTACTGATATCTGATCACTGCCGTACATGATTCTTCTGATATTTCTTACACTGCATGGCAATCTGGCTCACATAGGCTTTTAATGCTTTGTTCATACCATGGACAAAATAGACCTAACTCTTGAGAGACAATGATTATTTTGTAGAGTTGGAATCAAGCTATTGACTAGCCAAATGAAATCAAATCATTCCAGCAAATGAATCAGGCCCTGGCCCCAGACATGCTTATGCAGGCACGTTTACAGTGACAAAAAAGATGCCGACACAAAGTGCCAGGTATTCAAACAGCACTGAGGAGGATAAATGGAGAAAATAAACACAGATTGGATTTTTAAAGAAATAAAAAATTTAAAAATCTTCAAGCTGACCAGACATGCCCTATCCCTCATCCAAAAATTTTTATTAGTTCCACTTATGGCGCCATAACCAGGATGAAAAGCCTGCCTGGGATCCAGGATAAACTAACCCTGTCCTTGGGGCACACTAATGCTACTTTACCACGTTGAGTTGAAGCTGGCTCAGACAGTGTGTGGGAAATCCCATGTCTGTCCACAACCACCCAAGAAGGCACCTCCTGATGCCTTACGCATTTCAGTCCACCCTAGGACTCGGTCAACATGCTCAGCATGCAGGCTGAGCGAACTGTGGGAGTCAGTCTGGGAGGGAGCATGCACTACCCCGACATGGTTTTCTTCTGCACAACATAAACCACTCTGTTCAGAGCAGGATGGACTGAGTCCTCTGCCTAGACAGCTAACACAGAGTAGTGTGGGTAGAGCCAACTATTCTCACTCTCCTACGTCTGCCAAGCAACGAGCTAGCTGAGATGGCAAATATACTGGTGACACCTTCTCACAATCCTCTGTCTACCTCTACAGCCGGAGCTGTAGTATAAACCAGCCTGCTTTAACCCAAAAGGGAAGGAACCGTGGGGACAATCAGACTTACCATGATCATTCAACTAGCTGAGAAAGAGTGGGGCGAAATGTAGTTTGCAAGAAAGACCTATTTCATGAAGAGGGCAAATTACCAGATGGGCAGCTTACATTTATTTGCTGAGAGCTGGGACTTATACTGGTCTCGAACCAGCTGGCAGGTGGACCCATCACCATTGCAGACGCCACAGTTATCTTCCTTGACAGTGCTTCCCAGCTGGTGGTCACACCCAACGATCTGGCAAGAGAGAAAGATGTGGTTCAATGTGAGCATCTACTGACTGACTCCTTGATTCATCTCTGCAAATAATTACCACCAAATTTTTCTCTCAGCATCTCTAGAGGGCCATAAAGTACCTTAGCAATGAAAGAGGCTGAGTTAATCTGGCAGGGAGATTGTACTGAATTCAGACATGAGACAGTGAACAGGTTAGTGCTCAATGCCTTTTGTAGTCTGGAAAAAGAAGAGTATTGTTGGAGGTTATTTTTTTTAGGGCGTTGTGAACACTTCTTGGTCAGAGTCCTATCAGAAATTACACTTCTTAGAGTTTCACGAAGAAAAATGACGGAAATAGATAAGAAGACAGATAGGAAGCAGACAGATAAGTAAAAGTAGAGCAGCACAGATAAACAGTAATGCGGCTGTGATCTCAGCAAAATTTTACCTGTTATGCAGTTGGGAAAACCATGTGGTTTTAATTATGCTTGACAATAATCCCATTCCTCAGTGTCTGTGTTCAGACATTGTTAAAGATCTGATAAAGATGGAAGGAATGGCTAAAACAAAGGAACTGAGAGTCAGAAATGCAATTACCTGCTCTGAAACTGGCTTTATACTTAGGTATACATTCTTTCATTCAAAATTTCAAAACATGAATAGATAAATTAGGTTTCTCAGTTTGCAAAAACCCCTGTAGTTCTCAGAAGAATAAAATATGAATTTATAATTAAATACATTTAAAATTAAATTAATGGAATACAAAATTAGCACAAATGTAATGTTTTTTTTAACTTTGAATCCTGCATCCAGTAGAACACATTCTGCATGAATTTTGCACATAAATAATCAGAATCCAAGAAATTAAACAAGTCCATACAGTGTTATAATTATCTTTATAAATATGAGAAAATGAAAGGTCTTCTAGCATTCCGGTCTGCAAAGGAAGGAATAAGAAATATTTGTGTATTAATTTCACTTCTAAAGAGTTTGTGCTAAGACTCTTAGCCAAACAGAGTGTATTTCTGAACAAAGGGAATTATAAATAAACTGCTTATTTCAGCTTTAAATATTCTTGTATCTGTGAGTTTTGGTTAAATCAGCGACCTGGGTCCTAGAGACTATTAAGACCAAACAGGGCACTTATCCAGGCTCATAAAACAGCATGTGTAACTAGCCCACTTAAACATTCAGACTGATTTGAGGAAATCTATACATGCAGAATTGCAGATCACTGTGAAGGTGAGATATTCTTCCAGGCTTAACACTATTTTTTCATTTGCCTGTGAAAACTATGCCTTGATTAACACCCTGTATATGCTTCTAGGAATTTGAATCACATTTCCAATATTGTTATTTTACTAGTGGCACGATAGCAGTTCTCTTAGTTAACTGTCATATTGATAGTATAATTAATCCAATTTAAATCATTGTAGATTTAGTGCCAGGTCTAATGAAAGCTATCATCAAGGTTCTTTAACTTTACAGACTCCCACTGGGTCAGAACTGAGTCAGGCTCCTATGCTTCTGAATGATATTATGATGTTTCCAGAGGAATTAATGAGGGCTAATGGAGTAACAGTGAAGCATAAATGACACATTTCCCTGAAAACCTAGTCCTACCAAGACTGCAAGAGATATTTTAATCACATTAAGAACAGCATAAAATATAACAGTTGGATACCTGAAGTAAAGTTAATGATAATCATCTTGCCTGTGACTACACCATACAGAATTTCCAAGTACAGGTATACATACTATATCAGTGATAACATATAAGATTCAGGTCTACTTTCTTTCTCAGTATGACTATCCCTACAGCAGCTGAACTGCCTTTGATATACACAGATTTGTTTGCTTTAACTTTCATGAATGTCTTTGCATAGACAATGGAAAAAAATCACTTGCATGATCTGAAAAATGTATGACATAATGCCTACAAAGCATATTAATTTCCTTCAAGNTCCTCTCTACAACCTCCTTTCAGGTAGTTGTAGAGATCAGTAAAGTCTCCCCTCAGCCTCCTTTTCTCCAGGCTAAACAACTCCAGCTCTCTCAGTCGCTCCTCATAAGACCTGTTCTCCAGCCCCTTCACCAGCTTTGTAGTACCCACAGTGGGTCTTCTGAGAAACCGAGAATCAGAAAAAAGG
Source organism: Piaya cayana (assembly GCA_013389865.1). Classification (NCBI taxonomy): domain Eukaryota; kingdom Metazoa; phylum Chordata; class Aves; order Cuculiformes; family Coccyzidae; genus Piaya; species Piaya cayana. The sequence goes on along the minus strand of WAAB01024173.1, from coordinate 9,295 downwards.
CCAGAATTCCCTTTCATATCTGCTCATATTTTATATTCACTCAGCAGTTCAGTCTAGAGTGGTATACAAATCTGCATGTCTTCACCTGTTTTGAAAAAAAGACATGTGAGCTGGCTGGATGTGAAAGAGGCTTGATCTTAAATCCAGGTATGAGGCAACCAAATTAAAACCTAACATTTACCGCTTTAAAGCCTTCTAAACTTTATGAATCATCAGCTCACACGTTGCCATGGACTATACTCTGATTAAAGTTAATTTATAAATTCAACAACTTGGAGGTAGGTCACAGCTTTTAGAATAAACTACCAAGAAAATCTCATGTGTAAAAGGAAGTTATGTTGAGATTCATTGTTCTTTTTGAGAGGGACAGCCATTGTTGTATAGCTGTATTTCAAAAGAAAATATGAGCAAAATGGAGACCTCTTGTGAACACTAAAACTTGTGTGGCATGTACAACACGTGATATAATCTTCTTGCATTTCATAGTCTTTCAAATGAATCTATAGTATGAGAAATTTTGATGAAATTAAATAAATTTCCTATTTCTCCTCAAGGTTTCTGCAGAGATTTTTGTTTTACTCTGTTAGATTATCTGTCTTAATAGCTATCCAGAACTCTGGGAATGTGCATGAACTTTTCATTAAATACCCTTATGAGTTTTTAACTAATGCCTGAAACAAAATATGCTCCCAAGCTCATTGCTTTTTTTGTTTCCCCTCTCCCCTTCCCTTCGCTGCTCAGGGAAATCCTTCTTCCATCTTCTGAAGGTAATTGCATTTAGTAAAAAGGTTGTCTTTGCAATGGAATCACTGATGCTTTAGAATGGAAAATACTGCTTTTTAGTAGCACTTATGTGAAAACGTTATATAAACTGGACTCTTAAGAAAGCAAAAAATCAGACAAGGAAATATTAAAGTGCTCCTGAAAGAAATACTCAGATCATGAGAATAATAACTTTCATATCCACAAGGAGAAGAAACATTGGTTTGGCTGAGTTGAGACAAGAATAAATAATTTCTATAACATTATTTTTACTCTCCATCAAGGCTGCAGAGAGCTAACTGCAAAAGATGGAGTTATGGGTGAAAATACATCACCACACCCTCCAAAATCAGCAGGAAGTTAGAAAGATACATGAAGGCAGAATTAGTTCATTCAGTGTAAAACAATGAGTGGAGGTTTTGGAATGGCTGTTATCAGGGATGCCAAAGATGCAACACACTAAGACAGACCCAGCTATCAGGAAAAGTAGATTCACTAAGACTGCGAAGTTAGAAAAACCTGTTGAGACACCGAGAGATGGGCATACTCATCTAATTAGGGGTCACTGAGGACACATCATGAAAATAAGCACCATGGAAGATACTGCTTGACCATCTTGGCAGGCAAAAGAGTGAAGAGAGATATTGTACCTCTAGTCTACTGCTTGGCATAATGGTTTGGTGGACGTGGTTTGAAACAAAATACTGAACTTTTGAATCAGAGGTCTGGGGAATATTTCACTTTCTAAAAAGCTTTCAAATGTCAATTCATCTTGGTTTGAAACAAGAACCAATGTTGAAATCCTGAAATTTCTGTGGGACGGGAATTTCCTTTTCCAATGCAGTCTAGTCCTGATCTTAATACATCCAGGGGGATGTCAGTTCCCTCCCCAGCCCCACCCCATAATGAAAATGTTGAAAACAGATTACTGCAACAAGTTGTGCCTGGAAATGTTCTGAAGTAAGCAGTTTTCATGCTCACTTCTATTACATGTTAAGCTTCTTCCCCTTAAAGTAGGGTAATGAAGCACAGACGTTCCACACTGAAATGTCTTGAGTTTCAAATTGCTGAAGTGTGGTCAGAGGCCTGAACTGCAGACTGTTACCACACAAAATGTCAGAAGTAGCTCCATTCAGTTCCCTGACAATATAAACCAAACCCTATTTAAATCAAGTAAATGCACTTATAAGTTCAGTGGGCTTTGGCTAAAGCTCTTGCATATTTCTAAAGGTGCTCCTATGAAGCTCACTGCTATTGTGGTTAAATGCCCTTACAGAAGTAAAGGCAGATTATGCAGACCTCTGAAGATCTCAATACTTGGGAGGTGTTAGCCATGCTGTACCAGAGTGAGGAAATCACAGGTGAGTATCAACTCCTCATCCATCTCTAAAGTAAGCTTATTTTTTTATTCTTCTTATGGGTTTAGCATAAGAAAGTCAGCAACAAAAAGCCTGGATAATAACAGCTAGTCCCTAGCTGGCCAAGTCTGTACTGTTTTCTGGCATAAGACACCACAGTTCTGCTCAGAGGTAAAGATTCCATACAACGTTTTAGGCTGAAGTTCCATATTTCATGATGAGTTTGATTCTCTACCTCACTCCTATTTATTCCACAGACTGTCAGTCAGCTGGCAAAACAGAAATTAGGAATACTCCTAACTCTGAGATACATTAACAAAATAATTTTTACACGACACTATAAGAAAAAAGATGGTCATCAAGTTAGCAGAGCAACTCCTCCAATATAGTTTAATGGCATCAAGGTGAAAAAAACACAAAAGGAGTTGGAACTAAGTCACTAAGTGTGTGCACAAATGTCATGAATATGTATTCCCCTTACAGACATGAACTCTGGCTCTTTTAGCAGATTTTTCCCAGAAATAAAACTGGACCAGCAATGACAGGTTCTGCTTCAGCACTGCTAGCCTGGAAATGCCCTGAAGTAAGAAGTTTTCATAATAATTTCTATTCAGTATTAAGAAACTCTAGGCAGGAAATAATGTAATAAAGCAAGCTTGCAAATCTAGCCAATTATAAATAAATCTTTCTGTTTTTCAGGGGGCCTGTCTGTAGTTCAAATACAAGAAGTTCTGAGAATCTGAGAAAAACAAAGTTGCCCTTCACATGGATACTAATGTGGGGCTTAATGTGGGACTTGTATTGGTTGACATTGCTCAGCCAAAGAAAGTTTGGATCACAGCCACTGTTTCAACTTGTTCCAAAATCGTCTTTTACAATTAGGATGAAGAGACGTTGTACTCTTTAAATTACTGTGGAGGGAATGAGCTCCAGGCTGTCTAGCAAACTGGAATCAGACTGTGGTCTGTGACACAAGGACATGCAACCCCTGCCAAAATGGTATCTGTCCTTCAGTTCAGTGACATCTTATGATGACAGTTTGCAGCCTCAGCACTCACTGGCATAGCCTGCTGACATTATCCTGTGACAGGTAGTCTCGTGCACCGCAAAGCACCAGGCAGGATCTTCCCATGTCCCAAGGAATCCAGGTGCAAGCACATCACAATCAGCTACTATAACTGAAGTCTGTAAGATGGTTTTCAGAACAGCAAAGCAATTTGTAACTGTGCTGGTAACCGTAGGCTCAGTGATGCACAACCAATGTACTCAGTTGGTGCTTAAGTCAAACACAACTTGCAATTGCACAAGCAGTATAAACAAACTTTAGTCACTGAGCAGTAGGCAAATTGTTAAATATAACCACTGGAGTTTCTGAGATCTACTTTGCAACACACCAAGTATGTGGCTTGGTCAGCTCAGTGACTTGTTGCTTGGTGCTTTATCTGCCACTGACCCACTGGAACCAATTTGCTTTGTATCTGCCTCATAAGCCCAGCATTCTCAGCTAGCCAGAATTCTCTTCTCTTAAACTTTTAAAATCTAGACCAAGACCCTCATGGAGCCTCACTCAATAAGCACAGCAAACGCAATACATTGAGAACCACTGGTTCAGCCACAGCTGTGAAATCAAACAGCAAACACTCAGCAGCAGAAGGAACTCAAGAGAAATTCCTATTTCTGAGGTTCCCCTTGGGGAAATGAATAAATGTAACCTAATTCTGAAACCATTCCTGATTTTATAGGAAGTGATTTAATTAATTTAAAAGCTACAACTTCTAAATGAGGAATTTAGTGGCATTAAGATTATGGACATGGGAAAAACACAACTCCTACCTTTACAGGTGAATTTCATTATGGAATCTCTCTACATAAAAAAGATCAAAATTTTCAGGTTCAGTCATACATAACCAGCAAATTCCTTGTATGGGCCAACACTGGAGACAACACAGAAGTGGAAAAAAGCCATAACTAGTTCATTCTCCAGTGATACAGAAATCTAGAGGCTCCTTTTCTGTAAGGAGCAACATTTAAATAGAATTAAGTTCCAAGAGCCTATAAACAGGCGATGAAAGGCTTTTGTGACTATTCATATTCACTTACCCATTAAATTCACAGTTTCATTTGGCTTTGGCTGGATTTGGATTCACGTGTCCATATTCTGCCAGAGTAAGAATGAGTTTCTGTTGTATTCTTGCATGCTTGGGCTCTTACTGATGGAGAAGAACAAAACTCCCTAATGTCATTTTAGTTAATGCTCTGCAGCAGGTAGATTTTGAAATACTTTATTTTTTCAAGAAAAAATCAACACATTGTCTGCATAATATCTATTTCAAAGCATTTCAAAGAGAATAATTTGCCAGATTTTGTAGAAAATGAAAATAACAGAGGGTAATTGCAAAGACCATTTTAAGTCAAAATTCATCAAGAAGTTCTTGTTCAGCCTCCTCAGAACAACATACTTGAGAAACCAATTAAATGCAGTGTGCTGTTTGCACCTGTTCTCTTCTCCACGAAACATTAAACTGTAAAAGCACTTAATCGGCGCTTGTGAAAAATTACATTTTACTGTGATTCTTTGTCAAGTCTTTGCTTGACACTACTGCTGAGACCTCTTTTCTATTGTGTGTACAAGCCTCCTTCTCTTAGGCAGGCTTTTTTTCTGTTGGCAGGAGCCAGTCCACAGTTGGATCTGGGTGCCTTGCTGTGGAGGAGTTTTTGGTCCAGGGATTTGCTGGCTGTGAACAATCCAGACTATGTAATGGCAGCTTTAGAATAGGTAACCTTGAACCGACCTTGTACAGCCGGTGCAGGGAGAAAAACAAGCAGTAAGGAGGGAGCTGAGCAGGGTGTGGAGCAGCAAAGCTGAAACACTGTTAAAAATACACTGCATGGCAACCAATTAAAAGCAACTTTGAGCATAGCCAACTTGCTTTAACCAATGATGTTGTGTCCTGGACAGCCTTAAGGAGTATAAATAAGTGGTACTTCAGCAATACAGTTGAGAATGATTTAGCATCGTTACTTGGGACTCCTCTTCCTATGAGGAATTCTGCAACACTTTGCTACAAGAAGGATGTTGAGGCTGTGAAGGGTTTCCAGAGAAGTGCAATGAAGCTGGTGAAGGGGCTAGAAAACTAGTCTTATGAGGAACAGCAGAAGGAACTGCGGTCGTTTAGCCCTGAGAAGAGGAGGCTGAGGGGAGACCTCATTGCTCTCTACAACTACCTGAAAGGAGGCTGTGGAGAGGAGGGAGCTGGCCTTTTCTCCCAAGTAACAGGTGATAGGAGAAGGGGGAATGGCCTCAAGCTCCACTAGGGGAGGTTCAGACTAGATATCAGAAGGAAAGTTTTCACAGAAAGGGTCATCATCCCCAGAGATGTTTAAAGATGAGTAAACTAGGTGCTCAGGGACATGGTTTAATGGTTGATAGGAATGGCTGGACTTGATGATCCAGAGATTTTTTCCAACCTGGTGATTCTATGATTTTATGAAAGGGGATCTAGATCCAGTGCATTGCTAATAACAGTGACAGCACAGACTTTCTGCTGCTTCAGGCAGTCACAAAATCTGTGTTATACCACAGCTCAAATACCCATAACAGACTGCATATCCCCAAGCCACTGCTGAAACTACTTAGTCTACGTGTTATTCCAACCTGCCGTTCAGCATGTAAGAAGACTGCATGCAGGATCTATGAGAAGACACTTGAGATGACAGGAAACTATCTGCAACACCTGAAGTACCCCTGTCCTGGAGCTTCACAGTAACTGGAAGCCTTGATTTTTCGTGAGAATCACACATCTCTTTTGGTGGGATCTCCCAAAACTGCCCAGCCAGCACAGACATCTTGCTTTCATCATACATCACTAAACCCTCCATACTGATCTACACACCTCATCATGGATGCTAAGGAAATACATGGACACAGATGAGTTCCTCATATGCATAATCTTAGGAGTCTCTAAACTGCTCTTTGGAATTTCTTCTTCTTGTTAAGCCCCTAAATTTCAGTGTGCTTCTCCTTCCAGCAAAAGTGCTATGTGTGCTGCTGTTCAAAGACATACCCACAGTAGGTAGTTTGCCTAAGCAAGAGTAACAGCAGGTTTCTACTGAAAGATAAAGTATAACATCTCTGCAGTTCCACCAATCTCTGTTGGATCACAAATTGGGTAACTGAAAACTGAGGGCAGGGGAGTGGATTTCTAACAAATGCAAATGCAGATTCTTTCACAGAATAAACATATCCTATTTTATTGCCACTCCCTGCCACAAAAATTTTACATGGCACATGCCATGGAGCAGGTGATCTTGAGTGCTATCATGAGGCACTTGCAAGAGAACCAGGTGATCAGGCCCAGCCAACATGGGTTTACAAAAGGCAGGTCCTGCCAAACCAAGCTGATCGCCTTCTATGACACAGTGACTCGTCTACTGGATGAGGGAAAGGCTGTGGACGTGGTCTTCCTGGACTTCAGCAAAGC
>WAAB01024172.1:8038-19975 GCA_013389865.1 Piaya cayana | reverse complement strand
AGGACCTCATCTACCCATGCCTGTCACACCTCCAGGGAAGGTGTGACAGGCACTTCATCTGGGCTGTTGGCTGCATCACCTTCTTAGTGGAACACTCATTATTTCCCTTATGGTGTTACATGGAAGTTTTCTTGCTGGCTCCTGCTACCTCAGGAGCCCCCAGCTCATCCCCGCAAGACTTCAGCTGTGCTGCAGCATCCCCAGCATGCCCCAGGGCAACAGGTTGAGGTCCATATTACACCCTGTCCCTCTAACCATAGAATGTCCTCCCATAACTTGTTGTAGATCTATATAAAATTAGTAACTAAAATGCAACTAAAATGGTAATCTGAAAGGACAAAGATAAATAATAGTTATACAATGAAGTGATTTCTTTAAGCATCAGAAGAGAGCAAAAGAATATTCAGAGGTGGTTTCAGGTATAGCAAATGTTAATGCGGAGGGTTTGCCAAAGGCTGGTTCATTCCTGTCACTATATTTGCAGTGATGAGGTTATTTTAAGTAGAGTTACTTTTTTTTTCACTATGTAATTTTCTTTTTCCCCCATTTTTAAAAAACCAAACACATTTGTCTTCATGTTTTCCCCTCTTTTTCTTCATTCACTATATATACTCTTCAAGAAAGCAAAATTCAAAAGGAGAAACATGAAAACCATGCAAAAGCATAAGGGTAATTTTACAAAACTAGAAGAATAGACTTTGCCATGCCAGTTCCTTGTCTTCTTTAACAATACTTAAATTACTAGCGACCAGATTTCCCCCAAACTATCAAATTTTGGATGGAAAAAAATGGGTTTTTTTTTAAATTAAGGTAATGAAAAATATTTACTTCATTTTTTTTTCCATTTTTTTGGGAAGACCATTACTTAATTATATATTTCTTCTTGTTCAGATGAAATAAGAAGCAGATTTTCAAAACTTTTTTTCAAAACTTTTTTTCAAAAATCTTCTTTCCTTTTTGGTGTCATGGTGAGTCCTGACATAAACTACCTAATCAGATTCCTATTCATCCAAGTTGCATGCATTGTGAAAAAGTTGTTTAATTTGTAAATTTGACAGTAAAATAAGGTTAGGTTGTTTTTTGTCATATTAGGCAGAAAGGACATAAGAAGGGTAAAATCCAGGTCTTTACAGAGACTCTGAGCAGGCAATTTAAGGGCAACCCTTTCACTAGCAAATTTAGTCATTTGACATCAATCTAATTTAGGTTTTATTGTATATTAGGAGGCAGCAGTCACTTTTATACATGAGACAAAGAACCTCCTTCAAATTAAATATTTGCACTCAAAATCAAGAAGTAAATTATAGCATCCAGCCTGTCTGTTCTGAAAAAATCATTCACATGAAGTAGCACTGATTTACTTGAAATGGCAGATTCTCCTTTTAAGAGATACTGTGACACTTGTAAGTGGGTCGTGATTGTACCACCATTATTAATACTATCTTAAAAAAATAAATGTCTTTAATGAGTTTGCATCTTATTTTCAAAAGTTTTAAGGAATCTAATGTCCACAAGGGGTCTGTGGGTTTTAGCCAGGTCTGTCTGTCTGTCTGAATAGACTGTCCGCAGAGGTATTTTCTGGGCCGTCTCTCTACTGATGTAATTTGACTTTCACTTCTAATCTTTCTTCAGTTTATAAGAAAGGGGGTTGCTGTTTGGGTCTTTTGCCCCTTCTAAAATTTCTGTAGAAATTAAATCTGCTGCAGTGCAGAGAGCCAGCAGAAGGTATATTCCTTGCTTTGTGTTCTTGACTTCCATCCCACTACTGCCCTGCTCTGAGGATTAACATGAAATTCTGTTGATGCACTGACTTTCTGTTGATCTTTTCCTTAGGGATTGCCTCCCTGAATAAAACTTCTGGAAACACAAGCAGGAATGGTTTCATTTCAAGGATTAATGACAATTCTAAAAAGACCAGTAACGAATTCTTCTAAGCTGCTCAATACACTGGATAGTATCTGAGCCACTGACTTACTCCAGGCAACAGTTTTTTGCTGAATAATTTTACAAGCAAGTCATTTTAAATGTGACCTACAGTCTCCCAAAGCACCCCAGGCCCATCTCCTTTTATATTACAAACATCCTGTTTCTTGAAGACAACAGTTACGCAATTTTGAACCTGGATGAAAAAAAAAAATGTTTAGGCAGATAAACTGCAAATGCAGCTACTGTATTGCTGAAGGAAACCTTAGAAAAAATAGGTAGACCTGTTCATGTCAAATGTGAGGCAGTTGTTTATGTACAGTATCTAAAGACTGAAGCTTAGCAGTGGCAGAAGTTGGAAGTGCCATCTTCTTTTTCCAAATGTGCCTTTAAAGTGCAGTCTGTGTTTATATATAGAAGACATTAGCATGTTTCTAGCCTCAAGGAAACAATATAGGGGAACTTGGATATTCACTGCAAATTATTTTCTGACACTGCAAAGGTCCAGGATTTTTTTTGGCACCAAAGTACTGCTACACCACCCCGTGATTTGCCTTTTTCCTTCAGTAATTCACAGTGACAGACTTTTAAACAGAATTACATCCCCTTAAGCAGTTTCCTGTGCTCTGGAGATGGGCAGGACGGCACAGACAATAAACAAACATGACTGGAATACAGACATGGCTGTTCTTTTTATTTGGCATCCACACAGGCATAGGTGTTTAGCCTTTCTTCTAACAATGAAAGAGCACCCTGGGCTTGTCATCCATTTTATTTCTGAGGCAAAACCAGCATGTTTGTGAACATGCATAAAAGGGGAAACAGGTTTAGAAACGTAACCCTTAACAGACTATGGTTCTCAAAAGCTGAAGGTTGCTGTTCTCATAAGATTGGACTTTTAAGGCAGCTCAGCTCTTTCACAAGACTGTTGTTGCAATGCCAGAATGCTCCCATTGTGGGCATGTATTTTATCCAGTCTCATACTTTATGTCTGTGCTATGAATTCATAAATGAGAATGAATATAGCAATACGCCTTTTTTAAGAGCTTCAGAATAGAAAGTCCAGCTGTCACACATGGTTGTAATAGAAAAAAAATAGATTTTTTGAGCATTAAACCCACTGTGGAGGAAAAAGGATCTGTGTTCTTCCAGGCCCAAAATGGTTAACAAATAGCCTGGAACATGCCATAGATGCATTCTTGCGAAATCAGCATGTCTACAGGGAAGATAACTGTGTAGTTTTATGCTGTTCACATAGACAAACACTTTTCATGGCTTTGAGAAGGAAGAAAGGAATAGGCTCCAGCAACCCCCATGTGGCATTCATAGACATTCATTATTAAGGAACTATTACATGTTTGGTGATACTGGGAATGTATGTTCTGTAGCTTGTATATACGATATAAACAGATAATATTGCAGCAACAGATTATGCTTCATTTACATCCATGGCAGGACTCAAATATTTTCCTTCCTTGTTTTCCATCCTAGGATTTTACAGTATTTTCATGATGTTAGCAACAATCTGAGAGACTGGTGAGAAGTGCAACAGTGAATTCATAATTAGCCTCCATGGCTCTGCTGCCAACAACCCTTTAATCATAAGAGATTCTTTCTGAAGAAACTGGATTTTGCCCTTGTGGTAGAATAGGAAGGATCTGGTTCTGCTCATAAAATTTATAAGACTGTGTGTTAGTAATTTCTTTTCCTCTTTCTTACATTTTTAACATGCTCCACTGTAATATTCAATTGTGATCTTGCTTACAGTCAGATACATTATGAATTGTATTGCAACTGCATGCAAAGGTCACACACGGTAAAGTAGGAGCAGGATTGGTGCAATCGGCACTGAAGAATCTTTCGCAATGAGAGGATCAACAGAAACCTCTAAGGTCGATCTCTGGTTTTGAGTGGAGAACATGAAATCAGGCTCCCAGGCCCAGGTCTGAATAAAGACCCTTGTGCCTCGTGGTCAGTTTTGAGGCCCTTGGTTATCCAGAGTTGAATCCAGGGCTCATAGTAAGCCTCTGTCGAAGGAACAACTTGTACCTTACAAAGGGATTATAAAAAGACAGTTTGTTTGATCCAGAGGACATCTAAAATTTTCATGAATTAGATGCTGAGCCTTGTCTCCCAGGTATCTTTTTCGGCTCTGCAATAAGATGTCTGTCCTCCAAATATGCAGCTGAAAAGACTGTCCTGGAGGTTAAATGCTATTATTACTTTAAAAAGCAAGGAAAGGCATGATGGATTTGTTTTACATGGTAGATGCAGTGCAAGGCTAAACTCTCTTTATAGTACTGGAATCCTTTGAGCCTTGACAGTAGACTATTTCATCTAGACTGAAGGGTAGGCAGGTCAGATAACCTATTGCACTAGCACAAAGTTCAGGAATCATTGCCTAGGTTTTGACTGTTCTTAAAACACCTTTCCCCTCCTTGCTTCAGAGTTAATCACCAATTGACAATAGGGTACCAAAAGAGTTGTGGTAAGCTATATTCTACCACTTCTTCTCTTGAGTGAGTGGACCTCAAACCACACTTTCTCCCACAAAAGTTTGTTTTCAGTTCTATGTCCATAGCTGCAAGCTGCTAATCAGCTCCCCTCCCCTCTCCTCTCCTCCAAAGTTTACCACTGGGGTACTCTGCACAGACATGTGGAATTTATAGTCTCAACAGGCACTTTAGAGTGGAAGGAATATCTGCAGGTCATCCGGTCCAACCGTCTGTTCAATGCAGCCTGAACTGATCACAATAAGGGTGCTCAGTCTTGGTCTATCCCAGGTTACAGTAGCATCAAGCCTCTTTAGCCAGCCTGAATCCTTTCAGAATGTCCCATACTTCTTGGATCTGTCAAGATACAGTAGGTCTACTCTGACACTGCCTGCCTGCCTCCTTGACAGGAACACCTAGAGTGAGATTCATCCTCCCTAAAAACTGGATGTCTGATCTTGCCTTCAGTCTGTGACAAAGAAATAAGTGCTTTTAAAAGTGAATTGTGTGCCATTTCTATTTCCTGATTATAGATTTAGCAGCCAGAAGAGTTGCTACTAATTCATAGAGGAAAGTTCCTTTTCCAGGTTCTAGGGTTTCAACCTAGGTTCAATGACAGGAAGACACCAAGCACTTTGTCTTGTTTGAGGGAAAAATGAGGGCAGAGGCATAATTCAAGGTGGTTGAGGAACTTCTAAACCAGTTCTGTGGCGTAATGTGTCAGCAAATTGGAGGGGAGGATCTCAGTTTTAAACTGAACTTTGAAAAAAGACCCAACTGACCCAGCATTAAACTGTAGTTTCCTTCACCATGTTTAATTAAATGATTGCTAGTCACTTAAGCTTCGGTTTATTTCTTTCACTCTCAGAGGCACAGATCCAGAGAGAATATGTTTGCTTCAGTTCTCCCTTTCAAAGATTATGGTAAGAAGATCAGGATACTCATTTACAAGTGCGTCAAGCAAACAGAACATGTGAGGAATTTACTTCCAAGACAAACAGGAGGTCAGGGATAATCAGAACGTCTCACTCTCTTGCACTAGAAGAGTGATAAGGAAAAGGTTGTGCTCTCCAGGCAGCAATGTCTAAAGCAGCTTTTCAACACAGATTTCCACTTGTTTGCTCCATTTTCTTCAAGCTGCTTTGCTGGGATTATATTCTGTTTTCTTCTTCAGCTGCCTTCTCCACAGTCTTCTCCCTGAAGATTTTTTTTCTCCTTCATAGCTCGCATCATTCATATTTCACTATCCCATTCTGTTAGAAATTGGTTCATGCTATCTCTTGCTATGTTCCTTAGCCAGTTTATTCTATTTCTGCTTTGGTTTTCTTCTCAGCCTTTTCCTACTTTCCTATTTCAATCACAACCTTGGTGATCTCCTGTCTACTTAACTACTGCACCTAAACATGGCCAGATGAGATCTTTCTTTGGGAAACTACAGAGGTCCCTCTAACTCTACAGTGACTTTACAGTGAGCAATGGAGTTATTAAAGTTCAGAGGATGGTTACACAAGGACCCTAAAATTCAGAAGTAAGATGGGTTAGTAGAACTAATATTTCTTCTCTTACAGATTTTTTGGGGTTTATTCTCTTCATTCTACTCTTTTTCATTTGTGTCTTCTGATTTTATCCAGATCTTTTTCTCTAACAGTTCCTTCATTTCAAAAGGATAAGAGGTAAAAACTCTCTCGATCCTGGATTGGTTTGAACACCTCACATATGAACATAACACTTTGTTTCTTTGAAGAATTCCTGTTTCTAAGCTTCATCACTGGCCTTGCAGCAATACTGGGACACTGCAGGAGAGCAGAGTTGCTGAAGTCTGTGTGCTACATTTTCCATATTGGAAAGGTAACCTGGGTGAAGTAAGAGCATTTCCTTGTCTTCCTGGGGTTTATGCAGGTACAGCAGTGAAGCCCTTATGCAAAACAAACCTGTTCTGTCATTTTTCCTCTCCCAAATGCCATCTCTTTTGCCCGGTATTAAGAATGACCTGAAGTCCCATGTCCAGTCCTGAGGAGTGAAATTTCTACTCTTTACCTTAATGCGTACTGGCGTGTTTTCTCCATAAGTACCAATCATTCATCGGAAGGCAACTGCACTCTCTAGAAATGCATGACATTAAATATGTCAAGGAAGTATGCCACCTAACACAGGTGCTGTTTGTAATTACAGCTGTCTCATGTTCTGTTGGAAGAAAGAAGAGAGGAAAATACGCACACAAAATAGCTCAGTAGCTGTTCCTTGCAACAATCTGGCTTTTGTATTAGTTTTATGTTTGTGACAGGGATGTTTCTGTCACTTTTGATTGCTCCTGGTGTTCCTTTCCATGTTCGGAGTGAGGATTTCTGATGCCCATCGGAGGAAGGTGCACTTCAGACTTTTACCAGCAACTGTCCTGCACAGCTTTCTAATGGGACGAGTAGCTCAGATGTGGCTGCTCCAGCAGGGACCATTCCCCAGTATTTTTCTCCCTAATGAATATGAATTAGCAAGGTTCAGATTCAAAACCAAACCAACCAAACCAAAAAAACTCTAAAATAAGACAGAGATGAACATTGCAATACCACAAAATCCTACCAAGTATATTCCTGCTCAGGACCTGCCTAACTTTAGGAGTGCTTTAAGTTATCAGAAGCTTCACTGTCTCGCCTGCAGTTCCCTCAAGCACAGAGAAATCTGCTGCTGTACATGACTGGGATCTTCTCCACCCTGGCAGTTGATGCATTGCTCTTGTATGTACTCTCTTAACCAGGATCTAGGCAGAGTCATGCTTAAATCTCTCAAATAGAACTATATTCCATACTCTGAGTTCTTGTAAGATCCTCTTGTAGGGCTGGGACAACCAGAACAAGAACTGGGACTGTTTTGTTCATAAAATATCGAGTTCACTGCCTCTTGAGTGCTAGGGAATTGAGTCAGGTCCCCACCTCCATCCTCTTTCCCTTGATGAATATCCCTCTTTCCAGGAGTGTGGCACAAACAACTGGGGCTTAGTTGCTGTGGGCAGGCAGTCTCCTCTTTTGCAGCTAGTGCTGAAGATCTGTCAAGCTGCTGAAAGACATGGATCCAAAGAGAAAGGCAAATTAATAAGCCTGAGCCTCTGCAGCCTCATGAACATAAACTCACCTGCAGCAGAGAAGTAGCAGCCCTGCTGCCTCTCCCTGTCTGAAGTATCATCTTGGACCACGTTAAAGTCAGGCATGTGCTTTTAATCCTAACTAAGAGCTTACATGCCACTTAACCTACACCTTCCCCCATTAGACACACAGGGCTTTTAGAACATCTACAGATCAGGGGTTTTTTTAATTTTGTTTTTGTTTCACCTTGAGCAACATCTAGGCTGCCTAAAGCCCATGAAATCATAACCCATGCTTTGGTTTCCTCTGTACAACTATCTCCAACCCATAGGATAAAAAGCTTTTGTTTTATTTGGCCAAGAAGACTCCCTCAGGCCCGTAGATGTCAGTCAAACTATCTCTTGAGTTGCCTAGTTGATTAACATAATGAAGTTAAACTGAGAGCAATTAGTCTCAAGATCAGTACTTGTATTTTTTTAGACCCACAGAAGGGCTGATAAGCTGCAAGCTTGCCTGTTTCTTCCCACAGCCACACCAGCTGGTCTGGAGAATGAAGTGAACCTCATCTTATTCCTTTTCATTAGCCCCTGACAGCTACACTACAGGCTCTTTTCAAATACACAAGTAATTGTCAACTGTGTTTTGTAACTTTGCGTGCATTTTGGAAAAGGTAAGTAGAAGAGATGTAAGAGGAAGCAATTGTTTTGCCTAGCAGAGGGGAGGTGAAAGGCAGGCCAGCTGTAGATAATCAGAGAGGAAAGCTGCTGCTGTGCCATCTTAGAATTGGCAATTTTCAATTGGAAGAGACATTTTTTCTGTCCTGCCAGCTGGAGGCTCTTGGCAAAATGGTTTTGTTTTTAGAAGCTAAACAAATTCATCTTTCTTATTTTTCCCCAGAGTTTTGGATTTTACTTCAAGAGGTTTAAACTAAAGCTTTATATCACATATGACTTATTAAAAAATGAAGGACACAAGAAAAACAGGAAGAAGTACAAGTGCTCATCTGTATTCAGCAAATCAACTGCTTTTTGAATATGGGAAATATAAGTGGTTTTGAATTTATTTATTTTCCATTCATGAAAATAAACAATTTTACAATAACATACAGTTATCACTCCAGTTTATGTTCCTGTAAAGAAGTACAAAACTTTGAGTTGTGTTGTAGCACTGTACATAATCAAGTACTTGCAAATAATAGTTATTGTATTTATAATACTCTGACAAAGGGATCATTCTCCCCAATCTTCTCCCAAATCTCTGAGTCTTTATGCTTAGTGAGTTTTGAAATATAGTTTAAACTTGTGGTATACAACTATTTGCTCGGCAATACAGGATTGCTTTCAGTTTTCTATTTTACAAATATATTATTATGTCTCTACTATTTTCCTCTCAAGACCATACAGACACAATGATTTTCTGATTAAAATGTGTTGAACTAAAAGGCTTAAAGTTTGAACTATCTGCTCTTGGGAGTATTAGGTCATGTAGACTTACAGAACTGCAGGGAAAGGAAAAAATTAAAAATACAGCCTAAACTTTTGCCCAGAGCTTTCTATTTGCTTTAGAATAGCACATGATAGGAAGGTATTTGCAGCATCAAAACATTTATAAAACAACTTCACTGATATTTTAGTTTGAAGGTTACTGTCCAGATGACTGTGGACATTCCTCCAGACCTTGTAGCCTTCAAAATAAAATCAAAATGATTTTGCCTGAATTTGTAAAGGAATTGAGATACTGATATCTGAAAGAGAGCAACAGCCAGAATTTGACCTTTTCACCTGTACTGAAAAGAGTAGCCATTTTGTGTTACCAGCCATTTTAAAATTAAGGTTTAGCAAGCATGGAAACTAAGAGCCTTTCATTTCAAGAGAATGTAAATCACACCCCTAAAACCTAGGATTGAATTTCCCTAGACAAGCGATCCTGAGAGCTACTCCTCACGGGCCTATACAAAACATCAGGAATATGAAGAGATCTTATATGAAGGAGATCTTATAGTGACCTTCCAGTACCTGAAAGGGGACTACAAGAAAGCTGGAGAGTGGCTATTCATAAAGGCTTGTGGTGATAGGATGAGGGGGGAACAGGTATAAATTGGAGAGGGTCAGATTTAGACTAGACATTAGGAAGAATGTCTTCACCATGAATATAAGTGGTGAGAGTAGTGAGACACTGGAACCTGTTGCCCAAGGAAGTTGTGGCTGCCCCATCCCTGGAGGTGTTCAAGGCAAGGCTGGACAGGGCTTTGAGGAGCCTGACCTAGTGGGATGTCCCTGCCCATGGCAGGGAGATTAGAACTAGATGATCTTTAAGATCCCTTCCAACCCTAACTATTCTATGATTCTATGATTCTGTGAAGTGCTTGGTCTGACTGAGATTTGGATAACTGTTCTTTCACTTTTGCACATTTCCAGTAGAAGCACATTGCTGCTTATTTCCTTCTCCTGTTTTCTTTTCATGCTGCCTTCATAGTTGAAACAAGTAGAGGGAGAGGAGATAAAATGTCATTTCTTTCTAGGTCTTCACAGGCCCCAGTAGTGTGAGGTGGAAGGAAGATTTCTGTGCAACAAATCCTCTCTCAAGGTTCAAGTCATCCTTATCAAAAGAAAAACCTCTTCTTAGAGCAATTTCTAAAGGCATAGACTTTTATTTTCAAAACAGTATGAAAGATGTATCTTTCACTAAAGGTCTCTTCCCTGAGCTTGTTTCAGAAAACTACTTCACTGCAAAGTGCTGCATTGTCTAAAGCAAAACAGTATAAGGAACACAGCCATATTGATCCAGATCACTTAAAACTTAAATAAAATTCTTTTGTCCACAAAGTATTTAGGAAAACCGGTCTTGCTGCTATTTTATATGTTCTAGAAACTTGTTTTAAATTCTTAGTAATTATTTTTTCCTTTGCCTTTTTACTTTAAGTTAAACCTTTTGATCAGACTGTTTTGATTTTCCAAATGCAATAATTCAGAACCTATCTTCTTCAGGAAACAGACATATCTTAGGGTTTTTTTCAGACACAGGATGACATCATTTTCAGCATTTTGTGGGGAATGAGCTGGTGGTAAAATGTTTTCTGGTCTGCAAGAAGGCTGGTGGTAAATGCAGTAACAGCTAGAATGTATTAAATAAATGTGGTATGAAATACGGTTTAAAGTCCCATAAAACAGATGGTAATGATTCTTCTCCTAACAAGCAGAGAAGCTGTGAATTTGCAACCTGGATTCAGTGGCCAAGAATAAGAACCTGCGGGGCAGGAAGTAGTCAAGGTACTGTGGTCACAGCTGTCGTGATGTCAAGAGGATACACAGAACAAAACTAATTTCCATCAGCTTTGGGAGAAGTCCCCTGCTTGCAGAGATGGTCACTTAGAGCAGTTGCATATGAGAGGGAAAGAGAGGTTAAAAAGAAAGGTGGGGAATTAGCATTAGGTTAAAAAAAAAGATTTCTGAGACCCTAGTAAACTTTTCTAAATCACTGCTAGAATCAAGCATTGGAACCAAGTTGCTGAAGCTTCAGCACTGTGCTGAAGAGCTGTGTAATTGCTGGGGATCTCTTCACCTCACAGTTGCAGAGCGACACGTTCTGCTAAATTAGCTTATTAGCTATTCAGCTAATCCTGGCTGGGATGAGGGAGAAGCATCTTGTGGGAGATTCTGTCAAAGTGTTGAATAACAGAAATAACTTCTAAAACAAAGAAAATCACTGATTTGGTGAAATTAGTTAAGTTCTAGACAAGGCAAGTCACTACATACTACTTTATCTATGACTTCAATTGCTGACCTATGGCATGCTTTCATGATGTCAGTGCTCTGACATTCAGTCCTTCTTGTACCTCCTGACTCAACGGCTCCAAAATCCTCTCAAGCACTCGTTAGTGCAGATTTAGGGCCTTAATGGTGGAAATGAATCACAATAAAAGAAGTGTTCAGATTTCCGTTAGATCATACATCTTGAAACAAATAGAGAGGGTTGTATTTATGGAATGAGACTTTGTGAATCTGTAGAAGGTATTTAGAGTCTCTGAATTTGAGCTTCTCTATGATGGTTCAGGGAAGAAGGTCCATATGGCCTTGGGGTGTAGAACAGAGAAAAAATAAGCTGACTAGTGAGGCTATATAACCTGTATCTAAAAATCAACTGTTGAGATTCTGAAAGAAAGAAGGAAGTTGAAAAATCAGATGAGATTCACAAAGAGATAAGGAAATTGGAAGTGTCGATCTGCTGGAAGGTAGGGAGGCCCTGCAAAGGGACCTGAACAGACTGGACCGCTGGGCAGTCCAATGGCACGAGGTTTAACACAGCCAAATGCCGAGTCCTGCACCTGGGGCACAACAACCCTATGCAGAGCTACAGACTGGGTGAGGTCTGTTTGGAGAGCTGCCAGGAGGAGAGGGACCTGGGGGTGTTGGTCGACAGCCGGCTGAACATGAGCCAGCAGTGTG
>WAAB01024171.1:0-101897 GCA_013389865.1 Piaya cayana | reverse complement strand
AGGGTCATTGGGCATTGGAACAGGCTGCTTAGGGAGGTGGTTGATTCATGTTCCCTGGAGGTGTTTAAGGCACGGGTGGATGAGGTGCTGAGGAACATGGTTTAGTGACTGATGGGAATGGTTGGACTCGATGATCCAGTAGCTCTTCCAACCTGGTAATTCTGTGATTCTGTGATTCATGGGTTTGTGTTGTGGTGGTTAGAGGCTGAAGACAGAACTAAAAGATCTGGATTCTGCTGTCAAAATACTGTGGGAGAGCCCTTTTGGTGCTCCATGACTCAGCTTCCCCATTTATGGAAAGAGCACAATACACAGGCTGACCTATGCAAAAGGCTGTGGGCACAACAGTAAAGATGATTCGGTGTTACTGTCATTGTCACTGATTTGGCCATTGATGGATTCAGAACCAGGGCATTATATTAGTCCGATGCATTTTTACGTCCTTTTACACGTTCTGCCTTCATGGGCAGGTGGCAGGTCTTCTCATTGCAGCCCATAAGAAACATTCATGCTTAAACCACGTGGATTGAGACGAAATCTTAGAGATCAAGGAGAAATCATTGCAGGATGTTCTGTCCCTTCTGTTAATTTCTTTTTAATCTTTTTGGGTAACTCAATGTCACTGTTATGGTTTGGATCTGCTGACCTGGAGTGCTTGGAAAATAAAGACAGTCTTAAAAATAAGCAAGAATTGGAGCGAACCAGTGGGGACAGCAATGGGAAGAATAGAGATTTAGGAAATGTAAGCTGTGAGAAGGGACTGAAAGAAATACTAGGTATTTTTTTTTAGTCTGGAGAAAAGAAGATTGAGTGTTTGTCTGGTAACTAGGTGCAAAGAGGTAAAATTCTGCTGCAGGGCAAAAATAAATAAATTCTTTCCCTTGTCCGTGGCTGGGATGACAATAAATTAGAGGCTTATACCTCAGAAGAGGAGTTTAGGTTTCATGTACTGGCAGGAATAGAATTTCCTGGGAAGCAGAGGCCATGCAATATGCCTCTGGAAAGAGTTTGGCAGAGGTGATGCTGCCTTTGCCTGTGGGCATCACCTTATGGCACCACCGTGGTTTTGGTTTTCCCTGGCTCTTTGTTCACCGATATTATAAAAACCACTTGCATGCATCTTTCCTCTGCTTTCTCCTTGAGCCATTACAACTCACTGTCTCCAGCTTTGCCTTTCCTGCGAAATTGCATTTAATTTCTTGCATGCGCGAAGGGAAGGCAGGATTCCTGTGTCATCCTGCAGCTCCTGGGGCTGGGATCTTTCAAGGTAATGTTGAGTACAGGCAGTGGCCTTGGGCATGAATACTGATGTCCATGGGAGAAGAGGTGGTCCATAAGCATCACTGAAGCCCTGCTGGGGATGTCACACCAGTGTCGTGTATGAGTGGAATAGTGTTTTCTCGAGTGTCGAGCCCCATCTGGTGGCTTTCCTGCTTCATTTTTTATGTCCTTGTGTCTTTCGGGATTTTTCGACTTCGGTGCTCGTTAACAGCGAACGGAAAGGAAGGACAAGGTGTTTGAGAAAGGGCAGGATTTGCAGATCTACCTTCGCTTATATGCCAGCTCCCCATCCCTGGATGTAATTTGGAGATACAGAGGCTGTCGAGGCTTACGTCCTTTTCCCCTACTCTTCCTTGCTGTGCAATCTCGCCCCGAGTGGCAAGGAATGATCTAATTGTTTTGGCAAAACCCCAGTTTGTGCTGTGAGCCCCTCCCAGAGCCTCTAAAAGGCACTTTATCCTACCTCCATGCTGGCGTCTGAGATGGGACAGATGAACAGTCCTGGGAGGGTTCATTTCTGTCTATTGACAGACTCAGATGACCGACTTTAGGGTCAGTGTTAGGTGAAGTGATTCTCACCCCAAGTTTAAGTGCAGAAGGTTACAGCCAGCACTGGAGGTGGAGGCTGATCTCTTCTCACAAGTAACAAGTGATATGATGAGAGGAAATGGTCTCAAGTTGTGACAAGGGAAGTTTAGATTGGATATGAGGAAAAATTTCTTTACTGAAGGAGTGATAAAATATTGGAACAAACTGCCCAGGGAAGTGGTGGAATCTCCTTTCCCTGAGGTGTTAAAAAACATGTGTAGCTGTGTACTTCAGGGTATGGTTTAGTAGACACAGTGGTGTTGACCTGACATTTTAATTTGATGATCGTAGAGGTCTTTTCCAGCCTTAATGATTCTATGATTCTCTTCTCCAAGTGACAGGGGACAGGACAAGAGGGAATGGTCTCAAGCTCCACCAGGGGAGGTTCAGGCTGGACATCAGGAAAAAAAAAATTCACAGAAAGGGTCATTGGGCACTGGCACAGGCTGCCTAGGGAGGTGGTTGATTCACCTTCCCTGAAGGTGTTTAAGGGACAGGTGGATGAGGTGCTGAGGGACATGGTTTAGAGATTGATCGGGATGGTTGGACTTGATGATCCAGTGGGTCTCTTCCAACCTGGTGATTCTATGATTCTATGATAACTACATGGACATCTGTGTCTACCTCAGATTCCGTTTCCTCCAGACAGCCTCCTTCTCCTCAAACAACTGGCCCACATCCCCATCCTCCTCAGGTCTTAATGCATGCCAGAGTCTCACACACAACTTTTCCTCCTGTTTCCTGCAGGTATATCCGAACTATGTATCTGGGGATCCAGAGCCAGAGGCGGAAGGAACACCAGCAGCGTTTCTACTGGGCTATGATGTACGAATATGCAGACGTAAATATGTTGCGCCTCCTGGAAACTTTCCTCGAGAGCGCCCCTCAACTGGTGCTACAGCTCTGCATAATGATCCAAAAGAACCGTGCAGAAACATTACCATGTAAGTGGCCCCCTCGTCTTCCCCTCC
The DNA here is from genome assembly GCA_013389865.1 of Piaya cayana. Classification (NCBI taxonomy): domain Eukaryota; kingdom Metazoa; phylum Chordata; class Aves; order Cuculiformes; family Coccyzidae; genus Piaya; species Piaya cayana. The sequence continues at coordinate 99,057 of WAAB01024171.1, read as the reverse complement.
CCATCCTCCCGGCCTCCCCCTCTGATCCTATGCTCAGCTGCCGATGGACGTTTTGCTAACCATCTGCCCTACACAACCTGGCGTATAAGGGGCTGCCACTTGGGACAAATCTCATTCCAGCTCTATGCTGCGTTTGCTGGGTAAAATTTCTGCTTATTCCACAAAAACAAAAAAACAATGGGATCAGTCAAAAGATGAGATTCCGCTCTTCAACACCCAGTCCAGTCTAAGGAAATAATGTTGTTGTGAGGAGGAGGCAGGCAGTCTCTGCTGCTATGGCAGGTGTCACCATTCATTTGCCATCTGGGCAAACACAATCGTTCCCTGCCTCAGTTTCCTTCCTTACATAAGTAAGAGGGAAAAACTGGCCAGATTAGAATTTGTGTTGTGAAGATAAATGGTTCAATGACTGTGCAGTGCTCTGATGATGTGAAGTATAAGAGAATTTCTTGATAGCTAAACACTGTAGGACCCTTTCTGAAGAGTGCCCAGGAATTAAGGTTTAGTCGTTGGTACTATGGTTCCCATGAAGTCCAAAAAAAGAGAGGGGAGAAGGCAATGGAGGGAGGGGATTGTATAGGGAGAGAGATGTCATCGTGCAGGTAGCATTGCAAAGGTAGATAGGTAAAGAGAGACTTGGAAGCAACCACAGAGAAGAGTTTGCCAGTTCTGATGTCCTTGGCTGCAGTGATGTCCTGAACACAGGACGTCCACTACAACTGAGAGACGTATGCCCCTGTCCCAGCCCTGGGGTGAACAGTTCTACCAGCCCATGCCCATGGGAATGCTGGCTGCCTAAGGATCACCAGCTTGAGGGAGAATTGTCCTTTCCAAACATGTACAGTGGTATTTGCTGATAGGCTGTTGGGTTATTCATCCCCTGCTCAACTCATTCACTGGGATTGACACTCATTTTACCAAAGAACGCCTGCTTGTATCATGCCAATTCTGGCAGACCTGAGTTGTTTCTTGGAACTGGACAGTTCTTCAGGGTTAAATTTTGCTGTCTGGACCAATGTCACCCATATCTAGAGCATCCATAAGCCAGACTGTTCTCCCTTTCCTCCATACTTTGAACAGGAGGCTTCCCTTTTCCTATTTATGCAGACTTGTTCTGAAATCTCTCATCACGAGCTCTCCAGGCCTCCAAAGTGCTGACATGATGAACATGCTTTTCTACAACTCCTGCTAGATGTGCTCACGTTTGCCAGCACCCTTTCCCTGCTGCTTCTGACATTATTAGCCCTGCTAAAAATGTATGAAATGTAACATAGAAGGCTTGCCAGGATGTTATGCAGATTGTTGGGCTCGCTTCAGAAAGCACTAGGTGAAGTTTGCTGGCCTCTGTTGTGCTGGAAGTCAGACAACAGAGCTGAATTATCCCTCTAGGCTTTCAAATCTGCAGCTCTTTTAGTTTGCCACTTCCAGGCATGGCCGCTTAATCCATGAACAAGCTGCATCATTTTCCAACCCCCCCCCCCCCACTGCTTCTTCAGATATGCAGTTCCTCACTTTCTCCACCACACTGAGCAAGCCACCCTCTCTTCCAAGGCAATGCACGTCCCTGCCTGCCTCCTCGAGCCCTGGAGGGCTCTTCTCCTGCCACGCTCCAGCAGCAGAGGGTCCCCAGGGCACCCTCTTCTTGCTGCCTCCCCTGCCTGTGTCAGAGATGTGGTCTCACATCTTGGGGCTGTGTGCTGAGCGTGGGGCTCTGCTAATGGATACAAGCAGCAGAGCTTGCCCAGTGCTCCTGACTCAGGTGCAAGGTTTCCTAGAGCTCCTCTATGCCTGTTTAGTGCTTGTCTGTTCCTCCTCCTCCTGGCCAGTATGTAATTACGTAAAAGGAAATTAAATGCTGAAGGCAGCCATTATGAAAAGGAGCAAAGGAGCATCAAAGATTTCCCTTAAAGCAGGCAGAAACCAAAGGAAGATGGATATTGTGAGAAGGGTAGCGTGCTTAAGAATCAAATCAAGTCTCATGGCTCATCGTGTCTATGTGACCATGTCTTGGCCCAGGAAGAGACCAGTTGTGCCTCTAAACAGGGACAGTATCAGCTACATCCCTGACAGATGAACATTGGCAAAACAGGCCACAGCAGGGCTTACAAACTTAGGTATGGGCTGTGCTAAAATATCCAGGCTCCAGCTATTTCCATATCCTTCACACAGTCTCTATTGGGTTTATTTAGTGCTATAACAAGGTCAGTTTACCATTTTATATGGAATACTTTCCTTCTCCAAGCTTCAGTCCTCCCTGCTATTAAGACTGCAATGCCAAACCCAGTGCAGAAAGCCAAGCCAAGTTCCTGTCTTCTCCAAACAGGTCAGCTAACGTCCCCATCTCCCATTCAAGGAGATGGAGAAAGAGAGTTACTAGAGTAGCTACCAGAACGTTTTGCCTTTTTCTCCGAGAGTTAACATAGCTGTTGAGGTGAGAAGAATGAATACACTGGAGATTTATACTCGGATCCAGAGCATCTCCTCCAGAGATATTTAGGAGCATGGTGACAGAAGATCTGCCATCAAGTTTAATTTCCTCATTCCTATAATCTACTGAGTGAACAGGAGAAAGAGAAGAACCACCATGCCTTGCAAGAACCATTTTCAGTTGGACAGTTACCAGTTTGAAAGTGTAGGGTGGAACCTGTGTTTGTTGCTTCTTTGGAGGTCAAAGAATTGACCAGTTTCTCTAATGGGTCCCTGCTCACCCAAGAGTTAGTATCTCCTGCATGGTCTGACTTGACCAGCAGCAGAAGTGCTGGAGCTGGAATTTGAGGTCAAGTCCCAGCCTTGGAAAAGCTTGAGACACCTCTTACTTTCAAGTCCCTCACCGAAGATTACTTCATCATATCCCTATCACAAGGCAGACCAGACACCAGCTTAGTTGCCATCACCTGGTGACTCAGGAAGAGCAGAAAATAGCACAGAGAGAAAAGAAGTAAGAACTGGAGTCCTGTGTCAGGTGAGCAGATCTGACCTAGAAGGTGCCTGCTGACAGCTTGAGCTGGAGTACTTTGTGCTGTGGCTTCTGGGACAAATGGGTTGACATCAGCTCCTGAATATGCATGTATAAGAAGCTAGTGCTGGTATGCAGGCTCTTTTTGAGTGATTCATCTGCTACAATACCAGCTGTCTGGGTCCAAAACAGAGTCAATGGGAGGTGAGGAAGAAGGGATGCCTCCAAAACATGGATCAGCCCATGTCCAGAGCAGATGAAGGAGGTAAGACAAGAGGCTTGTCCTCCAGCAACACCTTTCTCCAGGGAATTTAGACAGAACCTAGGTGATGTATGTCAACCTTACCTTTAGGGTTAGGCAAAAGAAGGTGATGGGAATCCAAAGAGGATGAAGTTCTGTCCCTCCTTCACCTGATCTGTCCACAGGATTTTGGAGAGGATGGTATGAAAAGGCGGTGTTGTCTCTCAGATTCCTGGATGGCACTGGCCAGAGTACTCCTCTGATTTAAATAACATGGCATGTTTGCAGGGGCAAACATAATATTAGTGACAAGAAAATAAGCCCAGCATCCCAAATCTTTATTCCATAATCACCCCTAGCACATAATCCACCTCACTTCTTGCAGAATAAAACATCCTTAACCCACTTCACCCTGCAGAGGTGCCTGTTCCCCTGCACTGAATGGAAAGGAGCACATATAACCAGCTTAAAGGAGACACCCAACTTCTAGGCAGTTAGTGAGGTGAGAAGGATTCCAGTTTTTCAGCATAAATCTACTCTTAAAGAGGTTGCCTTTTACTTAATTTTTTCATGTGGCTGCTTTAAGACTTAATGAGATTTAGCCGAACCTCTAACCTCCGTCACTGATGTCACGAGTGCTTTACGCAATGCTTTTGCTGGGAATTTGCCTGTGTGAGGCTGCAGTTTTCAGTGCAGGGTTTCCTCCTACGAAAAAAGGACTGTCTATTCACCAATGCTGTTCCTGTCTCCTCTATAACCCTGCTGTTGATCTGAAAGAGATTTGCAGCGTAAGCCTTCATTATGCAAAGTCCTGTTGAAATCTCTGGCATTTTGCAAGGCGTGTGCGCTTTCTGCAGCCCGGAATAAGTAGTCTGAAGCTGCTCATATATTTAAGAGAAAGCAACATTAACTTCAGCGTGTCTAGGGAATCACATTTTAAGCACAGTGATACAAGCTAAGCAATAAAAGGGATTTTAAGCATCTCAGCTAGAGGTGTGTGTTGGGTGAGGGGTTGTACTGGTGGAGTTTGCAAATGATGTAGCCAGATTTTGTTGTCACTCCCAAAGCGAAGTTCTGTCTCTTTCACCATGTCCTCACTCTTTCTGTTCCATGTCTGGAGGCTGTTTATAATCAGGGCTGTCCTTTCCTGCACACTAATATGCTTTTCTCTGTCACTTAGTTTAGAAAACTCAGCTGGTCTTTGCAGGGCATTGGAGGATGAGCAGCAGGGGTGGGTTAGTCATTGTCCTCACTGCCCAGAGAAGGCACCCCCCGTTGAGCTGAGTGGATTTAGGATGAGCTAACCTCAAGTTAAACACTTCTGCACCTGAGTGAGAGGTTTTCTGTGTGAGTGATAATGAGTCAAGTCTAATGTGGAGATAAATTTCTCCGTGGATTTTCCCCAATGACAGGCTGATAGTTAACCAATAATATGCTGTGAATAATGGATGTGCTATGAAATACATAAATATATACTGTCTGAATTGTTCTCATAGATATATTCATAAGGTAGGAAATATCCCAAGGCATCATAACAGAATGGTTTGAGATCTAAGAACAAGGCAATATCTAAAGGGCAACAAATGAATGGATTATTTCTTACTCAGTCCCCTACCCACTCAGACCCCAAAGATCAAAATAACCTTCTTAGCTGGGGCAACCAAGTCAGAAAGGGAACCTTCAGCCTTTAGTTGCCAAATGGTGTGATTTTCAAATGTGATCAACACTGGGCTGGAATTCACTGAAGAGACTAAACTTCCACATCTCCACACAAAGTTGAGGAGACTCGTTAGATTTGAAAGTTCATCCTTCGGGTAGCATTTCTTGAAGGAGCACTAAAAGTTAGTCCAAGATCCTTCATGCTGAATGGATAAATCCATCAGAGAGCAGTTTTGCATTAGACAGGCACCAGCAATGGGCAGCCATCAGCACTACTACTGCCCTGTTAGCATGGGTCTGACATAGTTTTGGCTTGGACCAGCTAATTCTGAGCCAAAAAATCCCCAAGCACCACTTGGGAGGAAACACAAATTAGGGACTGTTATCTACAGGCTGTTGGATGTGGCCACCTTAGGATGGCAAGACATGGGGTATGGGCGGTGCCAGGGTGTGCCTGCTGACCACAGGGCTGAAGAACAGTCCCTGCAAATACTTGATTCTTACAAGAGATGCAGACACTGAGGACTATGGGAGGGAGATGACATGGTGGATGGAAAAGCATGTGTAGGGGAAGTGCTTGTTGTGGGTTATTGCTGCCTGTTTTCCACAAATGTCTTTCAACTTAGGCGTAACTAAATATACATTCCAACAGCGCTGAAATGCAAATCCAAAGCCCCCAAATTCAAATCTCTATGACATCACTACACAAAATTGTCCTCATTTGTGCAGAGTCCCATAGTCAGAGTTACCCATTATAAATAAGCTGAGGTTTGCCCCTTCTACACAAGCATCAGATTCCAGAGGGCTCAGTACAAAAAAGACCAACACATCATCAACACCTTCTGTTTGGGATGGGTGAGACACCGGTGCAGACCTAACCAAAGTCATTTTCATGCAGAAACATAAATCCTCCTCCCTTTTCTGAACAGTGTATTTTTCCTTAGATCCAGCAAAACGCAGCTGGAAACGTTTGTCCAGAGAAGTCATGGATGCCCCATCCCTGGAGGTGTCCAAGGCCAGGATGAAGGGCTTTGAGCAGCTTGATTTGGTGAAAGTGTCCCTGCCCATGGAAGGGGTGGTGGAAATGGATGATATTTAAGGTCCTTTCCAACCTAAACTATTCTATGATTCTATGATAAATGCAACGCATACATAAAAAAGCCTTTACCTCATAGAGTCCTCAGTAACAGGAGATGAGGTGGGTGAATGTTGTACAAGAGTCTGGGCTTTGGCTTGGGCTGTAAGACAGATCATAGGGAAAAAAAAATATGCTAAAATTTTTCCTACGGGTTTGAAGGCATATTCTCCCTTCCTCTCTCTCTCATGACATTCCTTGGGGAGTGAAAGAAATGGGAAACATCTGTCACTCAGCCCTGGTTCCCTGTGACAGAAGAAGTGAGAGTAGAAAAGTATTTGCTGTGTGTCCAAGGGACTGTACCAGTTGTGTGCTTGCTGAAGGGGCTTGTCAGGAAGGAACCAGAAATCTGCGTTGAAAGTTCATCCCAATTCAGCCACAGTTTCCCTTTAAATATGCATCAGCAGACCAAGGAGGCACCTCGCAGAATGCCCAGGTAGCTCCAAACACATAAGCAGCTCTCCTGGGAGGCCACTCATATGACTCAAATGCTCTGCCAGACTGGGGCATATGGCTCTGTTCCTGCTGTCCCCTCCTTCTCACCAAAACCGGATGACAGATAGCAATTTGGTGCCCTGCTTGAAGCGGGTTGCTGGTGCCAGGCCAATTCCCAGCAGCAGCAAAAAGCCATCTCCACAGTTGGCAGTGGGCACTGAGGATGTCTTGCTCTGGCATGCTGAGAGCCGGCCAAGCCTGAGGCCTGCTGGCACTGAGCACCACGGGGAAAGCTTGTCCCATCATCAGCCATATTGTCCCAGCACAGCAGGGAAGGACCAGGTCCAGAAGCCTTTGAAGCCAGTGATAGCTATTTTTTTTTTCCCTAATGGGCTTTGGAGCAAGTCCAAAAAGCTACTTCATCCCTTAGCCCATCCCCACCTGCAGCTTCTCCGTCCACCACCTTGCCGTAGCGCTCACTCTGTTATTTTGGAGCGCTGATAAAACCCCTTCTGTTCATATCACGTGCCACCATCATGCATATGGCATGCCACAGCCAATAAAGATGAGTCACCATTCATGGGACAGCGCTGGCAGATAGCCAGTGCTGCCAATTTTAGGCTTTATAGGACCATGGTAATCGTTAGGAGGGGATTACATCATCAGAGCACTGCACAAACTTTAGCCCATGCTCTTCCTAGGAGTTGTAGACCAGCTGGGAAACTGAGGCACAGATGGAGAGGTTTGAGTAGCCTAAGGTTTCTAAGCTGAAGGCTCCTGGGGAGCAAGTTCATGCCAAACAGATTCCAGTCAGGAAATTAAGGCTTTTTTTTTTTTTAAGGCAATTTTATAATGCAGACTTTCTTGGAGACATACTTCTCACAGTGGACTCATGATTAGAGCACAGGTAGAGGTGACTGCACATTGCTGTGCTATAGGCTAGTAAAATGTATGGGACTTCAACTGTTTTTGTCTTCAGGTCGCTCTAGTGTGCAGCTCTGGTGTTCACATCGGCTGTTCAGGAGAGCATGCTAATTCCGGATTAACAGAGAGTAGGTAGCCACTGAGGTTTGTAAAAAAAACTGGGGAAGATGAAGGGCAGGTGCTAATCAGGGACTTCTCTGTGTTTCTAACCCTGATGTAGATGGAATAGTTCAAGTTGATGCGAAATTGCTGAGTCTTGAGGGAAGAACTTCCTTGTTTCACAAACTATCAGTTGTTTTAGATGATTAGCTCGTGGTGACAGTCGAGAGGACAGGAGGGCAGCAGATTTACTGAGTCAGTGGAAATCTCCTGAAATGACATTTGTCCTAAGTGGCATTTGATCAACCTCATGCCCTCAACGTCCTCAGTATGGTCATGTCTTTGCATGGATGCTCGCTGATGGGGGACATCCACCAGGCACGACCGTTTCCCTGTCACAGGATCCCATATCTCATATACCCGAAGGTGTAAAGAGATGTTTGCAGTAGGGGAAAGGACACGTGGTTTCATCTCAACCTGTCCTGGAGGAAGGTGATGTTCATTAACTTGTTGAAGAGCCAGTCTCAACTTCATCTTGCATACACATGAACTTCTGAGGAGGCAAAAAGACCCAGGAGAGATAAGTCAACCTAAGCATGACTTAAACGGTGGATGCTGGCATGTCATTGCGTTCTGGCCTACTACACATCACTTAGACCTTTGCAGAGTGTGCAAAGCATGTGAAGCAGAGGAAGAAACACGTTCCTGCTGTAATCTTTGGAAGTCAGTCTCCCTGGTGCCTTCAGTTCCCCCACTGCAAAATAGCACCAGCTGTACCACATCTGGTTTTGTCACTTTGTCACTCACAGAAGGGCTCTGCCACACTCACTCTAATGATGCCAGCCTTGTGTACTCTTCAGAAATGTTGAAATGCTCCTTCTGTTCAGGTGACCAGTCCCCTCACCTGCAATTATGCTGAGATAAGTGCAACAATGGCCCCTAGACAATAGCAGATTTATAAACCGTAAGGTTAGCAAAGCGTGAACTGCTGACACATCTCCTCTAAACACACTGAATGAAGACGTCTTACCTTGGCCAGTGAGTTTGAACAAAGTTTGTTTTCCTTCCTCTTCCCCATCAGGTCAAAAGCATTTCCAGAGCTGGGTTTATTTCTTTGATGGCCCGCAAACTTTCTGTGTCCAGTCCCAACCATTAACCAGAGGTGGTTTGCAGGATCCATGTTTGGTACTGTCACAGACTATTTGAAACAATGCCCTGATGTTTCCTTATCTCCAAGAAACTCTCTGTGGGAGCTGTGTTTATAGCAGGAAGTTCCTTCACTAAGCTCTGGCAGAAGATGTTGCTTCCTCAATCTGGTGATGAATCTGTTGGGTTTCATCTATGCTAATAAACTGAAACACATCAGAACATGAGCACAGCCACCTGGTCTCGGTCATCCACATGGTTCAGTTATCATCACAGTCCTTGTCAGTTATAATCCATGGCAGCTAACAGAGACCCAAACAATTTCCAGGCTGGGCTCTGGTGTTAGCACAGGCCAACGGTGATTCCCAAAAAGCAGCCTGGGTTGGGCTCCCCTGTTTTGAGGGCTGAGGCAGAATAGTGACATAGATATAGCAGTCAACAGAATTAGGCTTTGCTCAGTTAATCTTCTCTAGGCACAGGGTCCCAGGCTCAAACACTGCCCCCGACCTGTATTAGGGAAAAGAGATTATCAGGGTTATGTCTAGAAGAAAAGTGCAGAACTCCTAGGGCTTTCCTTTCCAGTGCTGATGTGATCTTTTTTTTTTTTTTAGAGTATTTTAGACCCACCTGCTAGATTACAACATCCTTTCAACTTGTGCTAGGCAGATTTAAATTATTCTCAATGGCTGTGGTTCTCATCTGAATTAAACCAGGATGCCAGGACAAAGTGGCTTTGCCCATTTTATGCTGAATCTAGCAACTTCTACTCTGCAGAGGTCAATGCCAGCTATTCTGCTCATCTTGGAGCCAGGGACAGATTTCCCAAACCTCCTTTCTGCTCTCCTCACCTTGCTGGGACTCTGGGCTCCCGTGTGAGCTCTTGTGAGGATTTGGTGGACAACACAGTGCTGGTATCAAACATGCAGTGTTAAAATGCAAGTATATTGCATATGTTTGTGGAGTTGTGTGTTTTATGCCAACTACCCTTACTCTGAACACGGAAATGGGTGGGGAGAGATTTTATTCTAAATCAAGCTATGTGTTTTTTCCTTGGCAAAGGGGTTTTTCCCCTTTTCAGTACATTTTAGTAATATCATAAAGTGCATTTCTCTTCTAAATGTTCCTAGCAGTAGACTTCAAATATCATTAGGTCTGAATAATCTCTCTATGCGAGGCTTGTTCTGATCTTTGCAGATTGTAAATTGTGAGCTGGAGCCTGTTAAGTTGTTCAATATGTTCAAGAATCTGAGCAAAGAACTGGCCGCTAAAAGTAGTATCTGAAGTTTCCTTCACAAAGAACCAGCTGTTGAACGTGCAATATGATTTTTCCTTCAAGAGTAGCTCTCCTTGGATTGTGCCATCTTATTTTTCCCAGGTAAAGTAATCACATTTTCAAGATTTTTTTGTCCTGTCTCTCTGGAAAGGACTATTTTAAACAGCAGAAGGAAAAAATCTAGATCTCAGCAATCAATGGTCACACAATACTGCACATCTTAGCGAGGCTACAAGAGCAGCACAGTGATAATTGGGTGACTTTAGTCTCTAGAAATCCATGGTAGATCCATGCTAATGATGATGCTTAGCTCTTCATATTAACTACAAAGGTAGATTAGGTTGATTTTTCTCCCATCTCAGGTGCCTGGTAGGATTTGGATGCATCTTTGCCATGTAGATAAAAGGCTGTGATCAGGCTACTCTGATTTCCGTACTGAGGTCTGAAGCAAGTGAGCACAAGAAGAACCAGAGAGTGCACCAAGAAAAAGCAATGGAAGCCTATAGAGATACTTGTACACTTATTGGCTGGCTGTGTTACTTACAGGTCGAAACAGGTTTCTGTAACATTGCTTACAAAGAGGGATTTGGCTCTACATGCATGATTTAAAACCAGTTCTTGCTGGAGGTGTTGTCAGGATGTCCTGATGGAGCATTTCAGGCCCTCTTCTCTGTGGCTGTTGACTTTTGGGGATTCAGGTGGGCTTCTTTTTCAGTATGATTCTGACATAATGGTTAAGGGCATTCAGATTAATAGGAATTTAATTGAAGTTTTATAATTACAATGACGACTGTGCAGAAGGCGACTCACTCTGAATAGAGCAGCAGTTCATAAAACCTTTGACAAAAATAGACATGTATGAGAGTTCTCATGCTCTGTTCCCAAACACCCTAAACTACGCCCAGAAAACCCTGGCTGCACTCTCCCAGCACATTTCCACTGCAGATTTATCCCAGGGGATTGGCACCTGGATAAATTTAGACCAGGCTCAGACCAGACTGTGTCTCTTTCCTGTATGTGTGGCTTTAGAAGACAGGGATGCATGTAGCTGTTGGTGCTGAGCGTCTCAAAGAACCTTGAGACACTGTCCACGTATGATTCAGCATGTCTTTTGGAGTATGCACTGGGGGAGGATGCATCAGGGCACTGTGGGAAGACCTTAGAGAGATATTGGCACTTGCATTTGACAGGCTGAGTCATCAGTGCAGGGGTGAGGTTTACCAGGCTACACAAACCCCAATTTAAGTGGTAATAGCAGCTATTCTAGTTGGAAACCCTGTCAAATGTAGCCCCACTCCAACATCAAAACCCACCAGCAATATTAATGAGATTTCTGATTTACTGGCCAAAATTCACAAGGGAAAGAGCTGTTCTATATTTACACCCCCAAAGTAGCATCTACTGAAGTGGAACTGTTTGCTTTTGGTCAGAGGGGGACAGTGAATTCCTTTCTTCAAATTTTCTTAGCATTTAGGGGAAGTTTCAAATTGGAGGAATAATTTCAAAATAAATAGCTACATGTCATAATAATGTCACACCAGAAAGGGACTGCAAAGAAAAAATTAGTTTTGTTGAATGTCCTTCCTTTCCTCCATGATTGCCTGCAGATTCTTTAGGACTGAAACTTTTGACCAATCTCTCTCCAGGTTCCTGAGTGGTCTTGCACACCTGCTGTGCATTGCTCCCCCTGAAAAGTATGATTTTGTAGTTATTTTCCTTTAGCTCTACCCACAGGTTTCCATCAGAGGCGCTACCAGCTGGACAGACCTTCAGAGGAGGGTTTTTCTCTATAAGGCAAAGCTTGCCCACCTACCTATAGTAATTGACTCATGCTGGCATTTCCTTCAGACATAGCTTTGAGACCATAACAGAGACCAGATTCCTAGAAGGATTAACCTAAACTACCAAAATAACATTTTGCTGGCATAAAGCTGTCTACATGGCTGAATTACACCTTCCTTAAGCTCTAGCTGCCATGACTGACTCCCCAGAGCCACATGGACTTGACACAGCAGCCACCTGAGCTAATGTGCTCTGTCCAGAAGGCCAGCCTGGAAAATCTGGCAAACTCCACCTCCAGGAGTTGAACCACAGATCTTCCACATTATTTTTAAAGTGGTGAAAGGGATTATATGACCAAGTTTGTGATAAGCAGAGGACCGTGCGCATATTATCTCTATACCTGTAATGCAAACAGTGCTGGCACTCAAGTGATTCTGTTAACATGGTCTCTGGTACAGTTCTGGCCACTTCACCCTTTCCCAAAGTTTTCAGAACATGAAAAAATAGTTTCACATAGTCCAGGAACTGTTTCCAAAAGACAGATTTGATAGAACTACTGAGAGAGTTTAATAGTATGGTCATGGTAGACTGTGCCAGCTGGGTAAAGGTCAGCGAATAGTTCTAGCTCTGTTTCTCATTTGCTAGTTTAGATGGCAACACGGTGACCCGGGGTCTCTCAAGGCCTGAGTTTGTGGGTTCCCTTCTCCTCTCTACTGTTATAAGCAGTTATTTGGTGGTGAGCTACTATACAAGATCAAAGATCTCAGTTAGCTAAGTGAGATGAGGTTTATCTGGACTGAGATTTCAGCTTTAGGAAAGTGCTGCCAGATATGCTGAAGATTTGGAGTGGATGAAACCTGAGATACCTGTGGTCAGCATCCTAGGAACAGGGCAAGGCAATTGTAGAAAGCAAATAGTGACCTTAGATGCCTGTGAGGACTATGTGCATTTATGTCTGTCAGGATCAGCCAATTCCTCATTGATGTGTCAGGGGGATAGTGACTTTCTGCTGCCACTTTCTTGAGGATGGTGATAACCTTGTCCGGCCGTTCAGAAAATGCAAGTTAATATGTCCTGTGACTGGTCGCAGCACCCTTCTGTCATCATTTGGGGAGGTTGTTTCCATAGAATCATAGAATGGTTTGGGTTGAAAGGAACCTTTAAGGCCATCTAGTCCGATCCCCTTGCTTGGCCTTCAGTAGAACAAAATCGTTGTGTTGCATCACTTGAATTTGCCCATTTTGTGCTGAATCTAGCAACTTCTACTCTGCAGAAGTCAATGCCAGCTGTTCTGCTCATCTTGGAGCCAGGGACAGATTTCCCAAGCCTCCTTTCTGCTCTCCGCACCTTGCTGGGACTCTGGGCTGACCTGTGAACTCTTGTAAGGATTTGGTGGACACCACACAGCTGGTATCTACGGTACTTTTCATCTTACCCACTTTCACTAGTTTTCTTTTTTCAGTTTGATCATGGACACACTAGGTGGAGTCAATGGAGAGGCAGAGAGGCAGCTCCAGAGGGCAACTCATCCCATGTCTCAGACAGGTCTCCTTGGGTGGAATGCAGGGAAGACCAGTCCTTACGCGGTGAGGGGTAGCCAACATTTTCAACTGGATGTTTGACACTTCACTGAGGGTATTTGAGGGCAATCCAAAACAGAGGACAGATTATCCCATTTCTGCTTGGCCTAGGGTGCTTGTGCCTCCTGCAGAAGGATCAGTCGTTGGCTTCCATCCAGGAGAAGATACAAGAGCGGGTTGCCCCAGGGCCTGAGCCCGTTTGGCAGCTCCTGAGTTTAAAGAGGAGACGAACGGGAGAAAACATGACAGAAACAGCTGTGATAATGAGAGCACAGTTCAGGCGAATGTGTCCAGTCATCTCTTCTCCAAGCAGAGAAAAAGGGGCTTTGGGGAAAACTGAAAGGCAGCAAGATAAAAGGGGAGAAAAGCAAGTCCTTTTGAAATGAATGCCATAGTGAACCTGTGGACCTCAGTTCCTCAAGGCAGTGCCAAAGCGAAAGCTGGAGGGGAACTAAAAAGAGAACCAGTGTTTCTGGGGTCAGTGAGGACATCTTAATTGAGCAAAAAGAAAAGGTTTTAGGAAGTATTCACATTTAAGGTTGTGAGACAGCCTTTCGCAGGCAAGGGGTGGGAGGGCATCTCCATGTGAGCAAACTGGTCTGAAGTTGCCTCACTATGGACATTCACACACTCACAATAAAACATTTGGGAACATGGATATTACTTTGGTCTCAATATGGAAGAGCCCTCCTTGTGCTACCTTGAACGTGGACTGCCTTGTATAGATACTCAAAGCAAGCAAGACACAGTGGGATTCAGCGGTAGAAGACCCTATTCTTGTTGTTCAGATCTATTTGAAGATTAGTCTTTAGTTGAGTTACTTACCTTTGCCACCTGCCTTTCCGAAACAATCACCAGCAATTTTCTGTTTCTTATAGACTGGCAAGGCTGTCCCCCGTGGGAGTCAGATCTTGGGGAGAGTGGAGCTGTGATGTTCCTTGGAAGAAGGTTTCCTGAGTAGATGTTCAGGATTCGAAACACACCGTTTGTCCAATGAAACTAAAAACTTTTTTTGTGAGAAAAGAGCAAAGGACAGGACACCAGTGTAGCAAGCAGAAATGTTCAAGTCACATCTCTTTCCAATATCAGGCTGTGGTTTTTCATTGTGGGTCTCTCCTACTCTGAGTGGAGTACTGAGGTGTCACATAGGTGTGAGAAGGCCATTTCTGAGTCACACTTATGAGTGATGTTCACCATAAGAGCAATAATGGTCACCTGCCATAATGGGCTGTGGCACACTGGAGAAACTGGTAGAGGAAGTGTCCTGAAGTCCTATGAAGAAAAAGAATGTCAAACCAGCCTGTACAACCTTTTTATTATTTAAATACAGGTGATGATCTGTATTTTTGCATGTTTAAGGTGAAAAACGAAGAGGGAGAACGAAAGAAAGAAGGCAAAAGTGATTCCCACCTCTGAAAGGAAAGAAAAGGGGAAACATTAAACTCTAGCAGGAACAAATGCAAACAGAAGTGGGGTCTGATTCTGACCCCTTTTACTCCGATGCAAATAAATAAAAACAGATTAAAAAGGAAGAGGGAGCAACTTGCAGGCAATGTTGTTACAATAGCAGAATCCAGCTTGATCTCTTTTGTATATAAGTGCATTTTTACTCTGTGTGCATCAAAATGAAAACCTGCCTCTAGATTCATACTGAGCTTCAGGGAGGAACGTGCCACCCAAAGGGGAAAACACAATAACAGGGTTCACAGCACAGAGGCCTGAGCAGCTAGCGAGTGATGGGGAGGAACCGAGCTGTGGCACTTGGCATTAAGCAAGCTCTGCTTTTATACAGGGGCTGGTGAAAGGTTTCATGTTGACTGAGTATTTGAGTATCAGCTCACCCAGGAGAAATGTTGGTATCTCCTCATTTTGTTTTTGTAGAATCTTCAGGAGAATTACTGTCAAAAAGGAAATAGAGCACCATTTAGGCATCATTTTACAGTTTAAAGGGGCAGGCGCTGTAGTAAATACTTAAGGCCTGTGCTACAGTAAGTGCATTCAGATTACTTACAGCCAATAACCTGCAGCTGGATTTGTGATGGAAACTGTACATGTCCCTAGTGAAAAAACACTCTCCTCAGCTGAACGACACTGTGAGTAAGGGAAAAATAGATAAATTGTTCATTTTAAATATTCTTTTGTGTGTATATGATTTGTCTACAAGGTTTTTATTAGACTGGTTATAAAACCATACATAACTGCGGAGCATGAATAGGCTAGATAGACTTGGATCTCTTTGGCTTTCCATGCACTGTTTTTATTCCTGGGGAGATTTAGATTAGATATTAGGAAGATTTTTTTTTTCCTGTGAGGCACTAGCACAGGTTGTCCAGAGAAGTCGTGGATGCCCCATCCTTGGAGGTGATAAAGATGGGGCTGGATGGGACTTCGAGCAACCTGATCCAGTGGGAGGTGTCCCTGCCCGTGGCAGGGGGGTTGGAACTGCATGATCTTTAAAGTTCCTTCTGGCCCAGACCATTACATGATTCCAGAAATGGCAGTTTAAGGGGAGTCATTGTTTTGAGTCTCTCTTCTGGAAGTGAGTTTTTCAACGGCTCACATTATGTTTCTGAGATGGCTTTTTCTTAGGCCATCAGTAGGTACTAGATGATGAGAACAGAAATAGGCTGAAAATTGACCTGTCCCATGCAAGACTCCGGGAACTCAGAGTGGTTCATGCTTCTCTCCTCTGGTATCAGATCACTACCTGCATTGTACTCTAGTCCACTCATTTTGATTCCAAGCAATGACTCTTATTTGCCTTTCTCAGAGACTCTGTTCCTTGGTCCAGCAGTCTTCTCAGGAAATGTAGCCTTTGATATGGATGCTTTCTCATTTCTCTTCACTGTTCACTCTTGCTCAGTCTTTGTGCCATGTCTGTTTACCACTGAGGAGTGGTAAGTCCCCCTGAGAAATAATTACTAAGCTGAGAGGTCAGCATCAAAGCAGTTCAATGTGATGCTCTATTTCAGCTCCAGATTCAGGCAACTAAACAAAGGTATCTTTGATGAAGGTATCTCCACATGATGGGGGTGTTTAAACTTCCCTTATGCTCAGTGGAGATGTAGACAATACAGTCACAGGGTCTAAACAACCACCTTTGCACAGATCTGTCTCCACAAGCTGTAATGACTCATGAAACAAATTGGTTGACTTTTGCTCAGTGTCGTTTCAGATGACACTGAGTACCCTTTCCACTCTAGCTCCCAGCTTAGAAATGCTCTTTTCTTCTGTATGCAAGTTGTCACATCTGCCAATTCCACTTGGAGGTTTGGAACATCCTGTAGCACCTCAAATGTTGCTGGATTCCTATTTGTGAGGGTTGCACTAAGGCTTAATTCTCCATCAAGTAAAGTAAGAGATTTATCACTCAGCCATGGACACCTTGAGGTGACTCCATACAGTTGGAGCTGAGTCCTGTCTGAAAAGCAAGGTGCACTGTGATATGAGAGAGATATATTACCTGCTTTAGCATGGATTTTATACGAGATCTTGAGAAATCCTTCAAACCTTAGTGCTTCTTCTTAGGGACATAATAAAGCTCTGCCTCACCATACTGAATGTAAGTTAGGAGGTGTCTCGCCGTAAGGACTTCAGGGAACATTACTGAAGGTAGTTGGGGGACTAACACTTGTGATGTGTCATTCAAGACACATGGGCTTGACTCCTCAATGGTGCTGACTACAGCCTGTGAGTCACTCATTGCTTTTAGCAGGTGATAGGAGGAGTTCAAGGGCTGTTGTACAGCTTGGTGTAGAGAGTATGAAGATGCTGAGGGGCATGGTTTAGTATTTGATAGGAATGGTTGGACTTGATGATCCAATGGGTCTTTTCCAACCTGGTGATTCTATGATTCTATAACCTCAGTCTATGCCATTTTGACTTGTTACAGATCCCATGGATGCAACGCCAGGGCTTTCAGCTCCATGGGAGCTGATGTCCTTCTGGCTTGAGCATGCCCACAGATATCTGGCAGTGCATGCTGGCTGAGTGTTTTCCACTCCCAAGACTAAACACAGAGTGGGAGGAGTGGGAGTGGGTTTGTTGAAGTGACTTCAGTTTTAAACCATCCCCAACCCTATGATAAACAAACTTTGGAAGGGACACGAAATCCACTTGTGCTCGATGAAGCTGCATCAGTCACCACGTGCAAAAGTCAAAATCAAAATAAAAACATACTTCTCATGTGAGCCAACTTGCCAGAAATTTTTATTCTAGTTATAATTGGACAGGTGTCTCTAGTTGCTTAGAAATGGGGCTTGGAAAAGTGGAAAAGAAAGGAATAGCTTGTCCCACAGTCTGTGAAGGTACACAAAGATGTCACAGGCTAGGAGTAACAAGCAGAGATGGGAACTCATGGTCAAGATTACAAAAGCCGAGGCATGCTTTGTCATTTAGGTCTGGATCCTAAAATCGTAGAATCATAGAATTGTTTGGATTGGAATGGACCTAAAGACGATCCGATTCCAATCCCCACCATGGAGAGGGACACCTTCCACTAGAATGAAATAGTCAGGAATAATTTCTGTTGCAACAAAGATGTACTAGAGAAGTCTTTATATTGCTCCATGGCTCCTGTTAATGTGCACCTACTGACCCTTTACACCCAGGTCCACATCCTGCTCATCACTAGGATGCCAAAGTTTGCATTCAGCACAGAGTTGTGAATTTTTAAACGACAGCAGGAATATGTCAAAATGTCTAGAGATACCTCATATTCCCCCTCAGATCTTAGAGCAAATGAGGAGACAACAAACTGTTTTGTAAGGGTAGTACTCATCCCATCTGACTGTCCCTGCCCTCGCCTGTCAAGGGATGGAGAAAGACACTTTGGAAGCATGAGTCAGTCCCCCTTGTCCCACACATGGATCTTAGGACAGGGTGAATCACTTTCTGGGGGTGTCTGTCTCTCTCTGCTGACTTGAGGAGATGTTCAGATGATTATCAGCAGGCATAGTACTGTGCAATACGAGTGACTCAACACACACACCCTCAGGCAGCTCCGTCCAATTTACAACAAAGACTGTGATTAATGTAGGTATCTGCACTGAAAATGGTACAGTGGGAAAAGCCTTTATAGGTATAGCAGGTTTTTGTTTCTCGTGTATTTTATTCCTCTCTCCATTGTAGAATAAATGAACCCAACAGAAACATTTTTAAGCCACTGTGACACATCTGTCTCTTGTGGCCTGGTGCTACTTGAGTTTCCATATACAGGTATATCTAACATCGTACAAGTTTCTAGTATAGTAGTACTGAAATATGACAATACATTACTTTTTTTTTTCTTCTGTTAATCATAGAAAGTTTTTAAAGTGAATAGCTAGAAGATACCACATCAGACATAATGCTTACAGGTATAGCAGCGCTTACTATAAGAATTGTGACATTACTCTGCCTTCCAAAACTATTATGTGTACCAAAAAAGTAACACAGCCCAGAAAGCCACTATATCCTGGGCTGCATCCAAAGAAGTGGGACAAGCATGGCTAGGAAAGTGATTCTGCTCTACTCCACCTTCATGGGACCTCACCTGGAGTCCTGTATGCAGTTCTGGAGTCTTCAGCACAGGAAGGACATGGAGCTGTTAGAGCAAGCCCAGAGGAGGCCATAAATATGATCAGAGGGCTGGAGCACCTCCCGTATGAGGACAGGACTATCTGAAAGGATGTTAGAGTGAGGTGGGTGCTGGTCTCTTCCCACAAGTAACAAGTGATAGCACAAGATGAAGGAATCTCAAGTTGTGCAAGGAGGTTTAGATTGGATATTAGAAAAAAAATTCTTTACCTAAAGAGTGGTGAAGCATTAGAACAGGCTACCCAGTGCAGTGGTGGAGTCTCCATCCCTGGAGGGCTTCAAAAACCTTGTAGATGTGGCACTTCAGGACATGGTTTAGTAGGCATGGTGGTGTTGGGCTGACAGTTGGACCTGATGATCTTAGAGGTCTTTTCTAACCTTCATGATCCTACAATTCCATGGAAGTCTCTAGATTGAGGTCTTAAGATCTTGTGGATCTTCTTTCCATCCCTGTGGGAGCCAGGTCCTTGTGGGCAGAGAAAAAAAGTAAGAACAAAAAAAAAAAAACAGAAGAAAAAGTTAGGATTTTCAGGTGTTTTAGCTTTTTAACTCTGAGCAGCTACAGCAAGCTGCTCCTTGGGTTTTCTTAAAGAAATAAAAGCAAAATAGATCTGCACATCAGAGATGGAGGGGTGGGTTGTGTTATTGTTTGTTTTGCTTGAAAACATTAGCATTTTTCTTATAGATTTTGTAGGTAATGCTCCCAGATAGATCTTTGGCAAAGGTCAGTTAAAGTCTAGCTACCAAATTATTTAGCTTTCCAAACATGGATCTTAGTTCATCAGCTGTTCCCTCACCTGTAAAACAGTTGTCAAGTGAGCAGCAGTGGGAGCAAAGAATGAGATGTCAGTGGTCTTTTCTTTTCCTAGAAATGTTTCAATTAATTTTTATTGTGTTGCTTTGCTCAATGAATCATTCCGTTTACCCTCACGATAATCAATGATATTGTATTTTTCCATGGTCCTGAGGTGTGGTAGGACACTATTTTATCCATTGGAACAAATAAATTGTTTAATTATGGATCTCTGATCCATTCAGAAAACAAGGCTGGAGATAAGCTACCTCCCATAAAGGTCTTCAGTCTATGCTGGAAACAGGGCAGGGGGGTTGCTGGAGGGATCAGATTCTTTGTTTCAGGACCGTTTGGAGGATACTGATGAGCCTTGATGTCCCCTCTATGTATCATCTGCACAGGACTACAGGGTGACAAAAAAAACCCCTGACCAGCAGCTTATTTTTTCCAAAGGTGAATGCAAACAGGGATTCCTGATTAAGGCAGAATCAAGTACCTGTCAATGTGATTGTTGCTTGTTTGAAAGTATTTTATAATTAAAAAGATCCATGCAGTTACAAGGAATGTAGGTGTCCTCCTTTTGCAATGGTGCACTCCAAGACAGACTGCTTTCTACAACCTTCATGCTTAGTCTGCAGTGTTTAAATGGAACGTGGATTTCAAATTCTCAAATGTGCGTCTAATCAGGGTGGGGACAGAAGCTGCTCCCTGTAAGAAAAGAGCTGGGATGGGGCGGCAGAGCCATGAAGATAAACATAATGTGCTATGCCAGAGAACTCCTGAATACAGCATCATTTCCAGTTCCCACACTGACATTTCTGTATTTCTCTCCTCTAGACTGTAAGGACAACCTGACGTGAGTTGAACCCTTGGGCTACTGAGTCTGCCCCCGCAATAATTTAGTGATCAGATGATGTTTTCAACCAAACCTCCTGTCTAACTCGGTGGATCTGTGTGTCTTCCGGCAGGTGTGTCCTCTGTGGCCTCCCTGATGTCCCTGGCTTGGGTGCTAGCCTCCTATCACAAGCTTCTTCGGGACTCTAGGGACGACAAGAAGAGTATGAGCTACAGAGGGGCCCTCATCCATCTCTTCTGGCGCCTCTTCACCATCTCATCCCGAGTTATTTCTTTTGCTCTCTTTGCTTCCATCTTCCAGCTCTACTTTGGGATCTTTGTAGTGGTCCATTGGTGTGCCATGGCTTTCTGGATCATCCATGGTGGGACAGATTTCTGCATGTCTAAGTGGGAGGAGATCCTCTTCAACATGGTGGTAGGGATTGTGTACATTTTCTGCTGGTTTAATGTCAAGGAAGGGCGGACTCGATACAGAATGTTTGCGTATTACACGGTAGTCCTGACGGAGAACGCTGCCTTGACGCTCCTTTGGTATTTTTACAGAGATCCTGACACTACTGACTCATATGCCGTGCCAGCACTGTGTTGTGTCTTTCTTAGCTTTGCTGCTGGGATAGCTTTGATGCTGTTATATTATGGTGTGCTGCATCCCATGGGGCCAAGAGCTAAGATCCTTGTCAGCTCCTGTTGCGCCGAGCTGCTCTGGGGCATTCCTTTGCCCCCCGATGTTGAGCCCATGGCGCCTCAAACCCCTGGGTACCGGGGGGCTCAGGCTACGCCCACCAGAGCGGTCACGGAGCAACAGGAGGAACTCACAGCTGACACTTGCTTGCCCGTTTTCCAGGTGAGAGCAATGGTACCATCTACTCCATCTGGGCGACCCTACCCCCCCGAGGGGCCTCTCATTAAGATTGACATCCCAAGAAAAAGATACCCTGCATGGGATGCTCATTTTGTAGACAGGAGGTTAAGAAGAACTATCAACATCCTCCAGTATGTCACCCCCACAGCTGTAGGTATTAGGTATAGAGATGGACCTCTCTTATATGAGTTGCTACAATATGAATCTTCACTTTAAAAGCTCCTTAAAGCAAAAGTAAAAAAGAGGGGACCTTATTTTTGTTTACGGTAAACACAGATCATGAAACAAACACAAACCTTCAGATAAGCTTTCTTTCTAGTTGCTGTATGTATAAAAAAAAAAAAGATATTCTCTATGTTTTGTAAGTAAAAACAAAAAGAAAAACTTTTCTTTTGTTTTTTACACACAAGAAACAGTATTTCAACTTCCACACCTAGGATTCACAGGTGGAGAAGGAGGCATCTCCACATCAGTTTTATACCGTACACCAAGTGTAGAACATTATTTATGGGATTGGTGATGATTGAAAAATAAAAAAAAAAAACAAACAAACAAACCTACAACTGCCTTATGCCCTTAGGTGCTGAGTTTCATTAAGTACTGTCACCTTTCTCATGCAAAACTCTTTGATGATTATATGCCAGGAAAAAAACCCCAACCAACTGAAATACAAACCTTAAAATTAAAAAAAAGTAAATAAATAAAAGAAAATAAAAAAATTAACCGCAACAACAAAGAGAGAAATGTATGAAAAAAAAATCTTATTGCTCTGATTGGATTTAGCAGAAAAAAAACCCAAAAATGTCTAATGATAAGAAAGCAAAGCCAAGACACCCTCAATGAAGTTTGATTTTTCCAGCAGTTGAAAGGCAAAATCAGGTCTGTAAGTCAATTTGCCAATGGATCTATAACACCATTTGGCTGAGGCTCTGAGCCTCGACCAAGTCGTGTTATAAATGCCATGTAACCGTTTTCCTCGTGTAAACGGGCCGTGTGTGAAGGTCGGTTTGCACCGGGTGAATACAGTAATACAGCATCTGATCTTGTTTCCAACACTTGCACACGCTAAAGCACCACTGTCTTCAGTGGAGTCACTAACAACCGTCTGAGCCCAGAATAAGTCCTGCCACCTTGATTTATTTGGCAGAAGAAATCTGCCAAACACCGAAATTATATACCGAAACCATGATACTAAACTGCATTTTCACATCTCTAATACCTATTTCAGTAATAATAAAACTCAGCATAGTAGCAAAAAGCGAGTCAATTTAAAGGCACAATACTTGATCAGTGACTGGCAAAATAATTTGACCTGCTGTATCATTTTAAGGCTGTGAAAGGCATACATGTATTATTTGTAATCTCGTGTTAAGACCTGTCATGTCTCATTCAGTGAGAGCCTTAAAGTGATTGTAAAGCATCCTTCGTTCCATTTTGAGGGTTTGGGGTGGGGAGGGGTTGATTTTTGTTTTGTTTTGCTTTGTTTTGTTTAAAGGAAAACAAAACGTGAAAATTGAGATTGAAAAGAAAAAAACAAAAACAACCAACCAAACAACAACAAAACAACCAACAAACTTCTTCACGCGGTAATAACCTGTAAACTGACTCACGTCTTGAGATGATTTGGTGCTTTGTATTTTTGTTGATGTTGTTGTTGTGATATAGCTGAGAATTCTTCAACTTGGTACATGTGGGGAACTGCTGATAAAAACTGTCTTGTGTCACCCTCTACTGTAAGTACATGGCAAGAAACACCACCAGAGGAAATTCAGAGCATAGTGAGAGCATCATGGTTTAGCTTAGCCTTCTCACCACAAGGAGATGCTGCCGCCTCCGATGATGGCAAAGCCTAGACAGTCGCCTGCTGAGGGCTGTGTGGTTTTCTTGACATTTCCAAATAACCCGCTCGGTGTCCGAACATTCACATCGCTCGAATTCTGTTTCAGTGCTGGAATCTCTTTGTTTCGAGTTAAATCACGGGTTTGCCTCTATCTAACACCCTTTTCCTTTTTGAGAGTATTGCTCCTTTAAAGGAATATTCCCGTTTCAGGGTATCTTTTCAATCCCACGGTCCCTCTACTTGGGAGGGGGAAAAAAAAATCAACAACAACATGAGATCTTTTTAAGTGAATGCTGTAGTATTTTCTGTGTGCAATTGCAATTTTTTATTCCAGAAATACTGTAACTGTCTAGGGTGCAAAACTCCCATGCTGACCTGTTCTGAAAAGAAGATCAGCATGGGGGGGATATTTTTTAATTATGATTATGATTTCTTTTTTAATTTGAGGAATTGGTTGGGTTTTTTAATTATAATAGTCTTAAAAGAAACTAGTTACCAATTTTATATAACAGTTTAAAAGAAGCTGAATGCTTTCTTCGCCTGAATATACCTGAAGAGAAACATTTTTTTCAGTCAGTGGTCCTTTGCAGTGTTCTGAGAAAATGTTGGTGTTTCTTCAGCTGTTTCATTTAAAACATTTAACTGGTGTCTGTCCCTTTTAAGGAGGGCGGGACTCAATTCACGCCAAACTATAGACACACGGCAAAGTTTCTAAGAAGCCAAATTGTCACTGGTACTGTAATTCCCAGTCAAATTTCAGGCAAATGTTGCTGGGCTCGTATTACAACCAATATGATGGTCACATTTTCATGCAAAGGGAGGGATTTTGTCTTGTCATCCCCTACCTAAATTCCCAGCTCCATGTTTACCATGCACATAAATACATACACGTATAAACACGTATGCATTTGTATAAAGCTTTCATTTCCCTTCTCCAATGTCTGTGTTCCATAACCAGTCCCTTGTCAAGTTTCTTACTAACATTTCACCCGTTTCTTCCCTAATCAGTATGATATCTTCATAAAAAGAGGTAATTTGTGAAGTGAACTCATTGCCCCCAGCTACTGAGTCATAAAAGCACAGCGGTGCCCGTCCTCTTGCAACAGACCTGGATTTCTCCTTTTGGCTTACCTTTAATACTAGCATAGACTTATTTTGATCCAGATCCCTGAGACTCGTGGCCTGTGTAAAGACTTTCCTTGGTCCTTCCATGAAGACCTGTCTTCTGCACATCTGCATTTCATTGGCATAAGCATTCGGAAAGGAATGGATGACGAACAACCCTGCTGTTCCTCAGAGCCCTCTCCTCCAGGAGGTAGCATCCTCATTTTCAAAAGCACCATAAGAATGTCCCCCTCTCTGAACCTGTCAACCTTGAGGACTGTTTCGGAGATGCGATCCCACTCCCTGGCCCCGCTGAACAGCCAGATCCTGCCGCTTAGCACCAGAACAGTGAAATGAATCAACAAGCCGAGGCACACTTACCAGAAGTTGAGGAGGAGACCCTTCAGTGTTGCCTCTCATGAGCATCTGCAGCCTGCCTTCCCTCAGGAACGGGACTCTTACTCCAGACCACAACACCAACAGTTGTCCTCTCCATCCCATTACGGGAGCAGAGGGGCAAAACACTCTAGAAGTGACCTTACTTTTCAATGCAGTGCTAATTTCTCACAGCCAAACCAGCTTGACTAAGGGCTTGACACACCCGTGCTCCAAAGTCCTCCTTCTTCGTGACTCATAGTATGGATAACAATGAAGGCAGGTGCTTCTACTGTGTGCTAAGACTTTCATTACACTTGGTTGCATAAAATTTCTGCCTCCGCTATTAGTCCTTTCTTTGAATGATATCCGCTGGCATCTTGATTTAGTGGAAGATTTCCAGTGAGAGCCTGTGTCAGCCCTAAAGAACTATTTCTCTTTCAAGGACTCCATTATAGCCTTAACGTAAAGCATGTGCTACCACTACACCTAATGAGTTCATGGTGGACAGATTGGTGTGGTGACCTTTTCCTCTTGGGGTTATCTGTGATCTTGTTGCCAAACAGCGCCTTTTGCCAAGCCAAAAGCTTGGGGAGGAAAATTTCCCCCAGCTCTTTATTGGTACTAATCTCAACGCTAAAAAGTTTAGTCCTCACTGCCTGGGTTGGGTTTTTTTTTTGCCCAGGGTCTCTTTGATTTTTGATGTGTGCTTCAGCATGATAGTCAATGACTTGTTTTGGTTTCACTTGGTTTTTAGCTCCTCAGCTTCTCCCTAGTAGCTTAGTTATACCACATCCCACCTTCTTACCAGAAGATAATGAATGAGGGGTTCTTCAAACTGTCCTGAAAGAGGTTGAATCCATATTTATTCACATCACAAGATCAGTGGGAAAATTCTTGCGCTCGTTTGATCTGCTGAATTCACCCTGGAATTGTCTAAACTAACCAACTGTGCTGTGCCAGACCAAAGCCAGGACACAAGGGCTCCGCTGTCCCCACTGTTATATCATTCAGACCTTGCCTGGTGTGGTTTTGAACCATTCCAATGAGCCCTGGGATCAGACACAGCTTACGTGGGCATTGATACTGGCCAGAGACCATCCCAAATCTCAACTTGGATGCAGCTGCTCCATATTGGGGAGTGAAAGAGTTTAGTGATATGGATGTGGCCAGCACTTGTCAGTTGGCTCCTTGGCCAGAGTGGATCCTGGCAGTGCTTAATTTACTATTAAAGATATATCTATATGCCACAGATTGGGATTTGAGACTTGGTGGAGTACATCAGCTCCAATACGGCATTTTTCTTCTTTTTTTCTGTCTGCCTGATTCAATGGATAAGGTATTTTTCAGTTGATTTTGTTCTTTTTGCTGAGGTTATTTTGCAAAGAACATCACTTTTATTGTGCTGATGTCAACCCATCCATTCCTCCATCCATGTCAGATGGCTGGCAAGCTTAGTGTGATAGCACTATACATCTGTAGGCAGCTACTTTGGAGACAGGAATGATTCAAACCAGACCAAATCAACAATGGAAATACAGGAATTACAAGGTCCCTGCCCATGTCCTTGTCATGCTTTGCCACCCATACAAGGCATTTTTCATCTGCAGCATATCCAACCTGAACCACAGAAGAGGAACCGGTGTTGTATAATTACGAGTGGAAAGTGCAAGCAAGCCACTGGTTTCAAGTGTAAATACCTATATTTTCAGTGTTTTGGATTGGAGCTAATTGTCTGCTTCATCCAGTCCTTCTCTGCACCTGCCAAAAATCAGTAGTCATTTGCATGTATTTTTATTTAAAGCTGACTAGATGAAACAGGACAAAATTAGTTTCAAGCTTTAGTCAGTGGTCTGCTAAAACCTGGCTGGTGCTACTCATAAGGAGGGCAGAGCTGTTGACTTTCAGAGAGCCACCATCCTGTGCTCTTCAGGTATATCTTTGTATACACAGGATTCACTTCACAATTTATCCTTCCTCCTTGTCCCTACACAGAAATGCATGACACACCTGTCATCCACATACCTGCAGCATGACTAAACCTCCCGAAGAAAATGTGGTCTGAGGTTCGTCCAGCGTGGTTTCGTTGAAGCTCAGAGGTGCTTTGAAAAGGAAAACTTAACTACTGTGCATTTGCAAAACCTTTTAGTGCCTGCTTGCTGGGCAGCTTGGGCAAAAGACAATTTGGAAGCTGCCAGAGTCAGCGGAAAATTGTGAAGACAGGCTTTTCTAGGATCTTTTCTTCTTTCACTGGGTTGGCTTTTCTCTGGATTCTGTTCAGATTGAATGTGGCCATGCAAAATAACGGAAAACAAAACCCTAAATGCTCACAACAAAATGTGGTCTATGCCAATCCCCAAAGAAGCCAACGTAGTTGATGTTAGATGGTAGGGATGATGTGAACTCTGTTGTGTACCCATGTTGAAGCCTGCATGTTGTTACTTTGGCAGTTGTCTAAAGCCCTGGGGCTGTGGGGATGGTGGTTTCCCAGGGTGATGATTGCTGTTTTTATTTTTCCTCGGAGCTCAGGTGTATTCTGGTGCAGAGAATCTCAGCCTGGTTTGATGGAGAGGATTGGAGGCTATCCCAAATAGACGTGGGCAAACATTTCACTGTGTGCAGAATGCATTTCCAGACCTTTGGGTACCACCAGAGATTGTTGCAATCCACTTATTTCTTCATGAGCATGTTTGGAATTGCTTCATTATTCTGTCGCGTTTGAACTTGGGAATAACAGGGTGGTGACTCTTTTCTGTTGAGGTGTGATGTGAAGTAAGGTTGGAGCCTTCCTGCTGTGCTAGATATTGCCTGTGTTCAACCCTTGTTCCTTACTTGAAGCTCAGACAGTATGATGATGAGAAAAAAGAATGTGGTATGACAGAGAGCTGCATGTGTTCCATTTGCTCTTCGCTGATGAGGAGGGAGGCAATTGGTGACAATTAAAATAAATCTACTTAAACCATCTGGACCTTAATGTACATTTAGACACACCGACCACCCAGTTGGAAAGTGGTGTTGTTGATAAAATAATGTGGACTGTATTTTGCTGTTGTATATTAAAAAAACTAAACAAACAAACAAAAAAAACCAAACCAAAAATCTCAACTAAATGAAGCATTGCAAGCAGACAACAAATGATTTGAGAGCATGAACTTTACTCCCCCCTCAGCTCCTTGGGATACATGCAGCAAGGCAACCAGGCCCATATAATACGTGGGGTTATTTGGATTTGTGCAGTGCTGTGTTTGTCAGAGGGTCTTTTACAGCAAGCGTAGGAAGTGGCCACAGTCTAAAACTCATTGCAGATTTTTGGGTGACAGTACTCCTGGGTTTTGACCCCAGCTCTGCCACAAAGTCGCTGTGTAACCTTGGGCAAGTGATTTAACCTTTCTGTGCCTACAGTATACCCATCTGTACATGGGTACAATAATATTTACCTACCTCACAGGGGTGTTGTGAGGCTTAAGTAAATGCGTGTGAGAGGGGCTGGAAGCGCGTCGTAAAAACTTGATTCTTGCTGGGTTTGTGCTGTTATCAAGAACGAGCAGTAAAGGGGTTTGTTACAACACGCATAAAGAAAACCTACTGATGCGTGCATGTGTCAAGAAAGCAATCTTAAGTCTTTTCTCTCCCCAAAAGCAAGGAACAGAGAAAATTGTTGTGTGCCAACTGAATAGCCTTGCTTTCCTGGTCAAATGTAATAGCACTGTTGGCAATATTATTTTCTTACACAACAGGTCACCTTTCCCTTTTCCTTTCTGTTTCTGGAAACTTGAAACTACAGATTACAAAAGTATTTTTGAACCGAATAGATTACTGATGAATACTTGAATTTCTTTAAAAGTTGCTCTCATCAGCCACGGTTAATGTGCACTAATCTTTCAGTCATCAGCTTCCATCTGAATACAGTGAAAAATTTGCTCACGCTGTTTTGGAATAGCCTGGACATTATTTGGAAGGCTGGTATACTGTTTGGTGAGGACTCTTGTAGGCATGGGAAAAGTAGAGTCTCAACTGAAAAACATGTGGAAAATCTTGTTTCTTTTTGTTTCTGCCTTTTAAGTTTCTTGACTGCCTAAGACAGCACAATAATTGCAGTTTACTTGGTTGTACGGTAGCTTTTCTTTCAATCGTTTCTTTATGCGAAGGGCAAAGGTGGGTTATGGAATGATAAACTAGACTCAACGCTGCTCACGCGCAACTCTTCTCAAAGTACCTGCTTTCCTGGAGAAAAATCTGTGCCACGTCCAGAGAGACTAGACCAGGCCTGCCTTCACCATCCTCCCGCAGGCAAAACTTCCCTTGCCATCCACGGGAGTTTTGACTGTCAGTTATGTGTCCATCAAGATGGATTCATCCCTGGTTGAACCCCAAGACACTCGGGTGAAACCCAGGATAACTTTCTTTAGATGGAGGGAATGGATCCAAATATTGCTACAGGTCATAAAATTTGGAAAAGAAAAAAGCATGTGATAGAAAGCCTGGGTTTTTTTATGGTTTTGAGCCAAGTGTTATTATTGTCTAAGTGTCCTGACCATTATATTATGTCTCTTTTGAAAATACAATGCGAGGCAAGACTCCCTACTCCTTTTCAGTAGAACTTTTTGAAGTCTACTCATACACTCCTTACTCAGGCAAAACTCCTGGGTTTTGTTTTGGGTCTCATTTTCTTTCCTGAGTAAGGACTGTGAAATCTGGCCTGTTCTGGATAACCAGGTAGTGTTTCAGACAGCCATTGTTTCTCTAACCCAAGACTTGCCTTGCATAAAGCAAGAATGAAGCTAGGAAACCCTCCTCCTCCAGCTTTGTCTTGATCTGCCACGTACCTTCCCTGTCCCTCTTCCGTATCCACCATGGGGAGGTAGTTAAAAATCTTCTGGCTATATGGGACAGGCTCTTCCACATGACTAACAAGGCAGCTGTATATCTTCTTGCTGGGGCAGAGCAAATTCAGAAGCCTTACTCTTGCAGATGGGCCACTGCTCATCTGCATTGGCTTTGAGTCTGCGCCTTCCCCGTTCTTCTCCCCAGCTGTTTATTTGCCCTTTTTTAAGCTCTCGGCTCAGTCCTTCTGAGTTCTTTTTGCTACTTCTGTTCCAAAAAGACTGAAGCTGGGGGAAAAAAATAACAAACAGCAATGTAACTCCTTCGGTGCTATGCTAACTGCTTTGTTCAACCCAACCAAATGCCGGCCAACAAGTAGAGTTTCCCTCTTTGTCCTAAAAAGCACCACACGTCTGTGTCTTGAACAGGAGTGGACTGAGAGGGGTGAGAGAGGGCAAGTGAGGTTTTGAAATTAATTAAAGTCTTAAATGTATCTAGTAGATAAAACAAGTTGTAAATGCAGACTGCTTTCAAAGCTAGTTGACGCCCACCTCATGGAAGTAAGTAGGATATAGCCTATAAGGTATTGAGGGCATTATATATATATATATTTATATATGTATATTTAAAAAAAAAACACAAAAAGTTCACCTTATGAATAAATCACCCTTTAATTTTCCTGAAAATGTAGTGTTCAATAGTAAACACACCTGGCTGTGCTTGCACCTGGTTGCTTTACTCCGACCCACTTCAGCAGCAACGGCTATGTTAGCGGCATAGGTTAAAAAGCAGGAGGAGAAAGAGAACTCCTCCAGTTATATATTTAGCCTGATGTGAAGTGAGTGGCTATGAATTTTCAGGGTTAAAGGGACTAATAAACATGTATGTCTGTGTCTATATACACAGTCCTGTGGAAATATAGAAAAGCATACATGCCGTGTTACTGCAACAGTATATATGTTTTAATATATATGAACACATTGTGAATTCCAAAGGGCTTTTTGAGATGAGTAAGGTAGTTTCTGGTGATGAGGTGCTAGCAATTTGGGATTTGCAAACAGGCTTGAAATAAATATTCCTTGTATGTGGTTTTTTTCTTGGTTAGGTGAAAAAGGGGAGAAAAGACCATCAGTAGCTTACAGTCCTTCTGAGGAAATGCTGTGCCACCTGATCTTCCAGTTCTTAAGAAAACCAAAAGCCAAAATCAGACAAAACGTGAGGGACAAATAGTGTCACTGTAAATCAGTAGAACACCACTGATGTCCCGGTGCCTACTTACACACCTCATACTAAAAATAGTCATTTCTGCTGGTGCCAGGGAGCCCGGTTTGGTCCCTGATGGTTTTTTTCTTAACCTGTGACAACAGATTTCCTGTTTGAGCTTGTGGATTTTGTCAAAATCCAGGCAAATCAAGGGTTTCTTTCCAGGCAGATCCATCTGCATGTGGCAACCCCGACCTACGCAGGTGCTCTGGAGTTGCTAGCCTTATATGAGGTTTACCCTTCTGCCAGTATCACCATTGCAATGACGACAGCCCTGTTAAAACTCACAGAAAACTGGTTCCTCTTTTGCAGGGATAAACACCAACATCCCCCAAATCTGACTGCAAGCCTAGATATAAGGAAGGCATTTTTTAGTGTGAGTGTGGTGAGGCATCACTGGTACCGGCTGCCCAGAGAAGTCCTAGATGCCCCATCCCTGGAGATGTTCAAGATATGGTTGGATGATGCTTTTGAGCACTCTGATCCAGCTGAAGGCATCCCGGCATCCCTGTCCATGGCAGGGGGGGTTGGAACTGGATGGTCTTTAAGGTCCCTTCAAATCCAAACCATTCTATGATTCCCTTAGAATTCAAATGCCACTCAACAGGAATGACTATTGTTTTCTCTCCAGATGTCATTCCCATTCATCACTCACAAGGACAAACAGCTCATATTTTCTATTGTAGCTGTATTTACCAATAAAACTCACTGACAGTGCCAGAGCTTCTCTCTCTGACACCCAGCTAAACACCACCTGCATGCCACCCCCATCTTTCTTCCCCTTTCCTTCACCTTAAAAACACTGTTGTTTTCCAAGCAGTGAAGATGCAGGACAAATGCCAGCTGATTACACCTGCAGTCTGTTCACTGTAGGGTCTTATTTCAGTTTCTGTAGGTGTACGAGTACACACAGGGACACGCACCTGCAGAAATTTCAGTAGCCTGAAGTTGAAGCCACTTTACTTCAGTGGACTTGCTCTGAGTTGACACTGCTGCAAGAGAAACTTTACACCAGGCAATCCCAAGCAATCCCCTCAAATTATTCCAGTTTCACACCATATAACCTATTTTTTCCAACCATTACTGAAGCCTGGGTATCAGTCAACAAATTTACAATGGATAAGTCTTAGGGGAAGCAGACTGGTTCACACTTATCCATAGAACTGATGGTACTACTCAAGCAATTAAACAGGCCTTAAATTGGATTTAATTGTAGCCCTTTGGAGGACAGCTCTGATGTGTGTTTTCTAAATCAGCATCTAAATAGGTATCACAGCCCAATCCCTTGGTCCTCATCTTCTTTATATAGGGAGAAGAGATTTTACATTGAACATCAA
This sequence comes from Piaya cayana, assembly GCA_013389865.1. Lineage (NCBI taxonomy): Eukaryota > Metazoa > Chordata > Aves > Cuculiformes > Coccyzidae > Piaya > Piaya cayana. The sequence goes on along the minus strand of WAAB01024171.1, from coordinate 66,997 downwards.
AATTTGCCACTAGCTACAGAATGTGCCCCCCCAAAATAGTTCTAATGCTTTTTTTTTGCTTTTGCGGAAAACATTTTCTGATCAGAAAAAAACCAACAATGGTTTTGGTTAATGTTTCTGTTCTACAAACCATTTTACCATTCCAGCCTTTTGTTCCAATGAGGAATTGGAAGTAGATTCTAAAGTGTTTAAATTGTTCAGGGAAGGACTATTTCTCATATAGGCCTGAGGACTTCCTCTCATGTCATCGGGCCAAGTTTAGACCATTCCAGTAAAGCTGATGTGATTACCCAGTATGAAGCCAGTATGAGATAATAGATGATGTGAGGCCCTTGCATGGTCTCCTATGTGTTCCCTATCATGGTGATGTGCTGGGGAACTTGATATAACATGCCCAGTCATGGACCTGTTACCTAAAAACAGGATTTTCACAGAAAAGCTATGTATTCTAGTGGTTTTGAATGACTTTTTGATTGCAAGGAAATGTCACCCCTTTTAGATGCGCTGTCACATACAAAAGTTAAAATCATGGTGCCTGAAGATACATGTTGTCTCTCCATCTCAGATACATGTTGTCTCCATCTCTGCCAGTAGATTCTTGGTTTGGAAATCCAGGGGGGGTTTAGGGCTGTCTCTGCTGGCAGATGTAATATATTCCCTGGTAACAACACCCTCTGCTCCAGGACGTGTGATATGGAAGTGGTCAGACTGTGACCTGGCTCCCATCACCAATCCCACCTCCAACTCTGGATCTCTGCCATACTTACCCCAGGTGTTGCAATGTGGGTTTAAAGATCACTGGGAAGAGAGACTAGTTATACACTTCTTGCAAAACTCTTGGGAACCTCCTGCTTGAAAGGAATCCTGAAAGTTCACAGTATCCTCTAAAACTAGTTGTCATCATAGAGNCCTCCAACTCTGGATCTCTGCCATACTTACCCCAGGTGTTGCAATGTGGGTTTAAAGATCACTGGGAAGAGAGACTAGTTATACACTTCTTGCAAAACTCTTGGGAACCTCCTGCTTGAAAGGAATCCTGAATCTAGTTGTCATCATAGGAGCATTCTGACTACTTATTTTTCATAGTGTGGGAAAATTTGCTCAGCCATAGAGAATAGCACAATTTAAACACTCATATTTCAGAAGTGCCACTTTTCGCACGCACACTGAAATTTGACTAACCACTGCTGGAACTTGTTGCTAATGTTCAAAACCCATAAAACACTCTTGCACATGATTCCTCAGATAAACTTTATCGGATAAACTTATTTATCATTACAAAATGGTAACAAGAAGTTATTAAAGCAGGGCTCCTGTTTTTTTCCTAACACCTTTGGATGTAATTAAATGTAACCATGGAATATTGTCCATTTGCCTTGCAGTAGGCATGCTGGGACTGCAGTCATGCTTGGGACCCCCTTGTGCTAAGTACTTTGCCAAAAGACAGAGAGATATGGACCTTCCCCAAAATAGCCTTCGGTTTCTCTGTGGCTGGTTGTGTGACCTTGAGCAAGTCATGTAACTGCTCTGCCCCTCAGCTTCCTCATCTGTAAAATGGGAGGTGTAAAGCCTTCCTCACAAGGATGACGTGAGGATTATTTAGTCAGTGTTAGTGTAGTGCTTCAAGACCTTAACATTCAAAGTGTGGCAGAACTGCAGTGCTCTTAGGCAGAACAGGACAAAACATTGCATCATGTGACCGTTGCCTTGTCTCCATGTAGCTCAGCAGAGAGACAGAGACAGGCTGATCTGAAACTGAATTTCTTGAGGAGGACTAGCACAACCCATTGAAGTTGCCACACTAAGTTTTTGAGGAGTGCTTTACTCCACTGTCTCTTTGGAAAGTGTTTGGGGAAGTCAGCTGAGAAGGCAGGGATTTAGCAGAGTTCCATTGAGTCGTGCAGTTGGAGAAAGCAGAGATGGAAAGAGTACATGAATCATCAGGTGCATTTCCAAGAGCTCATACCGCAGGCATCCCTATGTCTTATTCTCCCACCCTAAATCCTGTCTGGCTGGAAAACTTCAAAAGAAACTGCTCACCCTAGACCCTCTTGATCAAGCACATCAGACAGAAAGAGTGGTCTAAGCTTTCCTTGTAAGTATATTTTTGTGAACTAAGATTGAAACTCAGTCCTGCCCATGCCTTGAATCTTGCCTTATTAACTGAACTTAGCCCATTCTGGACCCAGGTCATAAATTAAGTTGTCCTTCCAGTGCCATTCTGACCCAGTGTGGCTTGCAGGTGAAGATGCCCACCCATCCAAGTCAAGATCAAGGATCTGTCAGTTTGACTGGGAGAGGCTGCCTTCTTCCTAAGTCACATCTGCACCTGAACCATCCTTACTGGCAGTCTAGAGAGACTGGGATCCATATTAGATCCCAAAAAGGAGATCTGAATAAACACAAAAGACTTCTTCCAGTCCTGCCACAGGCAAGTCCTTTTCTCCCCCATGGTGGTGTTTCAACACCATTTCTAGTTTTTCAAGCAAACCACATACGTGGTGCTTGGGAGGCACGCAGGCTGTCAACAAACCCTGCTCTGAGCTGGGTGGGATAAGTTGATGAGGGCAAGCCTGCGTTTCTGTTGATCTCAGTAGTATTTCTGTTGATCTCAGTTGTCCTTGATTTGGTGCAGTGCCACCGAGAGCGGGGGCAGGCTGCTTGTCAGCAGCTGTCTGAAGAGCTAGGGTGGTTTAGATGGGATGGGCTGACAGGTGTCAACACAATGCAAAACTGGTGCTATTAACTTGGCATAGAGTGCCTGCGAGTCTTTTCCTTTTTCAGTCACCAAGGAATTACCTTACACATGGAAAGCCCAGTGCATATAGACAGTGCTTGTAGCAACTTCTTGATTCACAGGAGGGCTCTGAGTATGCACTCTGTCTTATCCCTCAGCTCTTTCTCTAGTTTTTATGTCTTGGAGGGCAAGATGTATGTATGTGGATGTGCTTGAGTGTGAATTTATGAGCAAAGGGAATACAGGAAGGGACAGCCCCAAAGTTTAGTGCAGTGGAAGTTTTCACTGAATAAGGACTGATTAAGAAGGATGGTTTGAGACCTCAGAAAACCAGATGTGTGGATTTTAATTTCCATCTCATTCTGGCGGGACTTATGTAAATCCATCAAGATCATTGTCTTGTGCCCAGGACAATTTCTTCTCTGGACTCCTGGGGAGTGACAGATTGAGATATTCAGGGCAGGGCCCTGCAGAAGAATGAGATCAGACTTGTATGCTTCAACTTCCCCTGGTTTAGTGGAAGCTGAAGGCATCCAATCCATCCCAGGAGGCAGTACACATCAGGTTGTGCCCTACTTATGTTAGATTATGCTTTGAGCTTTCAAAGTTCAATTCAGCTTCCCTCACACCTGTGCAAGCATTTTGAATGTGGGAAGATGTGGCCATTTTAATTTAGGAAGGCTGTTTAAAAGTGTCCAAAGTGCTAGATAAGAGCTCACAAAATCAACGTGTCCCTTTAAAGACCAAATTCTGGTCTTGATTTCACCAAGTCACCAGCCACTCTTCATGAACCCCGCTATTTCTGCTTTTTCTTCCATGAGCTAGGCTAGAATTTGGCCTGGCCCCATAAACTCCAACAAGCCCTTTATGTTTGCTGACAACGGCAATGTAAGGGCATCAACATTTCAATTCTTAAAACTCTGTGGTGCCTTTTCTTGTGGTGCTTAACCTTCATGGGACTTCAGTCAAGGCAACCACTTGCATCAAACAGTAATGCCAGTACGTTTCCTCTGTATTACATGCCAGTGCAGTAACAGACTTTAATGTATACGTATATAATACAGATAGATAGATAGATATATTGCTATAGATATGATTATATATATATAATTGAGGTTCTGATGCCATTGTATGGGGAATGGACCATTCCTCTGCGAGATTATGAACTGCTCAAGTGAAACCAACAGCTCAACATCCTGTAAAGCATTACGATCTTGGCAAGGAGCTTCTCTTTCCCACTTTCATTTTTCCAGCTCCCTTTTCTCCTTCTGCCCTTCTCCTCTCCACTCTCGAAAACGTGCTCTGTGAAAGCTGCTGTTCCGCACCATAGCAATTTCTCTAAATTCTCTCCCTATCCCCAGCATATGCTGCAACGCGACACCTTCATTCCATGGTATGGGGAGGTCTCCCCTTGCTGCAAAAGGAGGACAGTGGGGCGGCATCCCAGGGCAGCAGCCTTGTCTTTTCTTTGCACCAAGGTGATGCAACCCGATGGATGGCAAGCAGTGATATTCCCCCACTAGCAAATCTATGTGCCGGTGAGCCTCTCCATCTCCTCTTTCCCAGCAAGGCAGCAACTTGGTGTATTTCTTTTCTCTTTGGCTGCTCGGTTTCCAAAGCGAGCCGAGCGCTGGAGCCCTTGCTGGCAGGGAGGAGGGAAGCTGGCGAAGGTGATTTGCTTTTCTCACACAAGTAGTTCTGCCTGACTTCAGGAGGGGAACTTATTTTTGTCAAGGGACTGCTGGGTTGGGTCAATCTTCACCTTATTGTTACCTTTGAAGTATTGCTGAGACTATAGGTAGATGATAGAATATATGTTGAATGAAGGTACTACTTTCCACTAAAGGGAACAACACCAATAATACTGTAAAAGGTGCTAGAATCAAACCTCATTTTATATACTTTGGTTCTTAGACAAAAACAACTTACACAGAATTCTTCCTGTGCAGCCTTACTGTAGATTGTTATAACCAACTCTTTATCCAAAAAAAACCCACAAAAAAATGTGAAAATGTTCAAAAAGGACAAAAATGAAGTGATCCTGTACAAAGTGTAATGAATATGACTATCCTATATAAATGTAAATGATCAGACATATATTAAAATACGCTTGAGGCAGGCAGCAAGCACAAAAAGCTTTTGAAGCATCCATTTTAATGCACAACACCTGTCTTTATTCATTTGGCTGGTGCAAGAAGAAATGTGCAAACTTGGTTTTATTTCCTTTTAATTCTCTCTGTGATTTCTTGGGGAAAAAGAAAGAGGGATGGAAAGAGGGTAGTGAGGTTTAGCTAGCACGGAAACCTGGAATATTCATCTCAATTTGTTTTCTTGTTAGTTTACGACAGTAGTGACAGTGTTTGGCCTCACACTTCATTTCTCAAAAGCTTTTGAAAGCTTTGTCGCTTGCCCCAGGTGCTGAGCATAACTCTTACCTCAAGAACGCTTACAAAAAAAGTCAATTGTTTTTTCCCATCTCTGGAAAATTCAAGCAAACAAATGACAACAATGAAAAAATTTAAAAAAAAAAAAAGAAAAAGAAAAAATGAAACAACCAGCAGTGAATGAAGGGATGAAAATTGAAAAAAAAGAAAGAAGTCAAAGCAGAGGTTTGGTGATCAAACCAAGCCATTCTGGTGCTTTTCCCCTTTTTACGTTGCTAATGATCAAAATTACATGAGATGGGCTTAGACAAGTTTGTGGTCTTAGGATGTAGCAAAAAATTGTATTTAAAAAGAATACAAATTTGCATGGAAAAATCTCTGATGGAACATTTAAAGAATGGTTGTTTCAATGTCAGGCGTTTAATGTTAGCATGTGTGTGTGCTGTATATACCTTTTCATGTGTGACATGTACAGTTGACTGAGGAAAAAAAAAACATATGGAACCGAACAAAAATAATAATCAAATGCTATTTTATCAGATGATGCACTTTTTCACCTTGATGAGAAGCCACTGTTCACAACTATGCAATCTTCCAGTTTCTCTCTCTGTCTCCTCTCTCCAACCTCAAATTTCCCAACTATTTTCCATAACCTAAAACCGTTTTTTCTTTTGTACAAAGAAACACAAAAAGTTCCAAACTCTGGTTCAAGGTGAGAGTGCTACTGTGACTTTTCTCAAACAATAAGAGCTAACAAATAGACAAACAAAAGGGGTTTGGTTTGGTTTTGTTTTTAAGAAAAAGGAGGTTCGGACATGACCCTCTTTATGTTCTCTAAGTGAATTGATGTTTTCTACACATGCCAGGCTTCTGTTGACTGGTTTTGCATTTGATTTTGTTTCAGTTTTGTTTCTCTTGGATTTAAGGAATTTATTTTTCAATTCATTTCCTTATGTACTTCTTTTCTTTTTTTTTTTTAATTTCTGGTTTTGTATTGTAGTTATTTGGGGATGTGAAGATGAAGGTGAAATTTGGCTTAACTCCAAGTGTTTTAGTACATGTGTGTGCTATATGTATATAGTTTTCTACATAGAAAATTTTACGCGCTTTTTAACGCACTTTACGACTTGTATGTACAAAGTTGTCTATATAGAAAATGTAGTGAGAGTTACCTGACCTTCAAAGAAGAGAGTTTTGATTAAGAGAAGTTAAGATGTTTGAATATCTCACATGTGTGTGTGTATTATATACTATATTATAGAAATATATTATAGTCGATGTCCATGTTAGGTTGTGTATAATATATACACACAGCCAAACACGTGATCATGCCCATCTATTCCATAAAAGTAGAGGGTTTTTTATTTCCATAGGGTTTTCAAGCTATGATAAATGGCCTAGCTCTGATGGGTAAAATTCTTCCCTGTCCTTAGATGAAAGGTAGAAAAGTTTCCTCCCCTGCTACTCACAGTGCATATCCCCGGGGAGATTTAGCCTTTATAACCTTTCTTTCTCCACCCCAGTTTACCAGCGGGTGCCGAGGAAAGTGTTGGTGAGGAAACAGGGTCATCCAGTGATGAACTCAGGAAACCACGAGACCACGAGATGTGGCTGCCATGTCCCCTGCCCACCACTGACTCACCATGCAACTTAGAGCACATCACTCCCACTTCTCTGTGCCTGTCAAACTGGGGTTGCTAATGCTTACCAAGCCTTTAAGCACTTTGCACTCATGGTCCCTCTCTGCAGATAGTGCAGGGTCCCCCTCGATACCAGTGGGAGGCGATTCAGGCCAGTTTACGGTGAGATCTCCACCAATCTACCCCTTGTCCTCCATCTCTCTTCTGTTCAGGAAGCCCACTGCTGCCTTGTTGGGCCATGCTTTGACCTTCACCCCTCACCGTTATGTTTTAAATGAGACCATTGTGCTGCTTCCTTCTACTAAATGGTTCCCCATCCCTGAGAGCCACGGCCCACCACACTAACACTCCTCAAATCCCTTTATCAGACTCTCCTCAGCCATGGTTCCTCCAGGCACTAAACCAACTTGGCAAAGGGTAAAAACCTGGGTTGCTACCATTAGCCCACTCTCACCCTTCATGCTACACACAGACCCGATGGTCTTGATCCTTATGGATCCCTTCCAACTTGAGATATTCTGTGGTTCTATGACCTCAAGTTTCTTGGAGATAAGCAGATGAAACCCCATTTCTCACCTGATTTAGTGAGGCTCTTCCAAGTGACCAAGGAACATCTGGGCTGGGTATCATGCACAGCTATGGATACAGAAAGGGCCCCTACTGGAGTCATTAGAAGTGAGCAGGGTGAGGGGAATGGATCTGTGGCACCTCTTTCTTGTGTCAGTGGGAACACAAGTGTCCACATCAGTCCGTGGCAGCATAGGTACTTCTTTCAGCCAGTCTTTTGGGCTTGAACTCCTTACCAAGAACTTCATATTGGCCTTCCTACCAGAGTTAAAGCCTCATTTCTTTGAAAACAACTCTACTGGAAAAGCTGGAGACAGTCTCCCCACCTTACACCACCTCATGGCTGCTGCTATTTGCAGTCAGCTGGTTGCTCTATAAATCCAGGTGGGCTCCAAAACCTCCTGTGAGTGGTTCATGTAACTCAGCTCTTTAGAAAGCAGCGTTCACTCATTAATAATTTATTGCAGGACATCTTGCTCAGCCTTATATGTTACATATGGTCTATTTGATGGTATACACAGCTGTATTGCCTCAAGTATCTATTTATCTGCTCTTCCTGCACAAGCCTGGGCTCTTCCAACTGCCTGCACTGAAAGGTTTTAGGCTCTGGTTGTGGCTGGTGTTTGCAAGGAGCTACAGTTGTTCCTTCAGCTTGCTATCCTTGCTTAGGATGCTGGCATCTGTGGGCTCTGTTAATAGTTAATCCCGCACAAAAATCAAAGATATTGTTTTCTCCCCCAGGCTCTCTTTAAGACAGAAACCTTGTTTCCTTCCTTGAAAATGTAGTCCTGAGAGGTGCCCACCTAAGGATTCTGAGTGGAGTCATCCTCTGTCCCAGTTAGCAGTTTGCACTAAAGCCTTAAGGAAAAATATAAGATACTTTTCTAATTGCTAGATTCAGCAAATGGAGGAACCTAGAGGGCAAGTTTGACTCAGTCCATAATCTTGCAGCTAAAATCTTTTAAGTTCATATGCTCCAGTTTCTTAAAGGGAGTAACTCACGGAAATTTCTTCATTTCATAACTTACCAAGAAAATCTTTTTTTTGAGGAAAGAAATACCTGAAGGATGCTTGGCAATATATTCTTCCTCTCCAAGTATCTTAGCCCCTCTGAAGCAAAGCAATGCACCTATCAGATTTAAAATAAAAGCAGTGTTTCAGTGGAAAATACTTTTTTTAAACATGAAAACCAGATCTTTAAAAGTGTGTTTGGCAAATAACATGAGAAATTAACTTTGTGGACACTTATAAAACCACTTGCTGCTTTCAGATCATAAGAGGGAGCATATTTCTTCACACATACACGGCCTGGTTGGGGTTGTTTGTCCAAAGCACTTTGCTTGCTTGCTCTGTAAGTATGAGATCCAATCATCTTAAGTTAACCAGAAAAGCTGGGTATCCAGTGAATTGTCAAGATGCTTTCCAAGCCCAAGAAAGGGAGCAAGATACCTCCAGGCAGAGATTCATTCCAGTTGGTTTCCAGTTTAAAGCGGTTGTTTTCAGTTGGATCCCACCAAAAGTGGATAGGCATTACTATGCTTCCAGAACTTTTCCCCCCATGCCTTACTATGAGACTTGTCCTCTTTCTGTTCTGCCAATGAACATGCAAAATTATCTCTTTGCTCCTTCATCATAGCTCTGTGCTCGCTCAGCATCCCCTGCCAAAGTGGCACATCTGCATCAGGCATTTCCCTCCCAGGACTAAAGGCATCAAGTTGCAATTCAGAGTGGGATCCACTCAAGAGAGGTGGGAATTTGATTTTCTTAAGTGATACACATTTTCTGTGACAGTCTTCTGGTCACTCTAAGGGTTCAAAAAAAAGTCCTTGGAAATTAATGTACAAGCAATAACCTGTATATTTTCCTGAAGGATAATGTCATTCTTTGGCGAGGTGAAAAGCAAAAAGTAAAATCTGAGCTACAATAGTGACTTGTTTAGTAGATTCGCACACCAAGCTGGTAACACTCACTTTGTCTTCTTCCTGCTCATTAGCAAGCTGTTCTGGTCAATTCTTCTTGTTTACTTTAATTCAGCCATGACATTGTAAATGACTTGAGAATAAAGCTCAGATTGTTGCCATTTACAGCACAGCTGGGGAATCATGCTCCTTCCAGGGCACCACTTCCTACTTCTGCAAGAAGATTTGGGATTTGGAGATGTTAGAGCAGGAGCAAAGGGGCACAGAGCTTCAAACTTGGTTTTGTCTGTGTTTCACATAAAGCTCATTACATCCCTGATAATATATGGCTCCCACATCCTGTGATAAGAGGATGCCCTGCGCTTCTGTTGCTGCATATGCCATTTAATGGTTGAGGATGATCCAGTAGCCCAAAGACTTCTTACCAACCATCCCTTATTGAAAAGGTTTTCCTGTCTCCAACCTGGTTCCCCCCTGCTATAGATAAACCCAATGCTTCTCATCTTCACGTCTTTTCTCCTGTGGAAGCACCAGGTATATATTGTCCTGGATTGATAGGCACCTAAATTTAAAAGCCAGGAAGCCCAAGGATATTCCAAATCTCTCCCAAGACAGAGAATTAACTGAAGAGCCCCAGTCACCCAGGTGTCTTAACAAGCCTCCTTGTGGAAATGCAGACCAAGCAGCCAGATCTTACCAAGCAGCAACACCCAATTACTTGAGTGATACCATCTTCCTTGCCATGTATCTGTTGTTGCCTGAAAAGAGCAACAAAATACATCAAGGGGCTGCCGTTCTACCAAAGGCTTGTTTCATTGGCCATCGCCAACAAGTCCAAGCTGATATTCACAAGCGTGTGTTGGTGAATGTAGCCTCCTCAGGCATTCCCAGGGTGTGCTGCTTCTACTTGGCCATCAAAAAGGGAAGGAAAATGGCTTATCTTCCTTTTGTTTATGTTCAACCCCAGTAGAGACCCCTGCTGTATAATCCTCCCTCTTTGTCTGCCCTCATGCACTACCAGTACCCCTAGAACTCAGGCTGTTTCTCAGAGTTCCTTTTATCATCATTAAATGTCATGAAAAATCAATGGAAATTTTTCCCTTGGAGAAGACTAGTTTGTAGGAGAAGCTTTTGATTTACTTTCCCCCTCACACACACTTTCCAAATGGCATTATTTCTAAATGGGCTCTAATATCGATAGCAGTGTTAGTAGGATCCATTGATCAAGCTGTGAATCAAAGCTCACTGCTATGTTGGGTATACATATGTTAATGACAGTTGCGTTAAGCCAAATTTAGCAGCTGGATTCTTTGACATCCCTTTGTTTTGTATCTACCTCATTATGATTTCTTTGATTTCATGTGATTTAGTGTTGTATACAATGTCAGAGGTGATATGTAGATAAAAATATATATATATATATACAAATATATATTTTTTGCTTTGCAATAAAGCTCAAAGCTATAACATGAATATTCATAAAATGTCATAATCTTTATTGTAATGTTCCCTTCTTAGTTGTAAAATGTCTGGATCCTATTTTCCTGTACACTAGAATCAATATTGCGTTCATGAATGAATGGTTATTATTTCTGTTACTTTTCCACATAAGTGATATTTTTGAGATGTGAGATAGACACCAGACTTGTCAAACATGAATTGGTTTACTTTTTCTTTCCCCCAAGTACAGCCTGTTTGTAACTGGAGTCAAACAGCGAAATTGAAAGAAAATGCTTTGCAGTCCTGATCTTTTAGTTTTGGTTTGTCTGATCTTAACGTCGCATTTGGTAGGAGGTGGAGAGAGCAAAAAAACAGGGGCTAACAGGACCAATGAAGGAAAAATATGTTCATCTGTTTTCAGTTGGGTGAAGAGGAGATTCATTCTTTGAAATAATTGAAATATGGCATGGGGAACACACTCGTCAGAATTAACTCCAGCCATTGAAATGTAATTGTCTAATGGCAGTCACTGACCCAGAGGCACTAATCCAGGTCCTTTCTATTGGAATGGAGAGAGACAAAAAGTTCCGTAGGACAATCCGTGCCAAGCTAAGGCCTGTGGGATGTGTCTCCTTCAGGATGGCTGTCTCTCCCTGTCTCTGTGGATGAAGCTGAGAAGATGAGCTCATGTTAGACACTTCAACATTATGGGCTAAAAGCAAGTTCAAGGACTCGCATCGTCAGTGCACAAATATCATCCTGGCAAGTGAAAAGTCTCTCAGTTTTTGGTCACGTGCGTTTTTTCAGAACCACATGGTACCTTATGCTCTGTCAATGGAGGGATAAGGAAACTCCTGGGAGAGTTGAGCAGGACTTTGCCTACTTGTTATATGCTTGTGTGGTGGAGAAGGTCCTCGGACCCAGTGACCAGCCAGCAACACCGTAATGACCAGCGTTTGGCACAGAAGTGCTGGCTGAGTCCTAATGTGTGAGGAGGACTGTCAGTGAGGACTGTTGAGGTGGACAGGTGCTGTCATCTGTTTATTCGCAGTAAAGCCTTTCCGAGACCTCACAGCTTGATCCCACTGCTAATGCGAGGGGACAAAACCCATTTCTGCCCAGTGCAAACCTTCTTCAGTCCCCATGCTACTCCCATAGGCTGGAATTAGGAGAAAAAAAAAAAGCATCAAGCCCCAATGCTTGATTAGAAAACATTTCCATGGATCTTACATGTTGACTTTACTGGGAGCAGAAAGGGGTGAATCCTCTCCAATTCCTTTTCACCAGACTGCAGGGGAAGTAATATTTTCCCTGACTGCTTTGTCAAACCAGGCAAAAAAGCATCAACAAGAAAGAGTTGGACACAAATGGAGTATGACATATTTTTGTAAAATAAGGAGTAGAAGTACTACTGGACTCAAATACAGCTATTCCATCAAGGAAAAAAAAAAGAAAGATGCAGGAAATGAAACCCAAATATAAATAACTCTGAGAGGAGAAAATGCTATTGGGTTTCACCTAAAGCACAAGACAGGACTGCAAAACACATATTTAGGGTCAGCTTCATGAGACCCCTTCTGCGTAGTCTTCGCACTAAAATTGGCACAATTGTTCAGTACAAACAGCATCTTTTTTTTCCTCATTCTGATCTGGTGTCTATACAAATCTGGCTTGGTTTTTGGTTGTTTTTTATTGGTTTTGTTGCCTGTTCCCGGATATTTATATTTTTATGGTGTAGTATTTTGTCTATATTGGAATGAAATACGGATGTGTTCATGAAATTGTATAGCAGATGGAATTACAGGTTGGAGTTGATTTGAAAAAAAAAACAAACTAACAAACAATGAGAAAAATCTCTATATGAAAAGTACGCTTCCAAAGTGTGTGTTTGAATTTGAGCATTTTGTCATTCTACTGAGCTTTTTGGAACGTTTATTTTCAAATAATGAGACTTCATGAAGGTTGAAGGTTTTGAGATACCAAAAAAGCACAATTATCGTTAAACTGTTGTAATTTTATTGAGGTTCCATTATGTTATTTCATTCTTTGCCTATCTGAACATTATAATCCCAAAATTTTGACATGAAATATAAAACTCTTTCTATGTGTTCATTAATCATCTTGCATTAGGCAAAAGGGAGAGATGCAGCTGTTCCATTACTGCTCTGAAAATGTGCAGAATTCCTGGAAATCTTTGTTCTTTATTTGCTTTAAAAATAGGGGTTAGTTTTGTACTTAGTGGTTATTCTCTCCAAGACCTATTGTAAAGTCAAAGAGGTCTCCTTTTAACTACGTGACAGAGTCTATGCAGGAAACAGAAGAGACAGGGTGGTTTTTATCATGTTTGCAGTGAATTGTGGTTTATGTAGGACTAGGTTGTGCAAATTGATTGTGGATCTGATTTGGTCATGTTAATAAATATTGATGAGAGGGCAGGTTTATCCTTGTTGCACTCCACAACTGTGGGCATGGCTGCTGGATGAAGCAAATGTCTGAAGTAGCATTAACAGTGTGCTGAGATGTTCAGAGGACTGATGTGTTGTTTGATGAAATGGGAGAGTCTTAAGAGATTCTTTTTCTTCATGCCTTTGTGTGAAAGGAGCCTAGATTTTCTCCTTTTACTCCCACAAGTATTTCTACTGATGCTAGTGAGATGCCTTTGGGTTTGGCTATGGAAGTATTTTCTTGTCACACCTTCTTGTTGCTTTGCTACTGTGATCACATTGTGATGTTTTGCAGATGCTGACTTTGAGCTTTTATGTCCTTCCATAGCACCGATTCTACCTTACTGAGAAGCTCTGTGTGTGTCTTCCATTGTGCAATAACTCTGTGGAGGAAAGAATGGCTCTTGTAGCTTCATGCTCGCTGCTGTGCTATCTGCTCTTTTTCAAAGTGGTGAGACTGTTCATTTCTATAAAGGTCCTGTTTATTTCGGCAACTGTATCATAAGCAAAATTTTTCTCTTCAGTTCTGGAAATGTAGGAGAGCTTTACCGGCTTCAATGGAGTTGACTCAATATTTATCCTGGTATATAGTGCATTGGTGAGAAGGGTGTGCTATATGAGTGGGAGTTGCGTCTCTCTTGACTGTTGCATGACAGATGGGTTATAGAAAGCGGATATAGTAGCATTGGTGCTGCCTCACTTACTAAAAAGAAGATTTGGGTAAAGGATTGAGCAAGGTCTGGCAATGGAGCTCTTAAAGAAACCAAGACTGATTTGATTTGGATCAAGGATCTCCTCAGATTGTTCAGGCAACAGGGCACTGACAAGACTGCTTTATTTTCTCTCAGTTATCTCCTGAGGTTTGAAGTCACAGTGCCCTGCATAGAGTCAAAATCAGCTCATTCACTGCTCAAGTCAAGTCAAGATGTTTGGTGAGGGAGATGCTGCTAAGGCACAGACTTGTGTCCAAGGTATGAAGGTGAAACCATGGTTTGAGGGCATCTGGGTCCCTCATTTGCTGTATGGTTAGGTGTCAGGACATGCTCAGGCTCATATGCTGAAAGGGAGACCAGCGTACCATCAGGAGACCCTATAAAAGATACAAGAGCTTAAAATACATAGAAAAAGTGCTTTGATTTTACCCCATTGAAATCCTTTACTGAAGTATGGACTCACTTAGCAAAGGGGGTTATGGGCATAATGCCTGAGGTGGCAACTGGAAAGCTTTGTTACGACCATTCCACTGTCAGAAAAAAAGTGGTGTTCAAACAAGTGATGAATCATCTTAAACCTGGAGAGAATTAGCCTGGAACCACCAAAGCGGTCGTGCCATCCAGCCCACAGTCCTGCTTGACTGTAGCCATGACTAGATGTACAAGGAGGAGGTGTAAGAACGGTAGATGCTGACAGAATAATCTTTCCCCCTGCTCAATGGGCCTATCCTATCTCTGAGGCTGATTTGAGTCTCAAAGATGTACTTTGAGTTACTTTTCTGAAGTGATAATAGCATTAGTTGTGAGGACACTCAGCTCTTCTTGGTGCCAGTTCCTCTTTGGATCAGTAGCTCAACCCCGATGACATCACTTGGCAGTGAATTTCTTACAGATCTGCCTGGGCACCAGGGAAGCGTTGCACTGCTCAGCTGATTTCAGTCTTCAAAATAAACAACCAAAATACCTTGCTGGTGGACCTGCCCTGGGGGTATCATCTCATGATCTAGCATGTTCTCTAAATACCACTGAGATGCAAGGTGAGGGGCTGAATAACATTTGGATGTGCTCTGAAGATGTAAAAGCTCTAGAACTGTTCACAGATTATTATCCCATTCCTGTTGGGGTCCTTGTCTAAGTCTACACTAATAAATTCAACAGTACATGACCTGGGCACAGGTACTGGCACTCAGTTGTCAATATTTTTTGATTATAAGCCAGAGATCATCCACATGGCTTTGGTTAGAGAGAGCTGGCATTGACCCAGACAATCCTCTGCTTGAGTATTTGGCAGGTGATCTGGAGACAACAGGCACTTTGGTTGTGAGCACCCTGTCTTGGAGGCTGAGGGACACTGTCAAAGGGATTAAAAATGGGTCCTGGCAGTGTTTTGTTTATTATAGGTATAGTTAACATGCACATCACTAGCTGCTAGTTAAATGGCATGGTGTGATATTCAAGAGAAGGTAATATTAGAGTAAACTTGCAGCCAAGTCCCTGCTTTATAAGAGAGACAAGGTTTGAGGGAGAGATCATATCTTTTACTAGAAATATATATTTTATTATTAAAATACCTCCCCCTTTAAACCATGTCTCCTGTATTACCTTAGACCATGCCACCTACTAAAATGTGACTAGGAAGTGTTTAGAAATGTCTTACAAAGGATTTTGTTCCATCATTGTCATTATAGCATTAACAAACTTTTGGGCCCTTTTAATCCTTATGGCCTACATCTCAGTTTTATCCCAGGATACACGCAAGAACAAGAGACTTCAACTTTGCAGGGTGCCAAAGGTTTCTTATTAAGTCCAAAAATACTGCCCTTGCTTTCTGTGGGAGCCGAGGGGATCAGTATGTTCCAGGAAGAGCCTGGAATTATTTTGCTCTTTGCCTTCCCTTTGTTATCCTGCCAACAGAGCCTCCAGGACAGCATATGGCCGTGTTACACTTGCTTTTTTTAAAGAAAAAATAAAGACCCCACAGTGCTGCATCAGTTTTAATAGTGTAAAATGTGCTCTGTTTATGTACATTTCCCTCCAACAATCAAGTTTTCAGCAGAATTCAGAGCTGGCTGCATTCTCCTGCCTTAATTCCTTGTTTTTCAGGCTAGGGGAATGATTACTCCCCCAGAGTCCAAGACTGATTGATAACTTAATTCCTTGCCTTCTTCCCAAAATACTTCCTCAGCTCTGATTTTCACTAGAATTTCAGCCTTGAGTTTTTTCAAAGCTCATCACCAAGAACGCTGAAAGAATTTGCATCAAGTGAGTCCTGGGAAGATGTTTGATATGGCAACCTGAGGCTGGGCTAAGAGCTCATAGGTTGGGTAAAGCCGATGGCTGCACAGCTCTCTCTATTTCTTGTATTCAATTGCTCCATCAGGTCCTGTTTTCAGTTCATCAGATGCTTTTGCATTATTACTTTTTTTTTCTATAAATATGAAACTTCTTTATTGCAGAAAAAAATGCATTTAACTCCGCTTCTATCATAACACAAGTCACTTTGATCCCTATCAGCCAAATGCAGGTAATTCAGGCAGTTGAGATCACCCGTAACAGTTTATTGGAGCAGTACATTTCCTGTCTCAGGAAGAGCAATGTCTGGTCTACATGGTAGTAAAATATGGTATTAAAAATGATACCAAGTGGCATCATTTTTGAAAATGGAGAATTTCAAGCCAATGCAGGAAAGAGAGGTTGGCATCACTGTGGAATACAGATGAATGCTGATAACATTAGTGGAGTTATCTCTGCACTGCTGATGTACAACATCTCTACTCGGACACGACCCTTTCAGTCATGACTGCCCCTGCATTGAACTACTTGGCTGAAATTGCCAATGGAGATGTTCCTTGGAGCCCGCTCTTGCTTCAGCCTTTGTGATGGAATACTCAGACATTGGAAAAAAAAAATGTTTAGCTCTGCTGTTCCATCCATTAGCACCACCATTTCCAACCCGCTTGTTTAGAGAGGTAACTGAAGAAACTGTTCTCTGCACACTTTTCACTTGATCTCATCTAAAAAACTGCTTAAGCAATGATTACTCTCTAGATATTTTCATGTTTCATGGCTGCATCTATTGTTTAACTACTTGTGGAGTTGCAGAAGAAGCGTCCTTTAAACTTGCAAGATATAGCAGCCCAGTATGCAGTCAGATGTTCATCCCCAAGATATGTTATGGTAGGATCTTAGGTTGGTTGCTTTTGAAGGCACTAAGGAGGACACTATGAGAATACCATTTCAGTTCTTTGAAAATCTGTCTTAGTAGCAATAACATAAGCTTTTAGTACATGGCTTATTTACTGTTCTTTATTAAGGTGTCTTTCATCTCCATTACCATCACAGTTGTTCACACTTCTGTACCTTATATCAATATATGTGAGGCAAGATATTGGTACTCAGTCATTCTCCCAGGGATATTTTATTTCTTCCCCTTGCTCTTTAACAAGAACTGAAAAGGTCTCCCAGGGATCCCTGAAGTTTTAAGATTTTGACAGATCCCCATTAGAAGCAGGAACTCTTCCATGCAAGTGATTCCAAATCACTGAATCACAGAATCACTAGGTTGGAAAAGACCCCCAGGATCATCAAGTCCAACCATTCCCATCAATCACTAAACCATGCCCCTCAGCACCTCATCCACCCGTCTTTTAAACACCTCCAGGGAAGGTGACTCAAACACCACCCTGGGCAGCCTGTTCCAGTATCCAGTGACCCTTTCCATGAAAATTTTTTTTCTAATGTCCAGCCTGAACCTTCCCTGGCAGATCTTGAGGCCACTTGAGGTCCTTGAGCTTTCTGTTTGCTTCATAATATCCTGGCTGCTTTGAGAGGCAACAAGATGCAAAAATGACTTGACTTTGCAATCTAGAGTGAGGTTCATCTCACTTGACTTTAGACATCTACAGTGTGGCTACCACGTGTGAGTCCATTAATGAATGGAGGCCACTTTCACAGCATTTAGAAAAGACTATGTGCTTCTGTAATGCAATTCCTGTCATCAGAAAGCAGTTGCTTGCAATTTGTCAGATGAATCATGTCCTAGAAATGTCTATGCCTGTCTTGATTTTTCAAGTCCAAGATACTAAATCAAAGGCAAAAACCAATGTCTGTTTGTTCAGATAATGAGCCGTCCTGTGTCTCAAGATCAAAATCAATTTTTAAAGTGCACTCTGCAGACTGCTTACCTGTCAAGGTGATCTGTTTCTCACAGTCTTTCTGGGTGTGGAAGGAAAAGAACTTCTCATATTGAATGTTATGAGTCAAGTTGATAACATTACAATTTCTATTTCTGCTGAACATCTAATCAAAATGGCCAGTTTACACCTCATTTGTGTAGTAATGCTTTCAAATAATCTAGTTCTTATCTTCTTCCCCAATTCAGCATTTCATAGAATCATAGAATAACCAGGTCGGATCCGGACCCACCGGATCATCGAGTCCAACCATTCCTATCATTCCTATTTCAGTAGGAAAGTATCATCTGCTGAAACTCTAGAATCACTTTCAGTCTCTCCTGTCTGGACTTGATCATAGTCAATTTTGCTTAGCTTGTGAATTCGTGTTGCCTTGCAGCACATGGTAGCACAGCTTTCAATAACTAAGATCAGCCTGCCAAGACCCTCTGAAGGGATACTGTAAGGTACTTTAGCATCTCTTCCAGATTTGTACTGCAACATAAGTATGGTCCAAAGGCTGAAATGTCTGCTACCTTACAGACAGAGAAGAAATCTTTCAGTGGACCCATCTCTCTTGCACAAAACTGACATCTTTTTCTGGCAAAACAAATGGTATCATTTGCTCTCATCTTCCAGAGGCTTTAGTGAAATAATGTCAAGGATCCAATGCTGAGACATTCCCTGTGTTCCATAAAGTGCAGATCTTGATTACTTCTTTGTAGATATCTTGCTGGGATCCAGATGCTGTGAGCTTCTCCTGCAGTCACTGTCCTTGCGTGACCCAATCAACAAAACACATTCGGTTCCCAAAGCCACTGGTTAATACTACAGTCAAAGGCCGCACATAGGTGATTTTACATGGAAGGAACTGTTCTGGTAACTACTGTGAAAAAGAATCTGTGATGCCTTGGCATGAAATGAAGGAACAAAAAGTTAAGATAGCAGTTGCTCCAAGATAGATTGATAAATTCAAGATGGAATAGAACACCCTTGGAATGTGTCTGTATTTTAGAAAATCTAAAGCTCCACACGTTGTTAAGAGCCTGGATAGAATGAATATTGCTGGTAAGATTCACTTTATCCAACTTAGCTGAAAGTAAACTTTCCAAACTCAAGCTAGTGCAGCTCAACTTTCTCTTTGATTCTTGAGAAATAATACGCACCTCCACTAGCAGAGATATCTAAAGTAGGAGAGATGAATCAGTCTCTGGAACTGCCCATTTCTTTCCAGCAGCTACAAAAGGAGGCAAGGGTGATTTTCTAACATGATGTGGAGATCACAGGCTATTTTCACAAGTCATGTAGCAAATCCTTTTTTATAAGAATGAAGCAACATTCCTGCTGCCCTTCTTCCATCCATGATTCATCAGAGAAGTTCAGACATTAATGTCCAAGGGGCAAAACCACTGTAGATGGTAGAGATACTTGTTGCTTCCTAGAATAACAAAGCCTACCCCTCTCAACTAGCCTCACGGTCTCATTTCCTGAAGCTTTACAAGGTCTAATTTCAAGCAACTTGGCTTGTTAGATTTTGTCCACTTCCTTGTACTTTAAGTATCTGAGTGTGGTCTGGGCAGTCAGTATAGAAGACTTCATGGACATCCTGAATTCTCAGCGGTTTTAGGATAGGCTTATGGTTCACTGTCTTGTTTAGAGTGGGGAGGAGCTGTGCTTTTCCTTTGACAAGGATTTTTGGTTTTCTTGTTGGATTATCCTTGTCTTTTAAATTGATTTTTGCTTTAGAATAATGATCACAGCTTAATGAATGCCTCTTGCAGCGTAGCAGCACTCCTAGTGCGTGCCTCCATGCTCTCTCTGCTTTTCCATTGCCTCATCAAGCTTTGAGGGGAATGCCTCATTTAATGAAAGCACAGGGTAAGGAGAACTGTGATGAGAATGTGTCTTATTCTTGAACCTCTCCTTTTTAAGGGGATGAGCATTCTTCCTGATGGGGGATTTCATAAAGATTTTTTACTTTTCTATGAGTCAGATCGATACGAACTTCCACAGTGTTAGGTTGTCTGCACCAGCAAAGTGAGGGTCTCCTGAAAAATAAAGTAGTTTTTAAAAATAAGGTAACTGAGGTGGGTTTGCTATAAGGAGGAACTCCTCAGGCCAAGATCAAAGTGTACTGTGAGAGAAGTGTGAGTTCCTACATGGAGGGGCTTTGCAATGAGTAGCTGAGAAGCAACAGTGAAGCTGACTGCAGGAGTCAGGTCTGATAGGAGGATGGAGTGTCTGACAGAACTAATGCGCAGCTACTGATGCAACCAAGAGCATCCCAGTCTTTCCCTGGACTTGTGGTGTTTCTTACAGTCTCACAAGTGTTCCAGATAAAATCTAAAGGGAGGCAGAGATGGAAGACATTTGAAAAAGCATTTGTCTTTATCTCCTTTAAGCTCATGATATTGATCCAAGATTCTCTAGTCTCTGGCTGGGACTTTGTTTAGCTGAGGATTGCAGATGCTGTTTTCAATATATAAGGTTTTTTTTCTTTTACTATAAAATATTCTTTCAAAGGGATTCTGCAGCCTTTCCCATTTGAGTATCCTGTTTACTTACCTAACCATTTGGAGCGGGGAGAGAAGTTGAAAGAGGGATTAATCCCACTTATCTTTCACTCTCTAAAAGTTAAAGTACCTGATCTAACCTCTTTGCATCCGCTTCCTCTACCATCAGTGGAAGGAGGCAGCACCTTTGGAGAGGAATTCATCCCACGTATCTCACACCACTTTTTTCGGTCTAACTTTCTGGTGAATAACTTGAACTCAGATGAACCTCATCCGATTTACCTGAGTGAAGGCAACTTGAGGAGGTAGAAATTGCAGAATCAAGCACTAAATAAACTCCTGAAATACTCTTGAAAGGACATTTCTCCTGTAAGCCTGTATTTTAGGTGGTTATCAAGTCAGCTGGATACCTCTTCTTGGAGCTGTGATTTAACCTGCAGACTTCCTGACTATTTTATGATTACTGTGTTTTCTTGCGTAGGTAAAAGTCTAGTTGGTTATAAAGTAAAATCAATATGTTTGACTAAATTAGCAAGTTATCAACATGCTTCTACTATTTTAAAACTTGTTTAGGTCATAGAGGCCAAAGCTGGTCACAGTAAGCCTGTAATTCCTGCTAAATCTACGCAGAGCTAAATAGCATTGAATTTAATTAAAAAAATAACTGCTCAGCCATGATCAGAACATACTCAAGTTCCATTTCTTTTTCCCATGGATCACTTGTTCTCCATTCAGTCAGTGAATTCAGCTATTTCATAATGAGCCAGGAATTGTCAATTAATAAATAAGAGAGCTTACAGCAGTGCTTAAATATCAATAACTGATGGCCTGGGTCTGGTAGACAGGAACACCATGTTTGAGGGAAAATTCAAGTTGCTGGCTTTGCTGCCCTTCCTTCTTCCTGTGTGAGATCAAAGATAAAGAACTGACCTTATCTGTGCCTCGCAGAGGCACTTCCAGCCCCACAGAGCCTGTGCAGAAACCAAGCTGGCATAAGACACTCTAGAGTCCCTAGCTCTGAAAGCAGCTCATGGATAATGACTTAGAATAGGTGCAGAGTTAATCTCCTTTGGCTTCACTAGTTGTGGGTTAAAACTTGGGCGTTGTTCTTCTTGCTAGAATAAATGTAAGTGGCTGGACACTCCAAACTTAAGCTGGCCTAATGCAGATATCTAGTCTAACACAACTGTCTGGATCTCCACTATAGTCAACAGGAGAAGACTAGCACTTCTGGAAAAATGATCTATCTCCTGTTTGTTTTAGGATGGGAGAAGGGACCCCAGGCAACCACGTAGACGTTTAATTTCTGGTTGGCTATTTGTGGACGCAGTGGTAAGGTCTTATTATCTGCTCTGTGGAATTTCTGATGTGCTTCCTGCTCCTTTCTTGAAATAATTGGTCCTACTGTGGCCACACCTGATACATGGAGATGCGTGACTGTGGGCTAGAACCTCTTGGCACTTTAGATCTAGTACTAATTTCACCCTAATTTATTTTTTGTTGTTCTTTATTTGGTGTACTGACTTGTCCTCCTAGTAGTCAGGAATGGAGGGACTTATCTCACCTCATCATAACACAATAGAAGAAGCTTCTCCACCTGAACTTGTTGTTTACACCACTCTGATAGTCAATTGAGCGAAACAGGCACTATCATCTGTGATTCATCACGTTTTGGCCACTTCTAGAAGTGACTATTCTGCCTGTTAATTGCAAAGCAGACAGAGTTTACCATCAGTTTGTTGACTGCAAATGTTTGAACAGCATTGATTTGGTAGGATGGGTACATCTAATCCTTAGACATCTCACGTGACATCATTTGGCTCCGACCTGCTGTGTCTGGTGCTTAGTGACCTCTGCCAACAGTTCACGCTGGATGGTCCATCCACTCAGTGCTTCCCGCAGAGCTTAGTCTTTCCTGTTAATGAAAACAGAGAGTGGGAAACTACTTTGTAAGTGCTGCAGAGAAAAGCAAGCTTTCTACCAGGAATTTATTTCCAAAGGAGACCGGGAGAACTGTCTATACCTTTTGACAGAGATGAAGGAGCAGTAGGGTCTCCATTAGGCTGTGTGTGTGCTGAGGGCATGTGACAGGCCAGATAGAGAGATGTACAAAGACAGGGAAGAGACATTGTAGCAATGTACCATGAGTAAAAAGCAAGCAGCACAGTTGTGGCTCCTTTCTGAGCACTGGGATGTTTTGTTGTACTCTCAGACTAGACATAAGGATAAAGTTGTAGGACCTCAGCTGCTCTCCTGCAGCCCACAGAGAAAGGGCAGTCAGTAATTCTGGATTAACTCCATTGAATCGAGGGGTCGAATTCAGTTTTGCCCATGGGATTTCCTGAATTGCCTCCTTTGGGGTACGTTCTGTTTCCTTAGTTGTGAAGCTGGCGTTTTGGAGTAGGAACTGAGCATCTCCCTTGAGTTAGCTACATGCAGTGTGTTATTGCCAGGGCTATTTGCATCTCATCTTGATAATTAAAAAAAAAAGAAAAAAGCCCCTTTGAATACATCTGTGGCTTGCAGACACAGGGCTGGTGTGGATGATCCTTCCTTAAGGAATTCATCTGTGCAAAAAGGAGATAGTTTATAATGTTCATTGCGCAAACTCAAATCCCAGTTGTGGGAAGCTGACCACCAGTTTGCCTGGCCAGAAAGTGGTGAGCGAGCAAGAAGCAGCCGTCTGACGACACAAAATCACCTTGTGAACTCCGGGAGCTCAGTGTGGTGGCAGAATGCCGTGACTCAAACACACAGTTCCATCCTTCATTGAATGGTTTTTACATTTCTTTAAATGTCAGGGTTTCAACAAAGTTTTCATGCTTTTTATTAAGGCAAAAGTATGTGCTTGTGAACTTGTGAAATTGATGTGTTATTTTGTATCTGTTTAAAGAAAAAAAAATAATATTGAAAGCTAAAGAGCCGTTATTGTGCGGGGTTTTCTCTCAAACTGGTGCATACACTTTACATCAGGGACCTACTATACATAACAAAAGCAGTGATACAGTTACTGTAAAACCAGATACACACCTTTTACTGTAATAATAACTTTAAAAACCTTGCACTGTAATGGTTACTATTAAAAAAAAAAAAAGAAAAAAAAAACAACCTCTTGTCAGAACTGATTTTGTATCTTTGATTATATCTGAAATTTTAGCATTTTTGTATACTTACCATGTCAAAGATAGCATCCTCCATGGTTAATTTCTGCATTCTGTTTCCTTTCTGTCTAATCAAACACGTGCATTGCTACACGGTGATGGGCAGGGTACGGCCATGGGAACTGCGTAGGTCACCCCTAGCTCTTCTTCAGAGAGGTGCACCTGAACAAGCCAAGTAGAAGGAAAAGCAAAGACCCCCAAACCGTTTGGATGGTTTCAGTTCCCTTTCAGAGTTCCAGCTGCCCCGATTGTATGTTTCTTTATTCTGGCGTTGTTCTGGCCACGTGGGCTGTCCTGCTTCATCACTCAGCAATGCATTGCGAGTAGGTAGGAAATCCAAACCAACAAGATAACTTTGCCATTACTAAGTTTATTGGGTTTTTTCCTTCCCCTTTTTAACTCTTTCTTTTTTTAAAAAAAATAAGATGTATTTGGAATCAGACAGCATGGTGTTGCAATTCTTTCTATTTTTAAATACTGATACATTCTGTGTGTAAATTCTTGTTTCTTAGATAAGAGAATCTTAAATGTGGAGCTAAGTTTGAACCATTTTCTTTTCTTGTTGTACTGTGATTTGGGAATTATTTTGATATAATCCTTTAATTTGGTAGACGATTTCCCACACCTTCTCCCTCCTTCCTATCATCATTTCATGTTTTTTACAAAACTGAAAAAAAAATCAAACAAACAAAGGAACGAATAATCTTTTTTTCTCTCTTTAGGCTGTGTAATGTTGTGTTGTCCAGATTCTGTATAAAAATATGTATATGATGTATCTGATATTTGGCAGTGAACGGCTGCAACTTTAACCAATATAATTAACAAAGAAATGCATAATGTTGGTGTTTTAAAAAGTAAAAAAAAAAAAACCTAGTTAAGATGTTTGTGTAAACTTGCATGGTTTAAAATGTACTTAGTGCATTGAGAAATGTTGTTAGGGTCCTAAGTGAAAGGCTGGTTTACTTTTTGATTCTAATGGTGATTGGTTTGTTGATCAGAATATCCCCTATACTGTATGTCTTAGTTTATTTAGCATATTGATTTCTTTCTTTCTCAAGATCTAGCATAGTGTATCTATCTATATGTAATACTGTTCCTTAAAACCAGGTTGTGGAAACTGCGTTTCGTCTGGCAAAATGATGTTTTGCATCACAGTTGTGATTCGGTTGCGTTCCATTTAATTTGCTGTGAAGTCCACGTTTTGCTTCCTTTTGGGATCTTTACTTGCTGGTGGGGAGACGCTAGAGACCAGGCTGCGAGTGCCACTGGGACAGAGGGGGACCCAAGTGTCTTGCTCCAGTTGGACACCAGGACATCAGCATCAGGCCTGGCAGTCTCTGAGAAAGGAGAGGTATGAGGGCAGGATTTGGTCCCTCCTTAACGAAAAACAGGCTGGGTTTTTCCTCTTGGCAGCATGTGTTTTATCAGGATCACAGCAGGCATCCTCTGGGTTTCTCCCAGCTCTCCAATGGACAAATCTAGCTTTTAGTGGCAGCCGTTGCTGAAATAACGGTGTTACCATCAGTGGAGTTTGGATGACCATCCCCTTGCCACCATGAGAAACACAGTGAACTTTCAGCATTTGCAATAAGCCTCCATGCTCCTTTCCAGAAGCACAAAACCACCACATTCAAGAGGAGCTCGCTCTGTCTCTGCAGAGGTGAGTCTGGCCGACGGATGTGATGGGAGCTAGGACCAAACATTGAAGCAAGAAGCACATGGGCAATGGTCATGATTCATTTTCACGTCTCCTGCCCCAGCCAAACCTCTTACCAGTTTCTCCACGTTTTGCTTTTGCTGCATGGAATGAGGACATTTCCAAGCCTCCAGCAGGAACTGCACCGACACCATCAAAAGTCACTGGCTTTAGTGACCATTAATGTCTCCTGGGATTGACCCCCGTGTACTGGTCAATGAAGGCACGTTCTTGTCTCTTAATGCCTGAAAAATCTCCAGTGGCTTTTCCCAAGAATGAGACAGATCTAGACTTACATAAAGCTATCCCATTTCTTCATTTTCTTCATCCTAGAGGACCTGAAAGGACTTTTCCAGCATAACACATGCAGCCTACAAAGTGGCAGAGCACAGTTACTAACTTGCAGCCACCTCTGGGGTGAACCTGTCTGACATCTGTCAGCTCCCGGCAACTCTATGCAACAGTCTAGTGCAAGAGGTGTAGATCATACCTTTGGGGAATTTAGCAAACATATTACATGCACAAATCCCAGCTAATGCAACACTAAGACAAGAGAGGACAGGTCGATTCATTTAATCTTTCCTTTCTGGGCAGTTGCCCTCTCTTTTTTCTGTCCTTACACAGTGTTGAGCATTGGCCTGTCCAAGTAACCAAAACTTTTCCAGTTTGCTTTCATCAGCTTTTTCTTTCCTAAAACCTTTTAAAATATTCTTTTTGCACAGGAGAATAGGGAACAAGTCTGCTCTTCCTCTACCCCAAAAATAAAACAACTCCATTTCTCTCTCTCTTTCCTTGCCTCTCTAAAGCTATTGCCCAATGACCTTTCAATCTCCTCTGATCTCCACCACTTCTTTTAAACCACAGTTACACCCTGGTTTTGCTATTTGGTGTTCTAACTGGTTTTAATCTGGACAGAAATAAACAGCCTGGCATTAGGTACTGGCAGGAATCCTTGCCTGGCATGCAGATATATGCACTGTCCCATGGCCAAATCATACAGATTGATGGATGCTGGCTTGTGGCCTTGATGCTGACTACAAATCCTGTGATTTGTTGCAGGATTGGCTGTATCTCTGAAAAACCGCTCACGGTGGTCGTCTCCCCAGCTTGGTAAGCTTTTTTTTCTTAGGTTGTTCCAGATCCAGAGTTTCTGCAGTAAAACAGTGGAAATGCCCCAAGGTTGGCTTTCTGATGAGAGGAGGAGATCACCTGGCTGATGTTTCATGGCAGGATGCTCAGTGGATCTTTCTCTTTAAGAGGTATTCCGTCAGTTCTGAGTCCTAAGTCTTTATATAGAAAAGCTCCTCCTGAAATCAAGGTTGGCTCTCAAAGGCTGTGAGACTAATTATTTCGGATCCCTCAAGGTTGCAGATGCCAGATGGAGAACATCAGTATTCAGTCTCTTGCAAGAGCTTGTCCTAATATCACCATTTTGCTCCTATATAGCTGCCCTTCTGTTTCTTCAACATACATGGGAAAAGGAACTCTGGTCTGTTAGAAAAGGGTTTATTCGGTGGCAAAGGCAATCTGGACGTATGGTCATGAGTGTCACCCTGCCTTTGGTCTACCTGCCTCTTAGTGGCCCCACATACATCGAGAGGAAACTGGCTTTTAGAGCAGCATCCTGCAGAGAGTCAGCCTCTCATGGTCGGTCCTCCTCCCCTATCCCAAGACAAGCATGAAAATGTTTTCATTTGAGCAATTAACCGTATATTTGACATAAATCATCAGAGTCCTGTAGAAATAGCTGGAGTTATTCCAACCTGCAGCAGCCACGGGCATGGCACAGCCCACTACCAGCTGCCAGAAAGATGTTCATCTTTCACTTGCCTACCAAGCTTTGACTTGCTCAATGGGAGCATTTCTGGACTTAGATAAAAACCCTCTTGAAAATATTATACAGGTTTACAAGCTGAGCACACTGCTTTGCTCACCCTTTAACCTCATCCTCCCAAACAACCCATGTGAAGAGTCTCTATAGACAGACTTTCCCCTTCCTGCCCTGAAGAAGAACAAAACTCATGACCAGCTTTCATTTCCATCCTTAAAATCAAATCAAATAATAATGATAAAAACCCTCAAGCCCTAAACCCTGAAAATATTCAGCAAAGTCAAGGCGAGGCTGAGATTTCGCAGGCCAGCGCTGTGGATTTATGCAGGACTTTACATGACTGTTTTATTTCCAACGCAATAAAGAATAACCAACTTATTGTAGCAAATGTTGCACCAGGTGCTATCTCCCAAGACCTTCTGCATGGGACAGCCTGCCCTGTATTTTCTCTGCCTAGCAGTGCTTTGCAAAATATTGGAAGGGAAAATACCCCATTTGTCTCTGCCCCAGGAGGGGCAGATTGCAAATGGGGAAAACTACTTGGCTTCATAGGTGTTTTCTTTCTTTTCCTTCCTCCCTTCCTCCCTTCCTTCCTCCCTCCCTCCCTTCCCTTCCTTCCCTTCCTTCCTCCCTTCCTGTCTTTGTCTCTTTCCTTTTCTCTCTCTCTTTTCTTTCCGTCTTTCCTTCTTTTTTTCCTGATCTTTTGTTTATAATTTCACTTTATCTTTCTCTTTCCCACTCTTTCAGTATCTCTCTCATTCTTTATCTTTCTCTCTTCCCTTCCCTCTTTCTTTCTTCTGAGATGAGGAGGTAGAAGGTTCCCTGGAAGCCACTGAAACTGTGAAAGGAAATCCCTTTGGTCTTGCCATCATAGTTTCAAAGGTCAGTTGAGGGTGTTCCCGTGGAGAGTCCATAGATGTTCCTTCAGGGCTACCTTTTGCTTGTGCTTTTGTTTAGGTTTCCCTCTTGACTTGGTTTCTTACCTCCTTTGGGTTCTTTCTTTCATTGGTGTTATGCTCAGAGTCATTTTTTTGACCTTAAAAAGCCAAACCCTGGACTTCGACCAGGAAAATGACTGTTGATACATTATCCCAGGAACTCATTGCTCTGCTGCTTCCACCTTCCAGCAGCCACGCTGTCGTCTTCTTCAGAGAGGAAATGTTACTCAGAGAAAGAGACTGGTATCAAGGACCCCTGGATCTTTGTCTTAGCTTTTCCTCTCTCTTGCTCTCTATGCCGTCTATGCGTGCCTCAGTTCACCCACCCAGGTATAATATCATCTACCTCACAGGGGTGCTGTGAGGCACTGACATCCTTGTCTGGAAGGTGAGGCAGAAACACTCTTGATTCAGATTAGCTCATCAGCATTCTCTGTAGGAACTTTATAGAGACATCAGTCTTGGCAGGTCAACAGTGTTATGAGTTTTGTTCGTTGTTTTCATCTGGTACCACTGTTTGGGCTCTTTACAGCAACTCCCTGCAGTCAAAGCTGGATATGATATGTGGAGGTCAGATATGGGAAGCTCAGCTCTTATTCCCAAGACAGCTGAAATTGCTGACACAACCATGGAGAGAGGGCTTTCTGCCCCACTGTCCTAAACCTCCAGCAACCACCCAATCAATCTCTTTGCCACCATGAGCACTCAGTCATTGCCTGGAGAATCATGCAAGTGCACATTTTCATTGCATATGAGACGCCAGTGCTCTCTGTGACGCAGTCCAGGCTGTCCTACAACACCAAAGGAACACCCTGGGAAATGTTTACTGGTCGCTATTGAAAAGGATGTGTGGAGAAAAGTAATGGTTTTTAAACCATTTCTCTGCTTTGCTAGGAGTTCAGTGCCTTTATGCAGAGACGCAGACTCTCCTTGATGATACACACTTCAGTCTTTGGATTTGGGCTCTAGCAGACAGGATTTATGACATGAATCCCATCAGCTGTCGCTGGAGGAGAGGTAAACCTGGTCAGACTCCTAGGCTACCCCATAGTCAGTGAAGGATGCTCTTTTATCCCAAGCTTCATCTTATCTAGAATGAATGATTTGCAGAATAAAAACTGTTCTGTCCAAGTACAGGAATTTCTCTTGCTTCCTTCAGGAAAGAGAGCAATCTAAAGACCTCCATTGAGGTGGGCTTTGAAAGTTGCAAGAAGATTACCATCCCTGGAGGTGTTCAAAAAACGTGTAGATGTGGCACTTCAGGACATGGTTTAGTAGGCACGGTGGTGTTGGGTTGACAGTTGGGCTTCATGATCTTAGAGGCCTTTTCCAACCTTAATGTTTCTATGATTCTATTATTAGACTGGGACACAAAATGGTTTAAAAAAAATAGAGAAAAAAAGTTCAAATTATCCTCCCAGAGGTGGAAAAGGAACCCAAAAGAAACCCTTCTTATGCACCCTGTGAATCTGGTTAGGAGAAAACAGTAGAATGAATCACCTCCTTTCACTCACACTGGTACATGGAAATTCTTGAAGCAGCTTCAAGGGGATCCCCCTGACTGGAAAACATCACTCAGAGAACTTCTGCTTGGTTTGCCTTTGAAAACTTGAATCAGAAACTCAAAAATAAAGGAGGAGAGAGCTTTAGCTAAGGTGAATCAAGTTTTCTGCACAAGGGAGTTGGATAGGAAAGAACCATCCCATCCCTTAAGAATTTTTGTGAATTTGTTTTTCCAACTCATATGGAAACCTCACGGTCAACAGCAAACACGAAACAAAAATATTCAAAACAATGCATATGCCAACAAAACCAGTTTGGGTATCTTGGAGGAAGATTGTTTTGATCTTTCCCTTTTTCCATCTTTTTTTTTTTTTTTTAAATAAATTACCCTGCATTTTGAAATGAAAAACTGTTCCAAAATGGAAAAAAAAAAGTCAAAGAAGACATCCAAGAACCTCAACTCACATCCTTCATTTCCCCATGGCTGTGGTATTTTTCAACAGGAAAAGGCTTGAAGCTTGTGTTGTCCAGGAAGTCTTAATTGTGATGTACTGACCTAGTTGGGGGTGGGAGAGAAAACAACCAGTACTCTTCACATCCCTTGAAACTGCAGCCCCCACACCCCAAACCTTACAGAGACCTCTTTGCAATGGGTTTGCCTTTGATGTGGGAGTCCTGCACCTGCAGCACGTTTCAGACCACTGCAAATAGTGTATACGATGCGATCTTCCCTTGCAGGATGGGAACAGCCAGGTACCCAAGAGGAGTTATTCCCCATCAGCCTGCAGAGCACCAAGGACAATAGCACAGGGTGCACCACCTCAAGACCTGCCTGCCCTTCAGCTGAGCCAGGATGGGGCTGTATTTTCTTTCCAAGTGATAAAGTCTTCTACTACTTTAAAAATAACCGAACAAAGGAAAATCCACTCTTTGGTTTATGGAGTTCAATTTGCCAGCAGCAATACAATCTATAGGGCCAGTACCAGGCAGTGAGAAATTTTATCTAGAGGTTGGCAGTGCGGTTCTCTGTGACACTATTTTTAATATATCTTTTTTCTCCTTTTGGGTGAAACTTGAAAAGTTCCTGGAATACTGAAATTTGGAAAAAGTCACTGTTATCCAACAGGAAAGTCCATGCTCCGCAGCACCCTGTCCATTGCCCCAGAATGACAAGCACATGGTAGAGGTTAGAGGGACCACAAAAGCCCATGGCTATGGTGACAAAGAAACAAGAGCACTCTTGAGACTAAAGCACATGAACAAACCTGCTTCACGACCCTGATAAAAAACTGCTGCCTAGGAGTGAATTCCCCACTGCCTCTTCTCAAAGGTCCCAAACCCACATTCACACTCGGCCTCCTCCCTTCCTGCTCTGCAATTTCTCATCTAGACCTACTCCCCCTCTCCCAGGCCAGGTTTACACCAGTACGTTCTGCTTAGTGCAGCTCTTGCCTTCACCACCAATAAGAAAGAACTCTCTGCAGAAGATCCCCCTCTGCCAAGCAGTGATTTTCCCAGGAGCACAAATACCCCTGGGAGCTGCAGGGGAGCCTGAAATAACCTGTGTGAACAAACAGGCTGATCTGCAAGTCTGTGTTAGGTGTGTGCTGGCAGATCTTTGCAGAAGAAGCTGACCGGCTGGCTTATCCCAGCAAAAGCTGTTTTATAAGACCTGGCTGAAATGCCCAGAGCTTTTGCATTCGATCTGGGCTTGTGCACTTGCTTCTTCCCTGTCCCATTTGTATGCTTTGACTTCTGAGTTGGTTTTATTTGTATTTCTTTTTTTGCACTGTCAGGAATTTTTAAAACCATGTTAACTGTAGTCAGCTGCATAATATTTGTTAGGCCTCTCCACCAAGCTCTTTAAATGAACGTCAGTGGCTGTCTTCCCTTGGACAATAATGAATGTATATATCGTAAGTGCAGACTATACAGAAAAGTGGCTAAGTCAAGGATCAGAAGGTTTTGTAAAGCCTGTTTATTTTTTTAAATAAGTTTGAGCATTTATATTTTACCACCATTTACGTGGTTTTGGGGAACCCAGATTGTGTCAAGATCTCATGCCAAAACAAGCCAAAAGTTGTTTGATTTCAACCTTTTCTTCCATGAACCATATTTTAAACGATACTTTGTCATTTTAAATGTTTTATTGCAACATGTACTGATGAAAACAAAAAAAACAAACAAAATGTCATCTTGACAAAAGATTTATACATGAATCAGAAAGTATTTATTTCAATTTTGTACCTTTCCATTTTAATACATTATAATGTATCGACTCAACTGAGATAATATAAACAGTTCATTTTAATAACATGTTTGCAGTGTGCTGTGTCTCTTTATTCTTTCCTTCCTACTCCACACTGGACACAGAGCCTATGAAACCAAAAGAAGACCTGTAAAACATCACATCCCAGCAATCCTAAGTTTCTTCTAAACCAGAGTAAGTCTTTGGCAGGAAGCTCCAGGAAAACCAAATAAGCCCTGGGTCAGGCCACAGGATGAGGTAGCTCTCCAGAGCAGACCTGGTGGGTAAGGAGGGTCCAGGGTCAGAGTAAACTTCCACATAGCTGGAAATCCAATCATCTACTGTGTGATCTCCCTGTGGAGTCTCCAGATAAGGGATGGCACAACCACACTTTCCCGTGTGCACCTCTGTAAGGGATGCAGTTTTCATCCTATGGCAGGGCTGCAGTCCCTGCATTGAGACTCCCAGGAGAGCCTCCTCACACAGGACTGAGAGCCTGCAGCCTATCCTGTCCCTGCTCATCCACATACACTCAATCTGTAAGTAAAGATTGAAGTTCTCCTACACCGAAGCTCCAAATTCAACTCCTCTTCCTGATTTTCTACCTTTGCCTCCTTTGAGCTCCTTGCCCCTGCTCAGGAAGGTGCATTAAACCCCATACACATGGAGGGACACATCTCTGTTGCTGCTGCTGGGCTGTGTTTTGGCTTCTCTGCTCCAGTTCTCTGGCTTCAGTTTTTGCCTCTTGTTGAGTCATTCTCCCAGCCCCCTGAAGAATCTAGTTTAGCCCAGCTATCAAGAACTGATCCTTTGATCCATCCCTTCACAGACAAAGCCCAGGTATGAAGCAGGCTGTGAAAGACGTACTACTTCAGACCGAGGTCTATCATGTAATGGGTAACTCTTGGCCATGGACACCAAGAACGTGCCACTTGTGGGGAGAAAAACTTGCTCATGAGGTCTCGGTGTTGCAGGCTGCAAAATCTGCTTGTGACCATAAGGTAGATGTTGACATTTGGCTGTAAGGCACTGGGCTGGCTGGGTCCATGCTGCCAAACACCTTTAGACTCCAGAGCAGGGTGGTAACATCCAAGCCACCTACTGGCAATGGTCTATTCTGATTCCTGAGCCAAATCTGAGGACTATTTGGGACATTTCCAGATGACTCGGTCCAAAACTGTACTCAGGAATGTGCTCATAAACGTGTCCAGGAGTTCTTTAATTTACTGCTACCGACATAACTGATGGAGGGCATCATGCCCACCTGGTGGACCACACAGCACACTAAAAAGGAGGGAGGGTGGACACTCATTGCAGAGGCCCAGGGGGGTGCTGATCTCTGGCATATTATCAGGAAAGGTAGACCATATTCTCCTTGACTGAAATACATAGCTCTTCCCCTCGAGAAACTGCTGTTTTCTTCACTCTGAACAAGGTTTTCATAGAAATATGGGAATGTGAACCTGCAATTTCTCCACCTTCGTATTTCAAAGCAGAATGAACACTAGGCACAGACAGATTCCAGGAAGGTTCCTCCTCAAACTTGCTGAGGCCATTAAAAATAAAAATGTTTTGTGGCACCAGTTTTGTTGTCTGAATCCTGGCAGGTGAAAGGGAAAGTGTGCTTCTTTTACAGTGATGTCCCAAAATCATGACCTTCTCTAGAACTATCCATTTAATTTAAGAAGCAAATCCCATTCTTCCACATCTGGCACAGCTGGCAGCAGACAGGAGTCCTGAGCTAGCCCTACACAGCTGTGAAGGTCCAACACTTCATTGTATATGTAAGAATACACAGTGAAAAGAGAGGTGTCTCATACATAATAGCTCAAATCAAACATCGTTCTTCCTGGATGCTCTGGGCAGGGTCTGAATTTCAGGACACTGGCAAAGTTTGCTTAGAGGGTAGATCTGGGAGATACTGACTGAAGAAGGAAAGGGAAGGGGGTTAGTGTTGTGCAATCTCATTGCTACACGTAAAGGGACATTAGAGAAGACATCCTAGGGGTTATCTGGAAGAAAATTAGGTGAGTGTGGGCACTGACTGCAGACAGCTGCCTTTATTCTGACTCAATTTGTTCACTTTTAACTAAATAATTCATACATCTCTGTGAACCAGACGAGGATATTCACTTTTTAGATTGCATCCAGTCCTCCCCAGAGGATGGGGCAACTGCCATCTGGAAAGAGGCAGGAGTTGAGGGGAGTCCTGCAGTCCACCCTCATCATGATTCTAAGAGACGTCTTCCAGATTGCTTTCCCAAAGGGAGGTTGCCAGCTGTGCTGGAGTCCTTCAGAGTCAGAGGAAATAGGTCACAACAAGAAAAGCTGTGTTCCAGGAGAAGCAAACCTCTTCCAAGGAGAGGTATACAGGGAGACTGTTTCTTCCAGGGTGGATGTAAGTCAGTTCAGCATATGCTGGTTGTTGTGAGCCATCCTCCTCTGCCTCCCAGCAGGAAGGAGATGGGATGTTCAGCACAGGGTGATTATGTTGGCATCCATGACAAACTCTCACACCATTTTCCTAAGTTTGTGTGGAGGCCTTTTCCTTTCCAGCTGCCATCCCCTATACCCCTCTCACTGTGGCCTCATGTTCTTTCAGGGGTAGAAAAACATTTTCAGTTGAACAGAGGGACCATTCCTTTCCTACCCCAGGACTAGAGGGTTGATGGCCTGTGTGCTGCAGCATGGGTCTGTGGTGAGGTTTGGAGGCTACCAAACCACTCTCTGGGTCTTGGGTGATTGACCCTGAGATGCAAAAGGGGATCTCTCCTTACCCCTCCATAATCTCAGCTCCCCCGATATGTCAAAAGTGATTAGACCCCCACACTTCTCCACACACAGTGAAAAGCTGGGCTCACACACATTGGCCAAATGCTTTAGCAATGTGGTCTTTGAGGCTGGACTGTGGAAGAGAAGGGAGAGAAGAGGAATCGGGTACAGGGATGAGGCTGCATATATTCCAGGACATTGGGAGAAGCTGTGAAGGGACCTAGGGGAAGAAAAAACATCCAGGACACATTTGAGGGTGGGAAGGAACACAGAAACAAATGCCAAGAGAAGAAAGCCAAGGAGGTTTAACCACATCCAGCACCAGAGCAGAGCAGAGCATCAATCCTGGAAAGACCATCTTTCACCTAGCAGAGTGGGGAAAATACAAGTGAAAAAAATTGCTTTACAGAGATATCCTCAGGCTGCCCCATCCCAGGACATCCTTCTGAAAAAATAGGTTATATGTTCCCTTTCATCAGTCTTCCAAGTTCTCTTTTAACACTTTCCTTAATTCTTTTCTCTGGCTTGCTACTAACAAATAACTTCTGGAAAGGACAACTTCAGCTCAGTCTACAACCCGACTGCTTTTCGTGCTGTTCCTCATCTGCCTGCAGAGTGGACTCCTACCACAAGGTAGGTAGTGGTAGGTAGCAGTTGCCTCCACCTAGACCAGGTTTAATGTGAATTTTCTGGACACTTACCCAGTCTTCGGTTCTGTAGGAAGGTTTGGAAGTAGATTCTTTCACAGGTGCTAAGGCATATAAGCCCACGGACCTATGCAGAGGGCAGTCATGGTCATATCCAAACTGCATGTTAGGATTGACTTATGACCTGTGCTAACTCCTTAGTAGCACCGAGGGATGGTTTGGTCCTGTGCTAATTTGTCTTGGTTGAAACCATGCAAATAAAAGCAGAGTTACAGCAACGAGACACCAGTATTATTAGCTTCACAGAGTGTCGGGCCACAAAATCATTGTTTAATCGAAGATCGGTGTATTTACACAACACTTGGCACAACTGTGGCTTAGAGGGTCTTGCTGTGATAAGATAAACAGTCGAGAAAACAAACCAGTAAGGAACAAGTGAACAGATGAACTTCAGGCTGAAAAGTAGCAAGAGGTGAGACATGAGACACCAGGAGAAACTTGCTCCTGATGGGATGAGCCAACACTGGGTAGGTTATTTGGATGGGAGCTGAGCATTCAGAACTGGAGATAAAGAAAATGTTAAGACTTGCTTCAGTAGGACCTGTGCTGACCTCCAGCAGTGTCCACTTTCTAAGTACCACTGGGAAGGTAGACAGTACCCCAGGGTTTTAGAGGTACACCTCACCAGATTAAACTGTAATTTTTGCAACTTCTTGCCTAAAACTTAACAAAATACCTGATCATGCATACATATGAATTTTACTTGTTCATAGATATCTCTCTCGTCATAGAACAAGCTGGGATCTGGGTGTTGAGCTAAAGCAGAGATTTTCTTTTCAAGCAGAGTACTTTCTCTAGTGCTTTTGAGAAGGCTAAGTACACAACAGTATTTACAAGCACTATCAGTGCTGCCATTTGCGCTGCATGTGGATTTGAATTCATCTGTGGGATAACTGTGCCATGATACATTCCGTGGCTCATTGATTCTGCAATGAGAGAACAAATGAAAACTCCAGCACAGCTTCTGTTCTACAAGGAGCATGTGGAAATCGAAAAGTTTGCAGCATTACAAACGGAAATGTCCTGAATGATGTGGAGTACTGAGTGCTTCCTGGCTGTCTGGGAAGACTCAAGAACATGACATCACTCAGTCATTCATTTTATTGTTCCTGTTATAGACCAGCGATGCTGTTGTAGCCCAGATTTTCACCCCATTGAGGTACATGGTAGAGCATCTCTGGGTAGAATGAGCAGAGTCATGGACCTGAGCAGCCAAACGTGCTGTGAAGACCAGCTGGTTTGTTGTCTTTGACCTCCACAAAAATCACCATTAATCTGCATTCAGTGACATTTGTAAAGAGGAATGATAGTGATAAGTCAAATTGGAGGACAGGCTGAGAGAGTTGAGTTTGTTCAGCCTGAAGGATCCAGGGAGATACTATAGCAGCCTTCGAGCACTTAAAGGAGGCCTATAGGAAAGCTGGGAAGGGGTTCTTTATCAGCAAGTGAAGTGATAGGATGAGGGGAAATGATTTTAAACTGAAAGTGGGGAGATCTATAGTAGATATCAGGAAGAAATGTTGTCCTGTGAGGGTAGAGAGGCACTGGCCCAGGTTGCCCAGAGAAGTCAGAGATGCCCCATTTCTAGAGGTGTTCAAGGCCAGGTTGGATGGATCTTTGAGCAATGTGATCCAGTGGAAGGTGTCCCTTCCCATGGCATGGGGGATGGAGCTAAATTATCTTTAAGGTCCCTTCCAATCCAAACTATTCTATAATTCTATGATTCGAAATTGCAGGCCTACCTAGCCCACCACATGGCCTGAGACAGTGGCCAAAAGCTGCTGTACCAGAAAAAGTGTAAGACACAGCAAGTCTGGAGTGATCTTTCTGTTTTGCACATCTCTTTGTCTGCTAAAATCAAGTCTTTAAGGATTTCCTGAACTGTAAGTAGCAGCTGGACCATGATGCCTAATGGCACCTGGTGTAGCTGCCCTTCAGCAATGTGTCAGACCCTTTTTAATCCCTGTATTCCTTCACAGCATCCTGTGGCAATGAGTACCACAGCCACATATAGAATCTTTTCACAGAATCATTTAGGTTAGAAAAGACTTTTAAGATCATAGAATCATAGAACAACCACGTTGGAAGAGACCCACCCGATCATCGAGTCCAACCATTCCAATCAAACACTAAACCATGTCCCTCAGCACCTCGTCCACCCGTCCCTTTAACACCTCCAGGGAAGGTGAATCAACCACCTCCCTGGGCAGCCTGTTCCAGTGCCCAATGACCCTTTCTGTGAAAATTTTTTTCCTAATGTCAAGATCACCAAGTCCAACTGTAAAAGCAGCTGTGATATGGGAATGGTGGCAAA
Organism: Piaya cayana; assembly: GCA_013389865.1. NCBI lineage: Eukaryota > Metazoa > Chordata > Aves > Cuculiformes > Coccyzidae > Piaya > Piaya cayana. Next base: position 29,298 of record WAAB01024171.1, on the reverse strand, counting down.
CAGGAGGCTGCAAACAGAAAAGCCAGTAGGTTGACAGAGGTCTTGATTCAGTGAACTACGGCAGTACCTATATATCATCATACATCAGAACAATGAAGCTGGATCTAACTTCCCAATGCAGAGAGCCACTTGGTTTATTCAGACTCACTTTGCCAAGTGTCCCTGGGTAGGTGAGCCTGGAGGTGTGTTCCTACACTTTCAGAAGACGGACTCCCTCTGTAGAAAGGGCATGGCCAATTCTTTGCTTTGGTTGATGGGCATAACTCACACATCTCCTCTTCCCTCTATTCTGCCCAAGCAGGCTGCAAACACTGGGAACAGTCCTTGGGACATCGAAAAACAGTGGTATGGAGTTGCCTGTCCCTCTTGCTGCTCCATGGCCAGCTCATGGCTGCTATGGTGCTCGCCTTGTCCATGATAAAGCCCACTAGCAGCAGGTGCAGGAGAAAGACCAGCAGACCTCAGCACATCATCACCCCTATTGCACATTGGTCCATATTGCTCTTGAGAACAATTCCTGGCCTCTGCTTATTCCTGGTTGGGAAGATTGGTGCTGGTTGTTCTGGGCCAAAGACAGGCCAAAGACCATGCTGAATATTGATCAGAAGGGGCAACAGATTAGAGTAGTAGCATTGATGCAGTTAGTAAGTATTAATGATGTAGAAGTAAATGTCCTACACACATCCTCTGCCTTGCCCAGTCTAGAAGGTCACCCTTGCGTAGACAGTCCTGTGGTCCAGGCTCATGGACTAGGTTATGGGTATGTTATTCAGCCACACCTTTTGAATTGAACTGGGCTTAAAATTAGAGTTGTCCCTCGTAAGATGGGCACTGTCATACCCTGAGATTTATGGATATCGGTTTAGGTGGACTCATGGTTGCTTCTTTAACATGACTTCTATTGAAGCTGGGTATCATGTACCAGCACAGGTTCTGAGCACTTCAGAGGCTGTTACTGTCACTTCCCATCCTGCTTGCCCTGCATTTTATCATTCATTGATGCTTGTTTTACAAATGGGCTTTATGGGGGAATCCCATTTTTCCATTCTGTGGAAAAGAAGAGCATAGGAAGATGGCACATGAATCAGAACAGTGTCCACCAGACCAAGGCAGCTCCTGGCATTCCCCAGACAATGTCAGTGGTGAGATCACAGGACAAAGTTGCAAGTGTAGATGAGAGAAAGTAAAGCCGATGTGCAATTAAAGAGCTAATGAGCCTGTGTTGGCTATTTTTAGTGCTCTTTTATTTTCCAGTGGTTGCTCAAACAGCCCCGAAATGACAGTACTGGGTCAGCCTTGAAAGTGCAGCTACACTTTGAAAAGCGAGCAATGTCCTTGTGGGTTTCCCTCTTTTATTTCTCTTCAAAAGCCCTAAATCTAATTTGCTATGTTTACAAAGATGAACCCTGCAGAGACTGTGAGCAATGCTGGTTCTGAAATCTTCAGAAGTAACCTCCATCCTGCCACGAGAACTTCCCAGACAACCAGGGCTAACGAATAAAATGAGTTATAAACTGGATGCATTAAAACAGTTTAGAAACTGTTGCAGCTTCATTTGCATTTTTTCACTTCTGACCCCTGTTTGCTGCTGTTGCATTTTTACTTGTCCTCAGCATATAATTTCTTATGAATTATGTAACAAACAGACTCTACTGGGCCTAGCAGTTTTTCCTGCTCGTGAAAGTGATGAACTTTCCTTGCAACCATTTGCAAGCCCAAAAGTATTTGATAAACTATGCAGGAATGCTTTTTTATTTCATAGAATCATAGAATCACAGAATCACAGAATCACAGAATGGTTTGGGTTGGAAGGGACCTTAGAGACAATCCAGCTCCAGCCCTTCTGCCATGGGTAGGGACACCTCCCACTGCATCAGGTTGCTCAAAGCTCCATCCAACCTGGGAACTAATTTTGAAATCTAAATGAGCATCTGCAGGAAATCCTTTCTGTTTCTTTTCCCATCTCATTCTGAACAAAGCAGGTGAATGTTTCATAGGATTAAATGGGATGCTTGAATATGCAGAAGAGTAAACTGCACTTTACAGAAGAGTAAATAGCACAGGATTGGTTTTGTGGTTAAGACGTTACATCGGACCTGAGGAAAGATACATTCTCATGAATCAATTCCCAAACTGATTCATAAAGTTTTAGACTGGAGGAAGTCACTTAGCTGCTCTCTCCATCCTGTCACCAGGTCTGACAGTCCATCTGTGACAAGTTTGACCACCAAAAGGCCAATTCCAACTCCCCTTACTCAGTCCCAAGTGTTCTGGTACTCAGCTTATTCTCCAGCATGCTAAAGTATGTTGATTTCTGTTTCTCCAGATGGCAGTGGACAAGGTAACCAATTGCTTGCCCTCATCCCTAGCAGTGTGTGCTTGAGTGCCTGTGTGCTTTTTACTTCTGGACCAAACATGTCCAGTCCCTCCAAGTGATTCCTCAGACTGTCTTTCCTAATCATCTAGTTCTGTCAATTCCTCTTCTCTGTGCTCCATATCTGGCTCAGTCCTGATTTCCTTAAGTGCAGTGGCCAGATACAGGCATGGCATTACATCTATGGCTTTTCCATCTCTAAGACAGGGAGCAATTATCCCCTTTCATCACAGACAATGTGGTCCACAAAGAAACTGGTCCTTTTGAATCAGCATTTTACTACATGTTCTCATCTCATCGGTTCTGTTTTAGCTGTGCTCTCTCCTCCTTTTTTTATTTCCCCACCAACACTGGTGCCTTCTAATAATTCCCAGTTTGCCTACATGGACCTGCCTGGAGGCCGGAGCACCTCTCATAGGAGGACAGGCCGAGAGAGCTGGGGTTGTTCACCCTAGGGAAAAGAAGGCTCTGGGAAGACCTTCAAATACTTAAAGGGGTCCTATAGGAAAGATAGGCTGGGNAAAGAAGGCTCTGGGAAGACCTTCAAATACTTAAATACTTCAAGAGATCCTATAGAAAAGATAGGCCGGTATTTTTGTCAGGGAGTGCAGGGATAGTATGAAGAGGAATAGTTTTAAGCTGAAAGAGGAGAGATTTAGATTAGATATTAGGAAGAAATTCTTCACTATGAGGGTGATGAGCCACTGGCCTGGGTTGCCCACAGAAGTCACGGATGCCCCATGCTTGGAGGTGTTCAAGGCCAGGTTGGATGGGGCTTTGAACAACCTGATCTAGAAGAAGGTGTCCCTGTCGATGGCAGGGAGGTTGGAACTGGGTGATCTCTAAGGTCCCTTCTAACCCAAACCATTCTATGATTTCCCTGGTTAAATCTTATCCTACTGCTTTCTATCTTGTCTTTTTCAGGCTATTCCTCCACTCCAAAGTGATTGGTTGAGTTTTGATCCTGCTTTCCACACCACTTGCAGCCCTTCTACGCGTGGTACATCAACAGATGGTCCATTCCACACCAGGTCCTTCACAGAGTATCAATTAAACACATTGTGCACCCGTGCTACGAGGAAGCTGTCTAGAACATAAGTCTGCACGTGGGATGGTGCTGAAAGTCTCCTCAAAGACAATTTTTAACCCTGGGGCTTCAGACCAGATTGAGCCCATCATGGAGCCAGGGAACCATGAGGCACTCCAGACCTCTGCCATCTGTGGATGACTCCCAAAGTTCCCCTTACGCTTAACATTAAGGTGTGCACTGTTCATCTGTGGCTCTTGGTTACATGAAAAATCTTACTCCCTTAGTCACCGAAGCCAGCTTTCTGGTCAGAGACAAAAATTAAATTGATTTGTTAAGAATTATTCCCAGCAAGTCTTGTAGTCAGTTTTTCATCACTCTGTTGTCCTCCAGTGGCCAAATATTGAACGAATTACATAAGAAATTCTGCAGTGTTTTCCTGGGGACTGGATTCAATGTAACTGTCACAGTTGAGCCCTGGCCTGGACAATTTCAGCAGCTAAAACTGAGCAATTGGGCTCTTAATTCCCTTCCTCCCCATCCCCAGAAAAAGGGGAAAAGGAAATGAGAGGAAAAGACTTTTGAGTTGGAAACTAAAACTAGAAGAGCTTTAATGAAATGATAACAGTAATGAAGAAAATACTGTTAATAAGAAAATAATAAAATACATAAAATACAGAAAATGCATCCCCACCCCTCAGGGACTACACAGCACCACAAATGCTGCAGAGCAAACATTGCGGTGAAGGTGAGTGGCAGCAGGGAGCTTGGCTCAGAAACTGGATTCAGGAATGCACAGATCTGGGTGAGACAAGACTCTCACTGGACATCAGCCATAGAGGACAGGATGAGACCCTTGTGATCTCTCAGTTTTATAGTAAGTATGACATATATGGGACGGAATACTCTGTTGGTCAGTTTAGGGTCACCTGTCCTGTCCACCCCTCCCTGCAGGTGCGACCGTTTTTCATCTCTATGGCATTTCACCAGCTTGAGGATGGCCTTAGTTATTACAGGAATAAGTATAAGCAATGGTCTTTCTGCACACCAATGCCCCATGTTATCACTTCCAGAGAGAAACGCTGTCTGAAACACTTGCAGTTCGTTTTCAGAAAATGAAGTTACTTAAGACGAGACTTCGCTGAAATTAGAAAACTGATTCTACTTCTGCTCAAACCAGAACTGTAACTCATCTATAATTCTCTGACTCTACCACTGTCCTTTCTCCCACAATAATGATTAGCAACTGTTCACGACATTTCTCAAAATTTCCAGGCTGAGTTTTACCCGTCGCAAACGTTCAAGCAGACGCAGCAGCCTTTCTTCCTACCTTTGAATCTGCACTGTTAAACTGCTCTGAATATTCACTCAGGATTTGGGGGAATATCAAAACATGCAAATCCTTCGGTCTCTGGACGCTGTTTCTCACAGGCTTCTTACCATCCCACCTACATTACAAGCCAGCCTCTTACCTCTCCTGCACTGTATTTATAAAGCCTCTGTTTGCTGACAGTTGCACCCTTTCCTGCTGACTTTGTGTGTAGCTAATGGTTTCTGAGGGTGCATCTGTGCAAGCTCTCTTGACCAGTTTGTAGATCTTGCAGTCCCTTCCTCAATCTCATCGCCTAGGTGAGTTCAGGTTAGGTGACCTGAATCCAATCTGAGAGCACCGCTCTCCCCATCAGCTCAGGTCAGCCTGGTCCTTAATGGTTTCTGAACCTGCCTCCCTTTATCTCTTTTAAATTGAACTGCACAAGGTTCTTTGCATCCTTGACCTGCTGTCCATGTCTTTGGGATCCTCATCATCACCCCACTCACGCTGGCTCTGACTTTTCACTTTCTGACCTTCTTTGGACTGGTCCTCACCCTGCCTTGATTGCAGCTCAGAGCTGTGCTTCCAATCCATGTTCAGCACCACCCAGCTAGGAAATCCAACCCTGAAATATCAGTCATGACAATAATAATCCACCTAAAAATCCATCCTGTGCCCATCAACACGAGTCTAATTCCTTAATAGCATCCAATTCTTTAGCACTCCTTTATATTTTAAAATATCTCCACAAGAAATGCAAGCTGTTAGTGCCTTAACTTTCACACCATGCCTGTACCTCAGTTTCCCTCTCTACAAACCACTGCTGCCTTTTCGTCAACTCCCTACCTCCTCTCTTTGGATAACAACCTGCTTCAGTCTCACATCCCATAAAGCCCAGGCTTCTGAAATAACAACAATGGCAGCAGTAATAATAAAAATGCACTGTGCTCATGGAATAGAAGGAAAATCATCTGGATTTTCTGTCTGTTGCCTCCTTTGCCCACAATCCCTCCAACATCCCCCACCAGGCACCGCTGAGCTCTTCGCTGGCAGCACTTCTAGGAACATCACCTCCTTGCCTGGAGCCCATTTTCACTCCTCGCCTGCCCCAGTAGCTGTTCTTTGAACCCCGCATCTCCTGGCTGCAGGCACTCGTTCTGACATCTTTTGCTCCATGGGTCAGACGTTGTTAATCTCTTGCTCCCTGCCTGGCACTTGATGGGCGGCTTCTCTCCTCCACTAATACAGCCTTATACCAGAGCTCACCTCTAATCCGTGTGTTCTCTCAAATCATCATCCTAAATCAAACCTGTCTTTTCATTTTAAGCTTTCCAGGCAATCCTTGTCCCTAGTGTTTCCATCACACCTCTCCCAGGATTAGCTCAATAAGCAATTCCACTCTGCCCTCAGGCCATTATCACACAACAGAGGCTGATTTGCCTCACAAATGACCTGTTGCACAGCCAGGACTCACATCCTATGTCTTTACTTGCTTTACGCCTCCTATTTCCCCACTTCTCTTCTCCTGGCTGCCTCCCTTCTCCTTCCCTAACATCTCCCTTGTTGATGGGGCACTTGAATGGGGTATAGAGAGGGGAAAATGAGCGTGTTGACTAAAGCTGCTTCTTCTCCATCTGAACTTGGGCAATGCATTCAGATCTAGACATCTCCTGCAGGCATCTCGTGTTAGGTAACCTGAATCCCACCTGAGAGTGTCCGTCTCCCCATATCTGCTCCAAGGGGGTTTACAGCTCATGGATCCCATCCCAGTCTTCAAGGAGAGAGTGACTGGTGTAGACCTCTCTCTGGTGTTAGCCCATCATTGGTCCTCCTGGTTGCCCTTCTGCAGATGCCGGTTAGACGGAAAACCTAATTCCCAGCTTCCACAGGTCTTCTCTGGTAGAATGGTGCCAGCAAGATGGGTATCAGGCTCAGACATGCTTGCAACCCTCCTCCATTTATCTCCTGTTTCAGTTTCTTTGTACGATTGGCTCTGCTCATCCCAGCTGGATCACTCCCTAAGACCCGGACACTTCAACCTGTGAGTGGCATCAAAGGAATTTCCCAAAGCCCGTGAGGACTGTGGAACTGAAGCTGACAACACAGCCCAGGCAGCAGCCACCCCGTGAATGATAAGGATGTGCCAGGAGGAAAATACCCTGGTCAGATCTCTGAGTCCTAAATGATCTTTGCAGTGCTGGCTGTCAGGAAACACCTCCTTTCAAGTAAGACCCTTGGGAAGAATCACTGAAGAACTCCAAATGTAATGCCCACCAGGCATCCTTATCATTTTGTTTTTTGAAGAAGAGCTACACTTCAACCATTCCGAGCACAGTGGAAATAGGATTATAGGAATTTTTTTTTTGAGGGCTATAATAATCCATATCAGCTGTTCTTTCTCTTGGAAGAAAATATATTAAAATGCATTTATATATACATTTTTCTTTCCTGTGACACCAGCTTTTACTTAGGTCTCTAACTGCTAAATAAAATAATTGCTTCTAGGTGGATCCTTCCCCTTTTGTGCCCGTTACCTAATTTCACTGCCTCTGTGCACATTCATGTACTTAAATGTTTCTAGGATCAGTACCTTAGACTACTAATCTGCAAAAGTCGTGTCTATATCTGCGTAGAATAATTTGGAACTTGATCTCAAGCTTACTGTAAAGCAAATAGTCAGCAGGTATGACCTCATTTGTGTTTTGAACCACGATCCTTTGCAAGCAGGGGAGTAAGGCAGCTTTGGAAGCAGAAGTGCTCTGATGCAGTCGAATATTAAGTATCAAAACCAAACAAGAATAAAAAACTCAATCTCAATGCATCCTTTAACAGAAATTACTTTCACTCTTCCACCTTCAGTTATGTCTTTATAGCATCTGACAACTGAAAAGCGTGCAATGCTGCTACCTATTGGAGTGATCAAATATCCTACTCAGTTCTCAGCTAGAAGACTTACACCTCTCCAGAAACAAAAATGGAAGCAGAATTTGGCTGGTGTGAAATGGCACACTCAAGTGACCATTCCAACATTTAATGCACAGATGACACCAAAATTTAGTTGATTGAGAGACCTAGAGACCTCCGAGGGATAATTCATAAAAACAGCTATTGCTTCCAGAAGTACTTTATTCAGGGAACACAGATAGGATGATGGATAGAGGATACATCCACTTTTATTTCAGATCCAGTTGACAGTAAAGAGTGGCCACTGCTGAGAATCCTTGGGTGGTAATAAAAGGGGAGGAGGATCCTGGTGTGTGACTTGGGAGCACCAGAAAGCAGATGGGGCATCAGCTTGGTAACTCAGATAATCACAGAGCTTTTGGTGACATGAAATCTCACCTGGCCTCCCCTCCCTTAGGAAGAGAGCAGGCCTGATGGGATTCCACTACAGCCACATGTAGAACCAGCTGGATATGGAAACTCCCTCTGGGTTAGAAGATGGGCACCAGGAATTCCAGTTACGGGCTTGCTTTATAGAATCATAGAATCATCAAGGTTGGAAAAGACCTCTAAGGTCATCAAGTAAAATCATCAGCCCAGCCCCACCGTGCCTACTAAACCATGTCTCAAAGTGCCATGCCAATGTTTCTTGAACACCTCTAGGGATGGTGACCCCATAACTTCCCTGGGCAGCTGCTTCCAATGTTTCACCACTCTTTCAGTAAAGAAATTGTCCCTAATGCCTAAACCAAACCTCCCCTGGTGCAACTTGAGGCCATTTCCTCTCGTCCTATTCACTTTTTAATTGGGAGAAGAGACCAGCATCCATCCACCTCCCTACAACTTCCTTTCAACTCTAGACAGTGATGAGGTCTCCTCTAGGCTTTCTCTTAATCGGGCTACCCACATTACAGGAGGTGTGTTGCACCCTGTTTAAGACCATCCCACCAGCTCTCTGCTGTGTATGGATTTTCATAGAATCAGAATGGTTTGGGTTGGAAGGGACCTCAAAGATGATCCAGTTCCAGCTGAAGCTGACAACAGTAACCTTCCACTGGATCAGGTTGCTCAAAGCCTCATCCAACCTGGCCTCGAAAACCTCCAGGGACGGAGCATCGACAACTTCTCTGGGCAACCTGGGTCAGGGCCTCATCACCCTTACAGGAAAAACATTGTTCCTAATATCTCATCTAAATCTTCCCTCTTTCATCTTAAAACCATTCCCCCTTGTCCTACCCCTGCACTCCTTGATAAAGAGCCCCCCCCAGTCCCCAGCTTTCCTGTAAGCAATTTTGTTAGAACAGGAAAAAAGAAAACAGAATGAAGGCTGTTGATTCTGTTCTCCAGTGATTTCCTCTTGGAGAAAAACATTAAGTGAAAGCTTGAACACTCCTGCATACCTGGATATTTCCAGGTCCAAAATATGGTTCCTCTTCCTAAGGCAGGACAGTAGAGAAGCCACACACACAAAAAAAAGACAGATTTCAGGAGACCTCAGTAAGCGCAGAGCATGGCCAGGCACTCTCTTAAATGGTTTATCAGTTAAGAATAGTCATTCCTTAACCTAACACTATCAAGCACATCAGTGCCTGACACCCAGCTGCAAGCCAGGACAAAAGTTAAGGCAAAGCCAGTTTAGGCAGAGCCCATACAGGCATCAGGGTGAGCATGAGACAAATGAATAAACTGAAGGCATGGAATGAGATACAACCTGCAGTTGCAAAGCTTTATGCAGCGCAGCAGGCATAAGAGAAAGACCAAAGGCAAGGCTGATCCCCTACAGAGCAGAGGGGTTGGTGTGTGTGTGTGGGGGGGGGGTGATTCATCCATTCAGTCTTCACTAAAAGGATTAGATGCAATCAAGTGGCTAATACAATTAACCAGAGAGGCAAAGGGAAAAGATCTCTCTCCCAGGTAGCAAAGGATTGGAAAGTATTTACATGTTTTCATGTCAGTCAAGCTTGACAAATGTGACTTGGGAGTACAGAGAACTGGCAAGAACACACACTGTGAGGGTTTCTGGTGGCTGGATGGGGGGTAAAGACTACAGAAGGACCAGCTTGGTAACAGAATCATCACATCACTAAGGTTGGAAAAGACCTCCAAGTTAATCAAGTCCAGCCATCAATCCAACACCACCATGCCTACTAAACCATGTCACAAAGTGCCGTGTCTACATGTTATTTGAACACCTCCAGGGCTGGTGACTCCACCAGTTCTCAGGACAAATGTTTCCAGTGCTTAACAACCTTTCCAGGGAACATTTTTTTTTTCATCATATCCAATCTGCGCCTGCCCTGGTGCAACTTGAGGCAATTTCCTCTTGTCCTAACATTTGTTTACTTGGGAGAAGAGTATAACACTTGCCACGCTGCAGCCTCCTTTCAGAAAGCTGTAGAAAACAATGAGGTTTCCTGTCAGCCTCCTCTTCAATAGACTGAATAGACTCATGTCCCTTAGCTGCTCCCATAACCTCTGTGCAACAGACCCTTCTCCAGCTCTGTTGCCCTTCTCTGGATGCTCTCTCACCCTTCAATGTCTTTCTTGTACTGAGCTGACCACAACTAAACACAGGATTCATGGTTCAGCTTCATCAGTGCCAAGTACAGGTGTATGATCATTCCCTGCTCCTGCTTGCCACACCGTTTTTGATCCACACCAGGATGTCATTTGCCTTCTTGACCACTTGGCCACACTGCTGGCTCACGTTCAGCTGGTATTACACCAGGACCACCACGTTCTTTTCTGACCTTCTTTAAAGAAGGAATTGGGGCAGCCAGAGGAGCCAAATTAATAGGAACTGAATTTAAAAAAAAAAAAAAAAGAAACTAAGGAAAAAGTCAACAAGTTATAAATAANTTCCTTATAGGGCCTGTTCTCCAGCCCCTTCACCAGCTTCGTTGCTCTTCTCTGGACTCGCTCCAGAGCCTCAACATCCTTCTTGTGGTGAGGGGCCCAGAACTGAACACAGGATTCAAGGAGTGGTCTCACCAGTGCTGAGTACAGTGGGTGAATAACCTCCCTGGACCTGCTGGCCTCGCCATTTCTGATACAAGCCAAGATGCCACTGGCCTTCTTGACCACCTGGGCCACTGCTGGCTCATGTCCAGTCACTGTCAACCAACACCCCAGGTCCTTCTCCTCCAGGCAGCTTTCCAGCCAGGCTTCTAGTCTGTTTCAATCTGCATCATATCAATCTGACAGAATGTGCCCTACAGAAGAAATGGTTTTAATTTTTGTTTTCTTAGTCTGTAAGTCTTTAGAACCTCCCTGTACCATGTTGTCATAAGCAAACAGGGAAACACAATCTAAATCAAAGCAGAGAAGCAAAGCCATTTGAAAAGGTGAAATGTGGGACTCGTAACCTGGTTGTCACCCAAATAGAAACATGGATCGTCAAGAGTTGCGGGCAACCCGTTCCGACCCGGGCAGGACTCAGTGCTCCCCTTAATGACCTGACTTGCGCCCCCCCCCCAGGATTCAGCCTGCCTATATCCTGTTATTCTCTACCGCACACCGTAAAACAACCACAAGTGCTGCTCATCCCATCCCCTGGCTCCTTTCTCTCCCGCCATAACCCGCCCCACCAGAGGTTCTGCCTGTTGGCCACGCAGCTCCGCCCAGGATCAGCGCTGCTTGGCTGTCGCGGAAACTGCCTGAGAAATATCCGCCAAAAAAAGACGGAAAATAGCCCACATTCAAGGTCTTACGCTTTATTTTGTAAATTTAGTAGATTTTTTAGTTTTAAGCACTCTGTTTCTACTAGGGTGGGTGCTTCCCTCGTCTGGTTTAAGACTTTTAATCAGGCCTTTTTTCAACTCCTTTTTCTGCGCCCGGAGTGTGCAAAGTCCCCGAGGGGGCGGGGGTGGGGGCGTGGCGCTTCTGGCGCGCCGCCGGTCGCGGGAGGCCCCCAAGATGGCGATGCTGGCGGAACGTGAGTGCCATTCACTGCAGGCAGGAGCTGCGCTGGCGGGGCCGGGGTGATCGGGAAGGGACCGTTTCTCTGGGGACCTTCCTCCCCACTGCTCTCGGTGTCCCCCGCCCCGGGGCTGGCGGCTCCGCGGTATCGTTGTGCGGGTTTGCGGGGCTCGGTCGCTTCCCGGCGCGAGGGGAGGCGTGCGAGGTCGGTGGGGAGGTCTCTGTGGAGCTTTTGGGGCTGGAATTTTTCTTTAGCCACGATACTACTTTGCTTTGGTGTGTTAGAGAGCGGATCCCCCGAATCCTTCGGGCAGGACTCGGAGGAGCCGCGCGTGTGGAGACATCAGACCGCGCCCAAGGCGAATATTTCTGGTCTTGCATTTGGGCCTGAGCGTGAGCCAACAGCATCCTGGCTTGGATCGGCAATGGGGTGGCCAGCAGGAGTAGGGAAGGAGTCGTCCCCTTGTACGCAGTGCCGGTGAGGCCACACCTCTAATCCTGTGTTCATTTTGGGGGCTCTTTGCAAAAGAAAGACGTTGAGGGGCTGCAGTGTGTCTAAAGAAGGGGGACAGAGCTGAAAATGGGGCTGGAACTGTTTAGTCTGGAGGAGGTTGAGGGGAGACATCACTCCCTTCAACTCCCTGAGAGGAGGCTGTGATGAGGTAGGTGCTGGTCTCTTCTCTCAAGTAACGAGCTTTAGGATGAGAGGAAATGGCCTCGTGTTGCAGCAGGGGAGATTTAGATTGTATGTCATTAAAATGTCCTTCACCGAAAGGGTTGTCAGGCACTGGAACATGCTGCCCAGAGCAGTGTTTGAGTTGCTGTCCCTGGTGACATACCTATTGCCTCTAGTCCTGTCACTACAAACCTTTGTAAACAGCTTTCTTGTAGGCACCCTTCAGGTACTGTAGGGTTGCTGTTAGATCTCCTTGGAGCCTTCCCTTCTCCAGGCTAAACAACCCCAACTCTCTCAGCTGAACTTTCCAATCTGGCCCTGAAGAGCTCCAGGGATGAGGCAGCCCTTACTTTTCTAGGCAACCTGGGCCAGGGCCTCCCCACCCTTATAATGAAGAATTTCCTCCCAAGGTCTAATCTAAATCTTCCCCCTTCCAATTTAAAACTTGAGTAGAAAGTCCAAACTTCTTAACTGTACTTTTGTATGTAGTGGGATTAATACACTTCTGTTAGAGTATTGTTAGTGGTTTGGGGAAGCTTTCTGGACATCTTTAGTGTGAGAGCATAAGGTCTAGTGAATTTATTTGCATGACTGAAGGAAAGATGGACTTAAGTATAGTGATCAATTAGAAAATGTGGTTTCCAGTGGAAATATACATATGCGAATGGAGGAAACCAAAATTCCGTTTATATATGTAATTCTCTGGTTATCTTAGATGTAAATTCTGTTGGTATCATGTTTCAGAATTTGTTAATTATTTCAGTTCAACACTTCAAATTTAGTATGTGATGCTGTGTTAGGTTCCCTTCTGAATGTAGGGAATTCTGAAATCAGTTGACTTAAAAACAAACCTAGTTGCCAAGAGCCACCTTTGCAGAGCCGTGTGCCTTTGTTCATTGCCTTCTTCTGCAGTTATAATTGTGAAGCCTTTACTTCTGATGCTTTTATTAATACTCATCGTAAGAAGGAGTTGAGGGGGGTAAGTGGTTTTACTGCAGCTGTTTTACTGCACATGTTTCAGGCTCTTAAAATAACAAGAAGCATTAAGTGCAAATTTTAACACTGGAAATTCTTTTTTTTTTTTACTGTGAGGTGTGGCCAAACACTGGAACAAATTGTTGAACATGGTCCTGCGCAACCTGCATGGGTAGGAAGTTGAAGCAGATGATCTGGAGAGATCCTTCTAGCTTTTGTGATTCTGTGGGCTAAACTGAGAAAGGACAAAATTGATTTTTCTGTGCTTGTTTAGTGTGAATTTAAAAAATGTATCAATTAAAGAAATTATTTGGCTTTTATTTTTCACTTATTTTTAACTCTCTTTAACTTGTAATAAACTTTAACTACCTTACTGGTGCTTACTAGGAAAAAAGACATCTTAGTGATGAGTTTCAGAGCTTGTATTAAACATAAAATCTCTTCTGTGGGCCATGTATTTTTTTCTGTTCATTAGAGAAATTTAACCTGTTTATCGTTACGTGTGTTATCACCGCACGTGGGCACACGGCAGGGATTTGGGTAGAACTGATAAGAAACTTTTAGAAATGATGTTAAACTCATTGTGTAGGCACAGACTTAGTCGGGGTAAAATGGTTCAGCAAGCAATCTTTTTCAAATTTTAGGATATCTGAGTGAGGAAGTATCTGAAGGAATGTTGCTTTTCTCCACTGGATGGTGCTGCTTGCCCACAGTTTCCTTACTATCACCATCGTTTAATGAGAGCAGCCCTGAAGATTGCTGTTAACTTCTGAACTGAATTTTTTAGCTGCATGATAGTGTATTGTTTCCTGTCTCACTCTTAAGGTATCAGTGAGCAAATATTTCTGATAAATAGTTGACTGAACAGTCTTTTCTGTTGTTTGGAGAGGAGAGATGTTTTCATGGCTTGGGTGCAGCATGAAGTTGTTCCTGGCTTTCTTAAACACTTCCCCAAAGGAGTAAGCAAGTTGCTTTATTTTCATGCATCTAGCTTACTGTATTTGAAAATAAGAGTGCATTAACCTGGCAGAAACCTGAGGATTAATCCCACAGCGGTGGTTAAATACTTGGACTGAAAGAGCTGGGAAAGGGGAGGTCGCTTAAAATTTCAAGCTTGAGAAATTAGGTGTCCTTGCATTTTGTCACTAGGGGTCTCCTGGGAGTGAAACATCTTGGAGCTTCTCTGTGGAGAGATTCAGAAAAATTAATAGAAAATAACACTTAAAGTGAATTAATTGAAGTACATCAAACAACTAATCTTGGAAGTTAATTTAGATTCGCATATTCAGTTGGCATGGATTTCCTTTACTCTGTAGACAAAACCTTGGAGACAAGGGGTGGCTTTACAATTGGAAGAATTGCATTGAATTTATTTTCTTGGCGTTTGCAAAGTCACCAGCTTGGGGAACTGGTTACAGAAAGCATCACAGAATATGAGTGTGCTTAAAAAGTTTTTATGGTTAGAGTTAGAAAAAGGCATGGGACAGTTGAGTGGTGGTGGCGGCTGAGTGAGGGGGAGTTGGTGTTAATTGAGAGATTTTTAAACAAAAGGACAAATTAAGAAATGTAATTAAAAAGGAGGGATACTGCTCAGCTGGGCGGCATAACCTCTATTAAATTACTTCTTTTTATTTTCATTTATGCTGTTTGCTTCGCCGTTGGCTACTGACAAAGGTAACAGCCAGGGTGTTTCCCAGTTTTGTAGGACTTAGCTTTTGCTTCCAGCTTGGTAGCTTTTTAATTCTTTCACCTCACAAGCCACTGGAAACATGGATCCTTTGCACCTTGGATGACAGAAGGTGGCAAAGAAGATGGCAAAGCACGTTAATTGTCCCAGATTCCTCGTCAGTGCTTCAAAGATTGCAGTAAATGAGTGATGTGAGCCGTGCCGCTTGGGCATGCATTTAAAATTGCCATCCACAGTGGCGCTTCCCCACCTTTTGTTAGTGGCACAGGTAGGGCTGGTAGGAGATGCTTCTCTGAAAGCCGCCTGCTGGAAATGAGTTGTTTTCCTAGAGAAAAGTGAGCCAAGTGAGTACTTGTCAGTTCCTCTCACAGTACTGGAAAATCTTTTTCTTATGGACTGTTTGGGATATTATGGAATTTTTATCAGAGTATTATTTTTATGGGGCTGCGATGCAGCACCTATTTTGAGCTTCAAAGCTTTTGGAAGTGTGCTAAAAAAAGCCACCATCATGCATGGTGACAGCATTGGTTCTTCTTTAAGGACAAAACAAAACTGGGCAAAAAATGAATCAAATATTCCGCCCCTCTGGCCCAAATCCTAAGCACTGTGTTAGAGAAAGATGACTTCCTGATTATGTTGAAGGTTCCTCAGTGGACTTGGCTTCTCTCTGACTTTGCATGGCCTTGGGTTAAGTGGTTGGTTTTGATCCACAGCTTCCTATCGTGTTTAATGAAGTTTTGTAACCTTCCTGTCTCTCGTTCTTTGTTTGTCTTGTTTATTTAGGTTGTCTTCCTGCATGGTTTAGGTGCACGCTTAGAGCAACTGGTTAACAGTGCTAGCATTTCTTCCTTGATTTCAGTGAAACTGTTCCTGATGGTAGAGGGCCCTGCACGCATGTGTACCGGGAGAGTGTAGTTTTTGTAGTGATGTCCATAGGACAAAGGAACCTTGATTCTTGTCTGGATTTCTTACCACCTGCAATAATTTCTGCTGACAACAGTATCTGAATAAACCATTCTGTGGCACATCCAAAAGCTGAAATCCCACTGGTTTGTCTCCTGTGATTTAGTTTCTCTGGTGACTTGTTTGAATTTTGACTTTGCTTTAGTTATGAAGGCAAATGTTAAAGCTTCTGTGTTCTGGTTAGAAGGAACACGGGCCAGTGGATGTTGTCCAGAACTGGGAAAGCCAGCACTGAAGTCTCATCCCCTGTAGACTTCATGTTGAAGCCAGATGTAAAACAAAATTGAAATAAATATGGAATTTAGGTCTGTAATCCTTAAAGCCTTCCCTGAATTGTGGCTCATCCTTTGGGAGGACAACTTCTGTAGCAATTTTACTTAGGCATTTTTCAGGTTAATAGTTATAATTATTACTAGACTTTTTTTTTGTTTGTTTTTTTGCAGTGTAAGGTTTAGTGAAATTAAACCTGGAGAATGTGTTTGCTCTGGCACAGGTTACGGGTGTTTTTTTTTTTTTTCAATGAAGAGCTTTTCTTGAACTGATAAAATGCTGAAAACACTGTGGAAATGTAAAAAAGAACTTGTTTGAATTTTTCCTCCCTGCTGTAGCCCGTAGAAAGCAGAAGTGGTCTGTGGATCCACGAAATAGCGCTTGGAGTAAGGATGATTCTAAATTTGGCCAGAAGATGCTGGAAAAGATGGGCTGGTCCAAAGGAAAGGTATGTTCTAAAGGAGGGTTGCCTAGGTGGAAGGTGTAAGACTGCGGGGGTACTCTTGACTCAGTGTTTAAGACAACCATGTTCTTCAATATGATTTATTCTCTAAACTGCACAAAGAATTTGAGCAATACTAGATTTCTACATTTTGTTGCACAAGTACTTGCTTGCTTGTGCCTGTCTTGCTTTCCAGCTTTTCTCCCCTCTCTTTGACAAGGTGATGTCTCCAGGTAAGAGCGGGGATTGACACTTTAAATCAGATGGTGATTAGACAAGTTGCCTTTATAGAATCATAGAATGCTTTGGGTTGGAAGGGACCTTTAAAGATCATCCAGTCCAGCCCCACTCCAGGGGCATCTTTAACCAGGTCAGGTTGCTCAGAGCCCCATCCAACCTGGCCTTGAATGTTTGCAGGGACGGGACCTCCACTGCTTCACTGGGCAACCTGTGCCAGTGTTTCACCGATGTTTATGCCTCCAGTTGTCTCTCTGGCTTTTGGTACTGCTTAAAGCAACTCCAGGGCCTGCTTTAATGTTTCACTTGTTTTTAAAGATTACTTCCAATCTGTTCCCTAAATGGCCAAAATGCAGTGTTTTGTGAGCTGTGTTACTTCCCAGCCTGTACCTGTCGGGTGAGGTGTCCATGAATAATCTCTAAGTCGGGGCAGAGAGCTGCAGACTGCTCAGCTGCCTCTTAAAAGCAATTTAATTTCCACAAAGGCACCTCAGAAAAGCTGAGATTTGGGCCTTAATGTTGGCATCTTTAGTGAAATGAAGGCATGCCACTTCCCACAGTTTGTCTGTAATTCTTCTCCTTGATTTCCACTCTTTGTCTTTTTTTAAAGAGGAATAAAAATAGGACCATTCTCAAGTGTGAGTACACTCAAACTTAGAAAAATAAGCCTACTGTTGGATTTCTTGGTGTAGCCTGCTGTTGCCTGAGTTGACTGACAGCACAGATAAATCTGGTTTCTAATTGCCTCTAATTTCATGAACAAGCAGTACTATCTGATTCAAAGGCTGCTCAGGTGAAGGAACTGGCATTGGTTTCACTGGGCTTTAGACCAGATTGTTAATAGTACGGAGCCTTAGTACTTTTTTTGAGAACTTTACGCTTTAGTGTGTTCTGTGTCCAAGATTAAAATAAGGTGTAAACCAGAGTAGAAGTAATGCTATTAAATATTCTGATTAGATTTTAGGCAGCCAGCTTCTCTGTCCATAGTGAGCACCTTTGCCACTATGAACACTGTCGGAGAGTGAAAGCAAGACCTTATGTCATTTTATATGTCATCCCCTCCTCATCTTCACAATAATGTTTCCTACTTGAGTTATGGGATCTTCCTTTGCAACAGCTACAGCTGTAAGAGAAGGATTTATGTCTCCATTCCACTACAAACTCAGACAAATGGAACCTTAGCTTGATGAAACTAATGGGAAAAGCCCATCTGTGCAGTGAAATTAAGCTGCTTACACTAGTCCTGTTATTAGTTGTGTTGGAATTGGGTCACGGCAGGATGTGTAGCCAAGCGTCCTGCTGGGTTCCGTACTTTTTGGTTAGCAGAAGTTTCAAGGTAAATTTTCCACCCCACTGACCAAATAAACTCTAGTGTATTCACAATAGCAACAGCATTTTTCAAATGTGCCTACGATATATCCACAGGGATTCTCTCCTCCGCTTCACCACATACATGTGCATTATAGCCGTGTCCTTCAAGGATGGTTTGTTACTAGTGACAGAGTATGGAAAAAAGCAGGTAGATCCAGGAATACAGCTTTAAACCAAATGCTTTGTCTTTTTCCTCCCCTAATCATACAGTGAAGAAAGATAATACTGGGCCTCAAGATTGCTTCCCAGATTTAAATGATTATGGATTTTAGGATAGACAAACTCAATGTTTGTTCTCTCCAGTATCTTCATCAAATTTTGAGTGTGAATGAGATGTGAGAAGTCCTTAGTGTCTTGCTAGCTCCAGGCTGATCCTCCCCATCCTCTGCTTCCCTCCCATATAACTTCATTCTTTGCAGTACATTCCATGTGACATCAGTCTTACAGCCGTTGCACAGCTGCCTTCCCAACAACAGAGGTATTTTTGGTGAGAAGCATGTTCTTTTTATGTAGTGTCTTGTTTTAAAACCATAAACACTTTGGACTTGCCTAGGAATGTGAACTGGCTTCCTGGTTAATCACTCAACTACTTAATGTTGTTGCTATTTAAGTGTTTGTAATACTTTGCTGGAGGCTTAAGTAGTAAATCAAAAAAACTTAATATCTCGTGCGCTAATACCTGTGAATGAATTCAGTTACAGGCAAGTAAATAAATAGCAAGTTGTAGTTTCTTGCTGTATTTCGTTGCCAACTGTCTTAGAGTACAAAAGCTGTAGCTTAGTCACTGCTGTAAAACCCTTACGTTTTTACCCTTAAATCCTTATTAGGGTCTTGGGGCTCAGGAGCAAGGAAACACAGAACATATCAAGGTTCAGGTGAAAAACAACACGCTGGGGTTAGGAGCAACTGTCAAGCATGAGGTGAGCTCTAGACCCAGGTAAGGAAATGGCTCCCATTTCAGCTAAGGCGCTACCTGAGTAATGGGATGTTATTGAAATCCGTTGTCCCATCTGGTGGCAGTGTGCATCTATGCAGACATCTCTGCAGAAACTCTTGACCTGGAGTTTAATTCTGCTTTGTTGAGTATTTGAGGAGCAAACACCTGCTTCAAATGTTACAATGAATTCTAGGAGCAGGCTGTTCAGGGATTTTTATGCTTCCAAGCAAATTACCGAAATACTTTCTTTCTCCCTGTGTCTTCTGCCCAGCTTAGCTGTGTACCATCTGTCACCCTTTATGATACACCTTTGTGACTGGAGTTTGGGTACACAGGCAGAGGAAAATGTGATTCTAAAGGTGACTGAGTCATATTGACATTTTAAATAACTCTATTGCAAAAAAAAAATCACACTAGTACTTTCTGTCTGTTTTTGTAAACATCTTGCGCAGACAGGGGACATATGGAGCAAACAGCAGCTCAATTGTTTAAGGACTTGGGAACACAACTCTCATCGTTCCTACACTTTGTGGTGGCTGTAGGGAGCTGTTGTTAGCATCGCCACCTGTGGTCCCTCCTGCCCACAAGGATGGAGTATATGTAATAAACAACTTCCTAGATTGCAGAGTGTTAGTATCTGCCTTAGCAAAGCTTAGTTCTGAGAACATTTGCCTTGTGTTTATGTGGGTTATATTTACATTACAGGACAACTGGATTGCTCATCAGGATGACTTCAACCAGCTTCTGGCTGAACTGAATAATTGCCACGGACAGGGTGAAACAGGTAGGTTCATGCTTTGCTCAGTCAGATGCTGGAAGCTTAGCAGAGTTTCCATTCTTTGTTTTAAAAGGCCAGCTGAAGCCTTGTCCTTTAAGCTGCTGATAGCTGAGCCTGACAACTCCCTCTTCTTGCCCCAGATCAGTGGGAGCCGAAGGAAACGTGTTGCCATCAATGACCATGCTTGAGATTGTCTGCATGAATGTGTGGTTATTAGTGGAGTGGTTTTGCTCTCGATCAAGACTCTGTTAAAGGCTTTTGTTGGGGAAAGCAAACAAAATTTTGAACTTGTTCCTTTTATCCAGGACCGTGATATAGGGGACCTTTGCTGGGGTGTACTGTAGCAGTGCTTGTTTGTTTATAAAGCAACCAGAGCCAATATGAAGGCTGATAACACAATCACTCACCACTGCAATGCATTTGCCTTGCTTTCACTAATGAACTGTCACACCTGGCTTCCACGCTCTGGTGGTTTCTTAAATACCTACTTTTCGTGTCCTCAGACTGCTGCTTGGCTTTTGACTCAGAGTTATGCATCTCAGTTTTGAGTGTGGTATGATGTGATTTGTGCAGCCCTGATGTAAAGCACACCAGTGTGGAAACCACAGAACTTTCCCAAAAGGACTATTTATAAAGTCGCTTAATTTTGAAAAGCTTTGTACAGTTTGACTGTGATTTGTAGAAATAAAGTTATGCTAAACTGGTGAGTGTGAGCTTACAGTACAAATCAAAGGGTCTGTCATTTCTCCTTGAGTTATGCTGTCTCTCTCATGTTTAAACTCTCCTTGTATGTTTAAACAACTCTCTGTGGAGTGTTCAAGCAAGTCTTCTGTTGGAACACAGCAAGTCTGTCCGCATGGTGCTGGTGGCAGAGTTGCCTGCTTAGTGAACTTTGCCGCTTCCATTCATTTGTTCTTAACATCTGAGCACAGGAGGTTTTCTAGGAGAGGAAAAGGAGAAAATCAGTTAGCCAGAAGGATCAAATTTGGTTTCTAATCTTAAAAAGCTAGGATTAAAATTCTGAACCTGATGCTTTTTTTTTTTAAATTCCATGCGCATTGGAGCCCTAATCATGATGTGTGCTAGGTACAGTAGTTGAAGTCCTCAAGAGGTAGAAGAGAATATCGTAGGGGAATTCCAAAAGTTCCTTTCTACTTTTGTAACCAAATACTGCCCAAGTTTCAACTTGAGCCATGGGAAGATCATCTCAGTGTAACTGGTGGGAAACCTGCAAGCTGATGAGCAGAGAGCTGAAGTGACTTGCCCAAGGACACAGTGAGTCAGCACAGAGGCAGGTTCATTTAGCGAAGCTGTCTTGTTTCCTAAATCTGTGCAGTATTCCCTGGGTCTGGGTCACCTGCACTGATACAAAGTGGCCCCTGAAAACTGCATTTCTCCCTGTTGTACTCAGTTATTTTTACTTGATCTTTTTAGGGGCTGGGACAAGAGTCTTCAGTGACTGAGGACAAATTTGGATGCATGTTGAAAACTTAGTCAGAATGACATTTGTTGGTTTGCTGACTTCAAGCCATGCTCTGAAACTTGTTTTTTTGGCTCTTGGTTAAGCTGGCAAAACTCATCCAGATACCTTTTCCTGCAGCTGTGCTACAGGATCAAATGTGGCAGTATTTGCTGTCATCCAGTTTCAAATTGCATTAAAAGTCAGCAGGAAAACTTTGCTGTCCTTGAACAACTGGCATAGTTGCCAGAGTTGGAGGAGTGCAGTTAAAGATTGGGAAGGAAGGGTCTCGTGGTGGTTAGTATGCCGACATTCAACTACTCTTGATCTACATAATTTTTTTTGTTTTCTAGCTGAGCACCTAGTAAGGAATTTTGATTCCTGCCTCTTTTACTGGGATATGAAATGATGATGACTGTGTCCCTTTCCTCTTGTGTATACAAATCTGTATAGATTTGCTGTAGAAATGACAGGTAGCTTTATTGCTATGACTAAATAGCTTTTAAAAAGCACATTAGTATTGCTGCAGTACTTACTCAATTTGTCAGAGGATTTACGAGTCACTAGAAGACACAGGGATGTACCTACCTGTCCATAGCAAGTGCCTACACGTTTCAGTAGTGAATTCCTCCTTGAAGGCACAAGGTGGTGCTGCTGCCCCTTTTGCTGTAAGGATAAAGCCCTGTGGAAATCCTTTACTGTGTAATGTTCCCTCCCATACAAGTGGATAGGTATCAACTTTGTTCAGGATATTTTAGATCTGGTCCTTACTTTCCCCATAGACCATTTTTATGGAGGATTTTCAAGTTGACTGAGAACTCTGTCCAAAACTGAGAGTTTTTTATCCTTTCTTTTCTAACTGGGGCTTAGTGGGTAAATGGAAGAGTAGATCTGTGCTTTCTGGTAGTCGGCTCTCCCACTCCAGGCTGTGAGTTTCATTTTTAGGTCAATGACTCTCGTCAGGTGTCACTACCTATCAAGCAGTGAAGTGCTGTAATTCCAGTGTCAGAAAAGCTTGGTCTGCAGAGCTTTCAGGGGTGGGAGCATCTGAAAAAGGTGACTCAGCTTATCCCTCAGGGTGTGGGTTCATTTCCCTACCCATCCCAGTTGCCACTGACAGGAGAAAAAAAACACCAGAGTAGCCTTTTCTGGGGTTGTACAGTGGAGAATCCTGTGATGCCTATTTCTTGTTGGGACAGGATTAATAGTTATTAACCAGACAGCAGGTTGCCTCCTCCTGAGAACTTCTTTTAATTCCTGAAAATTTCTTACACTCTGTGTATGCAAAGAGTACATCTGTACCAGTAAAATATCCTGCCATATCACAGGAACTTGAGATCTCTGCTGTGAAATAGTTGTGACCTGTACAAATGTGCTTGTGACCTGTACAAGCTAACATTTCTCCAAACAGCTCCTGAGTGAATTTGAGAGTCAGCCAACCCTAGGACCATTCCCAGTGGACAGTTTGGATGTAGCCCCTCTTCTGGAAGCTTGGAAAAATAAATAATAGGGATGTAACTATTTGTTATACATAGCCTTAGGGACAGAAAAGCTCTGCCACTGTTTAATTTCCTTACACAGATGTATCAAGCTGTGTCTGGATAGAGGCATTTTGTGTAGTGTTAGAAGTGAAAAGCCTGTCTGTGGGATTGATTTTTTTTCCTTTTCTTTCTACACAGTCATGTTTCCTGTTTTATTTTATAGTTTTTATGACTTCTTTCTTAGACTTTAACGTTGGACATATTTTGTAACAAACAGCGCACTAAAGCATTACCTGTTATTTTTTTCTTAGCGTAGAAATGGTGTTAAACTCTGCCATTGACCTGGAGTACCTGTATCTGTCTTTTCAAGTTATGGTAGGTTAGAAATGGGAAGGGAATGTGGCAAAAAGTCAAGCAGTAACATGCTTCGGCCAAAAATTACCATGCTTCCTTCAGTAATAAGTCATGATGCATTGTTGAGACTTCGTTTTGAGAGAGAAAATCAAATACACTGATGGTTGAATTTGGTGGGTTCAGTGCCTGTACTAAGAGTTGTAATCTTTTTGGCATTTTCTTAGAGTCCACTGTGAATAACCAGAAGGCGACATTCAGTCTTGAAGAAAAATCCAAATCGTCCAAGAAACGTGTCCATTATATGAAGTTTGCAAAAGGTAAGAGGAATTTCGTTGTTTCATAAGCTCTAACCAAGATTAGGAAAAAATCCCGTGGGTCAAGGTGATCTGTTGCCTTCTGTGATCTATATTTGGCAAGTAAAATCTGGGGTTAGAAATACCCCCTGCAGCAACTTACTTAAAGCTGTAATACACTGTTCCTCTTTATTTTGGACAATTTCAGATGGCTTTAGGCTGTTGTTGAGTAAAACAGTTCCTGTCTGAAGGAACTGAAGGAGCTGAATAAAGAAACGGCGAATATTCTAAGTGATCTGTGTGTGGGCAGGCAGTAGGAGGGGGAGGCAGGGGTGATAACAGTTACTTGAGCATCTGCACTGTGCTATCCACAATCTCCAGTAACCCCTGCTCAGAGATCATGTGGATAAGACCAGTGATCAGATTAAACCTGAATGCAGGAGGAGGAAAGCCCTCTTACATCTATCAGGTGCTTTATTGGATAAATCAGGACAGTGGTTGGTGGCCACAAAAACCATATCAAGAACTCATGGAGTTTAGTAATTTGTTTCTTTCTTAGAATGACGATGTTATTTCAGCCATCCCTGGGTTTTGGCTCTTGACCTTTGTTTCATCCGTTCCTCTATTTCTCTGTTGGTTGCATTCTCCTTTCACACACTTTCACATCATACGCTGTCTGTATTTATGTGTTTCAGTGTATGGATGGGATTGTTTTCCAAGAATGGCTGATTTATTGAACTTAAAGCTCTGTGTAATATTTTCTGATAACGAATGCCTCCACTCAAACAGAAGTAATTAATGTCTCAGTTAAGGCCAAATTCTCGTATTGGGGATTTGGGGTTTTTGATTAAATAATTCAGGCTAGATATCAAATGCGTTAACGTGACTCTGCCACTTTACGACATTAAGCAATTAAATTTGTTTCAGGACTTGCAAGTACAGAGGCCACAGCCCGTTTGAGGTAGTATCAAAGAGGATTTTTCTTTATTTGGATTTAATCTTTTATGAAATATAGAGAAAAAAAAAAAGTGTCTTTTGAGCCTATGAAATGTGGAACAAAGCTTCCAAATTAACAATATTCCTTATTTGTTTGACTGCAGTGTTTCTATAAGGCAGACCCTGTTCATTTGTACCCTCTGTGCTCTAAACAGAGAAATTGTCGTTTTTCAGAGTAAGAGGAAAAGTTATTTGAGAAGGCCCTTGTTGTTTGAGTCCGATCCTGCTTCCTTTCAGACTAAACAAGACAAGCTCACACAAAAGCAGGAGAAGGGAGCAGCAACGATAGAAAATGCGGCTTCCGTTTCTGATGCTGTTTTGTAGCCTCACTGCTGAAGAAATGTAGGAACCACACATATCCTTAGCAGCCACACTTGGGTCTGGAGCCATGCAGCAGATGGGAATAATGGTTCTTCTGGAACTTGGAGGAATCTTTGCTTCACCCTTGAAGTTGTTTTAAGTTGGAAAAATCCACTGTGTTGCAGAGGTCGAGGTTTTGCTATTGAGAAGCAATTTCATGCATCAAAGAAAAGCCCCCACTGAATAAAGACGGATTTCTTTTTTCTCTGTATAGAGGAGCTATAACTCCCTAACTCTATCAGAGATGGAGAACTCTTATGAGAATCCCAAGATATGCACCTTATCCTTGAACTTTTCTTGTCTGTAGGATGTTGCAACTTTTCTTTCCTTTTAGCATAGTGCAGACCGCTTTCCTCATCTTGCTACAACAATTGCAGTGTCAGGTGGGGGAAAACAAGCTGTTATGTGTTTCCTTGTGGGCATCCTCCAGCACGCTGTGGTTCTCTCCTCACAGGCTTTTCCCTCTACTCACACACACTTCCTCCTGTATGTGGGAGCCAAGGTCAGCTGTGATTTAGTGTCATTAATGTTCTTCTCCTGATTATTATTTTAACCTCAAAACCCAATTTCTTTACCTCCATGGGTCAGAATTTATGCTTCCAAAACATACCTGTTACACCAGTTGTGAAGATTGTGGCCTTTTTTTTTCTTCCCTTAATCCTTTCAGGTAAGGATCTCTCTTTGCGCAGTGAAGATGATCTGTCCTGCATCTTTGGGAAGCGACAGAAAAGTATGAAGACAGAGGTAAACATGAGGCTTCACCTTTCTCTTGTTTCCGTCCATAATTTCCCTTGTAACTGAACCATACTTGAATGTCTTCTGCTGAGATCACCACGTGTGCATCAAAAGCAACGAGTCTTCCGCCTGTGAAATTACTGTTGTTTCTGTGACAGGGCTGGAAGTGGATGATTGTGCTGTGAATCTGTGATGTAACTTCTTTGGAGTTAGGAAACTTCGTTTTTAAAATTTTTATACTTGTTAGGTAATATACATCACAAAGTAGATACATTTTGCTTGATTTTGGATATTTATGGATCTCTCAAATAGAATTTGGCATTCAGTAGCAACTGGCCAATCTCAGCAAACGCCCCTGTTTTCACAAGAATTGGGAAAGGCTGAGGAGCTGTGAAGTCTTGCTCATCTTTGAACAAAGGTGTGAAGGGTTCGTTGCCCGCATTCTCCACCAAAATTGCTGTGAGGGTTTTGGGAGGATTTTGCAAAACGAACCCTTCACAAAAGGATTCATAGAATGGTTTGGATTGGAAGGGAACTTCAGATGGGAAGACCATCCAGTTCCAGGCCCCCTTGCATGGGCAAGAACACCTTCCACTGGATCAGGTTGCTCAAAGCCCCATCCAACCTGGCCTTGAACACCTCCACGAGTGGGGTATCCATGTCTTCTCTGGACAGCCTGTGCCTCGCCACCTTCAAGATGGTTTGGACACTGATAAATACAATACTTAATGAGAAGACTTTTCCCTAGCTTTGTGTAATGAGATCAGGGTTTGTAGTGGCATTTATTTTATTTAATTTTATTTATGTATCCATTAGCATTTTACACCTGCAGTGAATAGGCTTGCTATATCAGTGTATAAAATATCTGATGTACACTGATATGCGACTAATGTACTCAGAAAAATTCTTTGGAAAAGGTGACATCAGGAAAAATCACAAATGAATAGGTAGCAAGAATTGCCCTGTCAGTTCAGAGGTCTCCAAAGTCTCGTCTGGCTAGAGGGAAAGATGGAAATTGAAGGAAAGTTTCTGAAATACCCTGTTTGTATTTGATGTTTTGCTCCTTGTGCACTACGCTTGAAAATTGGTCTGTAACATCACTGTAGGCTACTGTGAACTGTGGGAGGAGAGGAGTAGTGGGAGAAATGTGCTATGAAATCCTGAGTAGTACTGAAAGTAATGTAAGGTTTCTAGCTATGTAAATGCTAGGTGGAATGACAAGGGGGCTTGTAAAGAGCAAATAGCAATCCACTCAGGAATCATCGCTGGAAAAAAATTGCTGTAAAACAGTGAATACTTCAGTGGGGTGTCTCGAATTGAGCAGTCTGAAGCATCTGGTCTTGCTGTTTTTCACTAGTGTTTAGTCTGGAGAAGAGAAGGCTGAGGGGAGGCCTTGTTGTGCTTTACAGCTCCCTGGAAAAAGGTCGTAGCAGGGCAAGTGTTGGTCTCTTCTCCCAAGAAACAAGCAATGGGACAAGAGGAAATAGCATTAGGTTGTGCCAGAGGAGGTTTACACTGGATAAGAGGAAAAATTTCTTTACTGAGTGATGAAGCACTGAAACAGGCTGCCCACAGAAGTGGTGGAGTCATCATCCCTGGAGGTGTTCAAAAAGTGTGTAGGTGTGGCACCTTGTGACATGGTTTAGCAGGCATGGTGGTGTTGGGCTGATGGTTAGACTGGATGTTCTTACAGGTCTTTTCCAATCGCAATGATTCTATGATTGTGTCCCATATAGTGTTATAATTTCAGTGAATGTGCTGTAGGTTTCAAAGTTATTGGTATGACAAAGGAAAATGTAAAGTGTTTTTTATTAAGTATTGTTCTCTAAACTTCAAAGATACAGTTAATTAAACTGGGAGGTTAGAAGATATTTAAATAAATTAAGAACTGTCCTGTCTGCCGCTGAGAAAAAACTATGAACTTTTGTTACAAGTCACATGGTTTGCCTTGAGAGGTAAGAGCTGGGGATGAGGCCGTCAGCCACAAGAGAACCCACCATCTTCACTTATTATTGTCTTGAAATAAACATTTGGAGACATCTAGTACATGAGAATTGTTAGAGGTCTCAAATGCTGTAGGTAAACTTGCACCATCAGAACCACCTTGGTGGACACTTCTGATCACCTAAATAAGCCATAGATCTACTTCTTAGCTCCCTTGCTGTCAAATCAATTTGAAGGAAGACAAACTGGGCTTCAATGCAAATCAGCAGTGTTGTGGGAGTAGAGTGTGCCCACCCAGGAATTGTTGGTCTTGTTTTCTGTGCATATCCTGTGTCTTTTGAAACTGAAAATAAGTTTGGAAAATGCTGTTACTTTTTCTTAGCCCTGCAGAACATTTGTGGCTGCTTGTGAAGGGTATATAAGTTTGTGGTGCTTTTGATAATTCTCTGTCCGATGTACTGGTTTGCTGATGGCTACACTGCAGATTTACTTTTTTCCCCTCACTGAGCACTAAGCTTATGGTTCAAGATTCTGGCAGAAACTCACTGAATGCTCCCTTTCGTTAGCACCTGGATTTCCACATGCAAATTGAGGCAGGAGGTAATGTAATTTGTTGAGCTGCATTGTTGTCTTCTGGCTTCTTTGAAGCACCCACAGGGAGAGAAAACTAGAGGCAGCACAACTGCTTTTTTATTTTCTTTTCCTACTGTTTTTCCATGAATCGGAGATCTATGGAGTTTGCATAGAACAAAAATGCATTGCTCAGGCCCTATAGCTCTGAGCAATTTCATTTCATTGCACCCGTGAACTCTCACGATCCCTTTCTGTCATGTTGCAGAGCCTGGTCCTTAAGGTGACACAAATGCAACTGCCCTGTGAGGATTTGCAGTACTGTGTGTGTGTTTGCGTTCTGCTTTGAAATCCTTCTGCTCTGGACATTTCCATGATGTGGCAGAGAGCATACTACAGGAGCAGGAAAGTGCTGTCATTCTCCTGGAAGTGAGTTGTTCATATCTATCCCTCTGTAGAGATAACGTAGAACGAGTCCTGGTGTCCATCAGAGCCCTGGGGTACACCTTCAGGCTCCAGTCCCTTTTAATTGCAGCTCCTGCAACTGTTACTTACAGTTGTACGCTGCTGCCCCTGTTCAGAGTAGGTGAGAACAGCTTCCCTGCTTCCTCACGTGCCAGAACAGCTACCACCAATTATGATGATTGCAAGTTCCCAGCTATGGTTGCAACTGTGATGATATATGAAGGTAGCTGTTACAGATTAATCCCCTAGCTTGAAGTCCTTTCTTTCAGGTTATTTCATAGTCTCAGGACGGGCTGGATTGGAAGGGACCTTGGAATCCCTGTCACTACATTCCCTAATAAAGAGCCCCTCTGCAGCTTTCTTGTAGGCTCCCTTTAAGTACTGGAAGGCTGCTCTAAGGTCTCCCTGGAACCTTCTCTTCTGTGTAGGCTGAACAAGTTCATCTCCCTCAGCCTGTCCTCATAGCTCAATTCTCTCAGCCTGTCCCCCTGCTTTCAGAGGTATAAGATTCCTCCACTTTTTTCATAGGTACATTTTGAGCAGCATTCAGTACAGATTTGGTTTGGACTGAATGCCCCATCCTCGCCTCGCAGTGGAGTTGTCATTCTACTCTTGATCTTTTGACAAAGATATTCAGCTAAATTCCGTTTCCCGTATTTCGGTTGTTTGTCCAACTGAGTTTTGACTATGTTCCTCCCTTAAAACCTCCAATTTAAGCCAGTGACAAAATT